>OX421843.1:40423546-40596725 GCA_949127995.1 Suillia variegata | reverse complement strand
TGTGCCCTAGCGCCAATTAAAGTTTCTCTTTTTTTCACAATTACCAAATTATTGCAATTCAAAACGTTTTTAACTAAAAATTAGAATATTTTTTTTTTTTTTGAAAAATAGAACCGACGCATTTTCAGTGGCACACACTGTCGGCAATTGTTGCATTACACACTTTAATGTTTAAAAAACTGTTTGCGAGAAATGTGTTGGCAGTTTCTGTCACCAAAAAAAAAAAAGAATAGTTAGCAGCTCAATTTTAAAACTTTCAGGGGGCGGGGGGCGGCGGAAGGGGTATTTTGTGAATTTTGACTGCATTTTGTGTACGATTTTATTTGGTGAATTTTTTCTTTTTTCGTTCCAGATGAGAGATCAAAATGAAAACAAAAAAGTTAATAAAAAATTAATTTTGTTGCTGTAGCTAGACAATTGCGTCAATTTTGGATTTTGGTTGGATCGAGATAGAGAGAGAGTGAGCGAGCGAGCGATCAAGAGAGTAGCCATCAAAAAAAAACCAAAAATGTTTGATTTATCAATAAAATTGTTGTTTGAACAAACAATATTAAAAGAAAAGTCATTTGATGGATTAGAAAAACAAACTTTGATTTTGTCTGACCATGAACCATTTTTTGGACACACCAATTACAACCAATTACACCCATTTGCAATTTTCCAAGTATCAAATTTTTCAAAGTAAAATATAAAATTTAACATCCGCTTTGATAGCTACTTGCACTTTTCTTCTTCTTCTTATTCGTTTTTTCGCGCGTGATTTCAAATCTTGTATATCAAAAGTTCATAAAATTTTGGCAATGATTTCTTCTCTTTTACAAATTGCTTTTTATTGCATAATATCGTCTTTGGCTTTGGATCTGAATTGTTAAGCTACAGTCGTAATTTTGTTGTAATGTGTTTAATAATATTTTCTATTTTTTTGTTTTTGTCAATATTGTAAAATAAAATTAAAAAATATTTGAAATTTTTGTTTCTTTTCTCTTTAATAAGAAATCATTTTTTTGTTGTATCTTTATGAGTTTTTGCGAGAGGAGGCTGTTTTTTTTACACATAGTTTCTATTTGCGCTATTAATTCCAAATACAAAATTTCAACTGCAAATGAAGAGCGTGACAAATTTTGGCATTCCGGTATTTAAGGCGAGACGAGACGAGACGACTGCCCTGCCCACTTGTAGCTGAATTTTTATTTTTGGAATTGAAGAATTTTGAAGCGGTTTTTGAAGCGAAAATTGCAAAACAAAAATCCAATTTGAGTTTGTGTGCTGAAGCACCTTTTTTCAATTTTTACCTTTGCAGGATTTGACCCAATTCAGTGACTAGGTTTTGATTTGTTTTTGTATATATTCTGCAACTGACGCCACGAATTTGTGGGATTTTTTTTGCGTTACCAATTCAAGTTAAGTGACCAATTTTTGTGGGGTTTATGCGTGGGAGTACAACAGCGCACCTTGGCTCATATAATTCGACTATTTTTTGTTGTTCTTGGGGATTGGATTCTTTTGTTTTTGGTTGGTTTTTTGTTTTTGTTTTGTATGATTTTGAAATAGACCACTTACGTGCATGTTTAGCAAATTCCTCAATTAATTCGTCGCGATCTCTATTCTTAGGTATATTGCCGACAAAAAGCCGGTGATTGTTAAATGATATCGTTACACCAATCTTTTTGCCTTTCCGAATTTCAAAATCATTCAGCTGGAATTGTTAAAAGTTCACACAAAAAATATTTTTGGTTTTCATTTTCATTTCATTTCATTTCGATTCGATTCTAGTTAATTTTTCGTTTTTACTCTTTTTAGAAATCGTGCCAAATAAACAAAAACAAAAAAAAAATAAGAAATAGTTTCAACAATTTCTAATAATAAAATAAGTATTTTATTTTAACGGTAAAATGTTTTGCGGTTAAATATATTTTTGTTGTTTTTTTTTTTGAATCAATTTTAATCTGTTTGCTACTTAAAATATAAGTTTATAAATTTTGAAAAAATAAGTTTTTAGGCATACCATATAATTTTTTAGTTTATAGCAGAAAAAAGGATAAAATTTTGTATAACAAATCCTACTGCATAATTTTTTCTTTATTTTTGATTTGGAAGGCAAGAGAGCTTACTTCAAGTAGAAAATATTTTGCATATACAAGTGAAAAACTCTCCAATGATTCAAACAATTATTGGAATTTAAACTCGGTAGAAGTTAAAAGTATTGCAAAAACTCCAAGTTTACTATTGGATTTAAGGACAACAAAAAATATCTTGAGAAGCTTAAAGCTCTAAAAAATTTTAGTTTATCGGAGGAATTGAACTACTCTTGCGAAACCTCCAGTACTTCGATAGGTTTAAGCTCTAAAGCTCTGGTGGAACCTCATTACACGCTTTAAGCTCGTCAGTTGTATTAGGATTAAAAAACATGAAGTCTCTTTAAGCTTTTCAAAAGATTAAGTCTCGTGAGGACCTTTTGAATTTATTCTTACGGCATGGCACATTAAAGACTGCGACTGTTTTAAAATTTCTATACGATACTTAATAATCTTTTTGGATCCAAGATTCAGGAACTTCAAATATATGCAAATACATTTTTAACTCAAGCTCTCGAGCCCTTCTTGCTTTTGTACGATGTCGGTTAGATATATGTATATATATATATATATTTGTTTATAAATTTCGCAAACTAAAAAATGTATAACCTAAAATTTGAATTTTATTAGAGAGCATATAAAATATTTGATTTTGTTTAATAGAAATTTTGAATGTAAAAATTAAATGCTTAAAGTAAATTTGTGATTATAGATACGAGAGTACTGTTAATTGAATAAGTAAAAAATTTAATGCAAAAATTTTGTTTTTTTTTTGTACGCAGAGTTAATGACTGGAGATTTTTTTTATTTTTTGCAATATTTTAGCATAAAAATGAAACGTTTTAAAAATTGTTTATCGGTTTTTTTGTTTGTTTGTTTAATGATTGTTACAGTAAAATAAGCAACATGTCCGTACACAGTGAAAATATATATATGTGTGGATGTGTGTGTGTTTTTTGGTGTGAGTTTGTGCTTGTGTGTGTGTGAAATAAAAACCTAAGCTGCTGCTTTGCCGTTTTAAATCGATTTGTGATTTTTGTTAAATTATTTTTGAGTTGAGAGTTAAATGGATTAGAATTGTTTTGTTTCTAAATGACGCATTTGAAAAGATAGTCTCGCTTTTTTTTTCTTTTTTATTTTCTTGTTAATGATTAGATTATAAAAAAAGGTTTGCGCATGTGTGTGTGTGAGTGTGTGTGTTTGAGTGCGTAAATGGCATTTGTGTTATTTACAATGCAAATCGATGTATGAAATTAACAAGTGAGACTTAGATACGGGATTAACTTAAAATAATGGAAATAATAATTTAAATGAATTTGAAGAAGTAAAAAAAAACGTACGAGAACAAAATTATGACCTCCAAATAATAATAAAAAAAAACATTTGGTAAATTGTGATGTCAAAATATTCTGTTCTCTAGTTCAAGGACCCTTTTTTTATTTTGATATCGTCACAAACGTTTTGTTCCAGACTGAGCACATACCTTCCCTTCCCTTCCCTTACCTTCCCCCACACTTGACCACTTCTGGTAACTTCTGGTACTTTAGCCAATTTCAAAGCCAATTGGATTTTTGTGTTCATTTAAAGCCAATTTAACATCAACGCTTAACTCTCATTTTGCAGAACAAATTTGATTTCGAGAATTTTTGTATGCAAATAATTTATTGACATACTTGTCGCAAAAGCCAATTAAAAACTATTAAGCGTTATGTTTACATTTGGTGTCATATGCTCTTTAGTTGCGATATGTATTATATATATATTTTTGTTGTAATTAATATATAACTACAGAATTTATTTCGGAGCTTTTGTTTTTTTTTTTCGTTTTTTGAGCAGCATTCATTTCAGTTTAAAGTTCTTTAAGCTTCAAATTAATTCAGAACTATTATTCGTTTTCAAAAACTCGAATATTATAAAAAGCTTTAAATTTGTAAATAAAAAATATATGATATTAAAGGCCTTTAGAAGCTTAAGCTTGTTTTTTATTAAACTAAATTTTCGGAAGCATTCAACTTTAAGATAAGCGTAAACTTTCAGAAATGTTTACCCAATTTAAGCATATGACACCAAAAATGTATTTTGAATAAAATTTGTGTTTTTAATTTGAATTTGTTGTTGTTTGAATTTACCTGTGAGTTTACCAAATTCGTCTAAAATCTCCTCTTTGCCTTTTGATTTGGGTATGTTGCCTACAAAGAGGCGCAGGTTTGGTACGCTAATGTTAATTTTCAGACACTTGCCGGGTTTTATTTCGTGATTATCGAGCTGCAGATGGGGAATATGTTTATGTAGACATGTTTTTGTTGTTGTTGGTTAGGGTTAAAAAAAAGTAACAATAATAAATATAATGATAAATAAAAATCAAATTAAATAAAATAAAAAACACAATTAAATTATAAATGACAAGGAAATGAGAACACAAATTGAACAAACAATAAAAATCTATTTTTAAAATTCGGTTTTCCAATGGATTTCGAAAGACACTTTTTGGTTTTGTATTGTACAAAAAAAGAACCGTATCAGTGCCTTTTGGTTAATTCAAAAACCGATTATAAAAATAAATTAAAATTGTTATTACAAAAAACAAAGAAAAAAATATGAACGATGATTTTTAGGGTTGTGGGATGAGGTAAAATGGAAATTTTTTAAGAAGACATTTTCGTAGGAAAGTTAATTAAACCAATTGGGAGCAAATAATAAACAAAATCTAATCAATTTAAAATGGGGCAATTTAAAGTAAAATTATTAAGAAATATTCAAACAAATTACCAGTTTCAATCTGTACGGGGAATGTTAGTAAATTTATTGGTATTTAATTTTTGTTTTAGCCAATAGCGATGTCGTTTGAATTTCGAGTCCGAAATAGGAAAATTGTAGAGGTTTGTGTGTGTGTGTGTGCAATTGAAGAAGGAAAATAAGGAATAGTTCAATTAATTAAGTTAAATTAAAACAAGTATTTACAAAAGGACGAAGTCATGCTCGCAATTGAAAAATAAAACCAGACAAAGTAGATGAACTTTTGTTGTATTCGCCGTGTTTATTGAAGGAAAACCTATGGAAAATACAGAACAAAACTACACGCTGGATAGAAAATGTAAAAAAAAAGGTACGCAGTTGAGTTGTACAATGCAAAGAGGAGAAAAATACGAGTACTACGATAATATGACTAAGTATGTACGAGTATATAAAAACAACAAATTCTAAATTGTTAAATTTTGAATTTTTGTCGGTTTCAGAAATGTGCTCCAAAACGTAGATGGCCTAAAGTTAGTACGATTCCGCTTTAAATATACGAACAAGTTTGTTATTTCAAAAATAATAGTTTAATACAATAAATAATAATAATAAAGGGATTTAAAAACTACAAAAGGGAAAGGAAATGTTACTAAAAAGGAGCGTTTTTTGTTGCATATTTAATATATTGACAGTAGTAAGAGTAAGTAAGAGACTTCTTTTCAAACCGTGTATTTGAGTTTTTTTTTTACTGTTTTTGTTAAATTTGAAGTCGCAATCTTAAATCGTTTTGTAAAACTGGGTCCGATAGAAAGTGAAAACAACGCAAAATATAAAGTACGAAAAAAAAGAGAGTATTAAGTTGAGAATTTTTAAAAAGATTTTGCTGTAAAACAACGTGCAAATGCTAGGCGGAAGAAACTACCATTTCAAAAAACGAAACTAACAACTTAAAAGTATATTAGGCAAATTTGCGTAAAGTATAAATACAAGAAAAAGGTAAATTTAACTACAAGTTACTTAAAAATACACAGAGGCAGAAAAGTATATAATGCCGAGAAAGGAGTGGGCAAACAATAACACAAAAAAAAAACAGGAAGATATAAAACCGGAAAGTATATTCGAATGTTAATCCTGATGTCTAAAAATCAATCGTTCGAATTTTGCTGCCTTAATTTGTATTTCTTTTTAGAGCTTTTGCGAGTTTTTTTTTTTTTTTCATTTTTGTATGTATTGAAATTCAATAAACAAAATAATTTCCGCGCAAAAAGCGTTTTTGTGCCTAAAATTTTGCTATTTCAAAAAAAAAGGAATGTAATCTTTAAATTAGAATTAGTTTTAAAAGTGTGTTTTTTTATAAATTCAAATTTTTTGTTTTTTTTTTACTAAGCATTGTTGGGTGATACGATAGATAGAATCACTAAATTACGCGCATACCTGTCGCACGGCATTCACGGCCGCATCACGCGTTGTAAACGTTACAAATGCATAGCCCCGGTTTGTGCCCGTCATCGGGTCCATCATTAACCGAAGATCCCATATTGCGCCGCAGTTCTCGAAAAGCGGTATGAGTTCGTCCTCGAACATGTCCTTTGGAATTTTCCCGCAGAAAACTTCGCAGCCATTGCCGGGCGTGGGCCCGTCCCAATTTGGTGGCGGTCCGCCATATTTGCGCTGACCTGAATTTGTATACAATATTTACAAATTGGTTAACATTTGTTTATGTATATGTTATGTAAAGTACATATGCAAGTGCAAGTTGCAAGAGCTCTCAAAGCAAATTCGTAAAATCGTAAAAATGTTCAATTTACGAAAATATTCAAAATAGAAGAATTTGAATTAAATTCTTAATATTTTGATTTATATAAAAAAATTTTTTTTTAAATATCATCTCGTGACATCACACATTACCAGTGGTCACATCTAAAGAGTAGCCCGTGCGTTCGAGTATCTTCTTGATCTTCTCCTCGTCCGGTCCCTTCACTTGGACTGTGGTCGCTGGCGTCGGCACGCCCTGTTGGCTGGCGCGACTCTTTTGTCTGTAGGTCTTCATAACACCACACAAATACGCAGACTTATTCGATACATGTTCCAGATTTGATTCAAGGAACTGACTTAATACATTCAAGGCACCATCGACCGGAAACTCTTTGAGTGCGTCCAGCGCGCGCTCATCTAGCTCGACATGCGCGAGTTTTCCCGTTTTGTAGATATCGTCTAGTTTGCCGGCAACCTGGAAATTGTTAAATAATCGTATTAATTTATAGTTGCCTCTTTTAGAGAATATTTCAAGTGAATTAAATAAATTGTTTCTACGATTTTTCACAGTTCGCAAGAATTATAATTATTAATTCTTTATGTAAAATGTTTACACATTTTTAAATTGATTAAAATATTATCAGAATTGTATTTTTTAGTTACTCAAAATTGTTACTCACTTTTTTATCTAAGCCATATTCCAAGAGTTTTGGATAATCTTCTGTTCTTTCACCATCGCCGCGATCTTCTGATTTTTGATTGATGTCATCTACCAGTTCGCCATTGCCTTCCGCCATTTCTGAAAAACAAAGACAACAAACATTTAATCAAATAAATAAAGTCAAACAATACGAAAAAAGTACATAAAAAATAACTGAAAAAACAATTTGAAAAAATTAAAAAAAAAACGCTTAAACAGTCGTTGGCGCAAGCTAAGGTTACTGAACTGCAAAAAACTGAGAGAACAAATACTTAACCTAAATAAAAACAAAAATAAAAATTCGCATTTCAAATAAGTACAAACAACCAAAAAAAAAAAAGAAATCGCAAAAAAGTCGTGCGCCGCAAGTTCGCAAATCCGCTGCCGCTGACATGCCCCCAACTAAAACATCAACAACAACAAATCTCTCGCGCTCATCGCTCATTTGTAACGGAGCGCAAGCACCATACCATACGCATGTTTACGCTTACGCGTCTACGCACCGCAGCACCACATCGCGAGAACGCGGAAGAACAATTCATTTTACCTTGAGCCGAGTTCAGTGAACTCGCCGCCTTAAATTCGCAAACGTAAATTGACAACACAATTCGCAAATTCTTACTCACGCACATTTCGCTTTTTATTACAACAAATTTCGCAAAACAAATTTCGAAAATAACAACAAAAGCATTGCAGGGAAGAAGTAAGCAACAAGCGTCTGACACACGCTCGAAGCGAGTGCGTTGACTTTGACGTTGCCCGACCGTCGTTGGTGATCGCCGTCGCGAAATATGCGTGAGAAAAAGCTTTTGCAGATAGCGCAAAGACCTGGTGGCCTGGCATAGTAAAAAAAGAAGAAGAAATTATTTCAAAATGTAAACAACACAAAATGCTTTAAAATTGCGTATACGCCACCGCGGCACGACAGCGTCAAAATGTGACGTCGAAAGTAGCACATTTTGGTTAATGTTGTTGTTGTCGTTTGTATTTTTAATGTATTTGTTGTTGGATATGTAAAAACGTTCAACAACAAAGAAAAATTAAAAAAATGTTCAGCGATTTTACAAACATTTTTAACTCTTTAGTAAATCATTAAAAAATTAAATCGCCAGTTTCAGCGAGCGTGTACTTAGTGTGCCCAGACTGGACTAATGAAATGTTTCCATAGGATCTTACATGATATATGTATTTCCATGCCACATACCTAAACAATTACTGTAAGACAGGGTCATGAGTATCCTTCATTTAGTCTTCTCCATACTCCAATGTTTGTTCTTTTTTTTACGATTTCTGTTTTGGGTTTCTCTACGTCATTCACTTTCTTTCGCTTTGTTTGCATTTTATATAATTTATTTTCGTTGTATTTTTTTTTTTTGGTTTTCAAACACTTTTTACAAAGCCAAACAAAAATTTCAATGTCAAGCGACATCAGCAAAAATACTAAACGCTCATCTGTCCGTCTGACCGTCTGTCTGTTTGTTCGACTATAGACATTACTCTCGACAGAATCTACGAAACGAATTGGTATCCAACAAAGACTTAATAATTTTTTAGCGAACAGCGCGCCACATTACGCAATCATCTGGTTTGTGTATTTACTTTTTTAGTTCTTTTTTTTTTGATTGAATTTTATATATAATAATTTTTAGGGGCCCCCGGCACACGTTAATGGAGTTTGTGCATGTGTGTGTGTGCGTATCTATCCAAGATTCGAAGCGTACACCGATACAAATACAAATGCATTTTCTATAGAAATTCGTTTCAAACAAAATTTCAATTTGAATTTGAATTACTAATTGTGTTAGTTGTTGTATTTGTATTTGTTGTTATTGTTGTACTTTTTTTTATAAATAATTTCTTTCTAGTGCAAAAATTTTTTGCGAAATCACAAAATATTCGCGAGCGAGTGGCAAACATTTGAAAGCAGGCAGGCAGGCAGCGTGCGTGTATCTTATCGCGCATCAAAAAAAGAAATAAAACAAAAACAACAAAAACGCAAAGCAAAGCAAAAGTAATAAAAAAATTCAAAAAATACAAAAAAATGTTATCGTTTTTATTTTTTTTTTTGCTAAACATTTCGTCACGTATGTTTTTTTTCGCCTTTTTGTTTTGTTGTTCTAATTTGCTAGATTGGCTAGAAACGATTCGCAAAAATTGCCAAACATAAAAAGTGACAGCGAACAAAAAAAAAACAAAAAGTTCGCGAGACTTTTGAGTTTGCTCATTCTTGTGCTATAAGAGAAGAGAGTTATTTTGTTCTTTTCTTTTTTTTGTTCTCTCAAACATTTGACAGTTGGCATTTTGTTTAATTGGTTGTATTTTATAGTTTTTTACTTCTTCGCGTAGGAACATTTTTTTTATGTTTCTTTATACATTTTGCATATTTTCTAAAAAATAATTTTCTTTACTTTTACTATTTATATTTTTATATTCAGTTGCCTCTACTGACCCATTTATATTTGCAATCGTAAATAAAAAATTCCAGTTTGAATGATTAATGCAAGTTTATATTAAGAAAATATAAAACAATTAATTGACTTCATAGACGACTTCGAAGGGAAGGCAACACTTAAAAACAAAGACCCAACTCAACTCAACTCAACTAAGCGAATTGTATTGACGAACGCTGCTGACGCACAAAACGCCTCTTAAATTGTCAATTCAGCGCTGGAACGACAACTGAAAAATTATTCAAAATCAAATTAGTCAGTTAATTAACTAGACGAAGTTAATTTTATATTTTGTAAATTGGAAATTCATAATTTATTTAATAGATATTTGCCTAAAAATTTTGTTGAATCAATTTTAAATACTTCGCAAAATTTTAGCAATACAAACAAAAGGTTCATTGATGAAATTAAAGTGGTTTCAATAAATACAACAAACATTCTAAAGTTGTAATTACTGCATTTTTGCTTTATATCCGTTAAGTCGTTTTACTCGAGTTATTTCTGCTGCAGGACTTCTTTGCCTTTGTCTCGGAAATACCGCAACGTTTATTTAAATGTGCATTAAATTCGAGCAACTCAATCCGACGTCTTGAATAATTTAGCAAGTAATTACCATGGTCTGAATTATGCAAAGTGTTTGCCATGCTCGAATCTAATATTTAACTGCTATAAATATTCTTCGTAGGAATTTACAAACAAACAAAAACAAACAATATTTAAAATTGCGAAGAACATTAAAAATCTTAGAGTTCGCATTATTCGAACTCTGTAAACAACCGAAACCGTTAACAAATTTACAACACAGCAATGGTTTCTTTTTGTATTATTGATCTATTCAAAGTTCGGATTTTAAAATCTGGAAAAATGTATATTAAGAAATGTGAATATTTAAAATGACTCCCGGATATTTCATTTATTTTTTTATGATCAAAGCATTTAGGTATGGATAACCGCTTGATCCGAACCGGCAGTGTGAATCCTAACGTGCAATGGAAAATGTTTTGTAAAACGACCGCAAAAGCAAAACAACTGGTGCAGTAAAAATTTATGCACATTTCCGTATCCGTATCCGAAATTGTTTCGTGTTGTCTTCCGCAACAACAACAAAAATAACAACAAAAATAGCAAAATTTATTTCACTGCAACATCAAAATGCATTTGAATGCACATGCATGTATTTGAGTATCTGAAAAGTAGATATAGATACAACATACATACATACGTACGTACGTAGACGTTTGTGTTTTTTGGCCCCAAATGGCGTTGCAGCGTACATTTTTAATGTTGCTGCAAAAATGTCAAAACGACAATATTAAAACGCCATTGTCAGAGTGAGTGCATGTATGCGCACACATACATATGTACATAAATGCATACATACATTGGCAAACATTATTGGCATCAGTGCCAAAAGCCGATACTAAACAAAACAAAAAAAGCAAAACAAAACAACAAAAGGATACATTTATGAGGTCGCACAGTTGCTCCCACGAGTCTTTAAATTAACAACATCAAACTAATTGCAGGCGGGAGTATGCACCAGTAGGCGTGTTGTTGTAACATCATTGCATTTTTCATTTTCATTTTTTGTATCTGTAAAATGTATATTTTCGGTTTCGCTGGTTGTTAGGTTCAAATTCATTTGCATGTACAAATATTTCCACAGCAACATTAACAGCTACAACAACAACAACTCTAGGCAGCTATCTACCTCAATAATTTTTGTATTGATGGTGAAGTTTTTTTTTTTTTGGTGGTGGGTAGTTCCTAGGTGCACTTTTTTGTTTTATTGTCATACCCGCCGGCTATGAAAGAATTCATGCTAACTATCAGAATCTAAAAATAATAAACAAACAAAATGCGAAAACACCCTCGCTTTATGAAAGGATGATAGCACCCCACACTCACACACACACACACACACACACAAATTCAGACATTTGAGGGTGGTTTTCGTGCTGCACGCAGAAGATTTGCCATTTATGTTACCGAATTTTTAGCGCCCGCTTGAAAACTCAAAAGGGTGTGTTAAAATACCTTTCAGATCTAAGAAATATGTGTACACTTGATAAAGTTGTTGTGAATAATAAAAATTAAAAATTCCATAACACTTTCTTTTTTTTTTTTTGGTGGTTTTGACATTTTATATCGTTATGCATGGAAGATATGAATCGAACTTCTAAAAAGATAAGTTAATATAATGATGGCTCACCATGTCTGTATGGAGATATGTTATGAATGTTACCTGATACAATATAAAATTGGCAATGCAGTTCTTAGGGGGTCTGAACACTTCTTGACTCCAAGTATAATTTGCTTAAATACTTTAGCATTAAGAAACAGGCGGTAGAACACCTCTCGACATTGCATCGCTTACAAATTCAAAAAATTGAATTTTGCAATTCCATTAAAACCGTCTTTGCATAATATGCCACCATAGCAGGGTGCCACTTTGGCTAGACGCGACGAAGAAAGAGAAATTCTAATGCAAAAAGTCACGACACAACAACGACACAAAGTCAAAAAGAAATATAAAAAAAAAAAGAAAAACAATGGAATGAAGTGAAATGCTTAACACGAGACGAGACGCGACGCTTGTCATCCTGAAAATGCACGAAGTAGAAGTACCAAAATACTAAGCGAACTGCTATACACTCGTATATGTTACAACTTGCAACGAACATACAATCCCAGTTGTGGTGGGCGGGCACATTAGGATAAGCTGCAGAGAAAGGGTAAAAGGGCATTTGTTTGGGTGCGCAAAGACCAGAAGAAAGAAAGAAAAAAACAATGTGCTGTGCGACTATGACAACAAAAATTGTTGTAGACAGCATTTGAGTATGTTGTTGGTGTTGGAGGATGTGTCCGTCGGTTTGCATGTCTGTCTGTCCGTCTGTCTGTATTTCTATCTGCCCGCTCAAAAGTGCATGAATGAATACGAGTGGCGCTCAACTACACTCAAGCCTTGACAGTGTCTGATTCGGCATAGGGTAGAAGGAAAGTGTGATTGCAGCTGGGGGGCGTTTTAAGCCTGACATAAGAATAGCAATAACAGCAATGTACAACAAAAGGGAGGCACTTGAAAGTGTTTCCGGCTTGCACAGAGAAAGAGAGCATGACAAGCAGCCAACAATTGCACAGTAGCGTACAATATGACTGACTGTGTTGAGCTTTTGAACAAGTTGAACTTTTTGAAATTACAAATAAATTTTCAGGTTATATGAACCAAAATTCGATTGCAATGACTTGCTAGAAATAATCGAAATTCATAACAGAAAATTAAGAAACTAAATATTTAATGAATGAAAATCCTAAAGACATACTCGACGTGGCCGATTATGGAATCTAAATGGATATAAATAGATATTTTTATATTTAAAACAAACCTAACTTCGGTCCAACTTTCAATTACCAAACATCAAATAATCAAATGGGTTTTTTTTTTAAACAAAAATTCGTTGACTTATCATTTCAACACGAGCCACTGTAACAATGCTAGATATAACTACGGAAATGCTTTTGCTGTTGTTGTTGTTGAGGCAAGCAGTAGACATAGCCAGACGGACATTGTAGGGTATTGATTTTATTTTCCCGGCAATATTTTTGTTGCTACTATTGCAACGATGGAACGGCGGAAGCAGCACCAATTTAAACATCTATGTATGTGGCTTGCACAAACGATGACGACCGACCATCCGACCGACCGATTCGATCCGACTAGGTTGACGAGAGTGTGAGTGCGCCAATGTTGTAGAACTGAGATTACCTTTATTCGATGGCAAAGGTAGTTACGATATTGTAAGGTAGCTACGAGTACGTACATACATTTAAAAGCTGGTTGAGAAATCCTCATTAAAACAAACTAACGTTGAAGAAGTTCTTCGGCGCACGTCCATTATTTGAGCGGTGCTCCGGGGACGCACTGTGATTTATTGTTATGACTGTAGTGGACACAATGCAGCGTCAGTATTTATGGCTATGCGACAAAGATATTAAAACTTTTGCAAAATTTAGAATTATAGGCTAAAGTTTTACAAGTTCTTTGCAGTATGTTCCCACTTCGAACTTTCCACAACTCGGAATACATTCCGCGAACAATTTGCGACAAATTGAATTTTTTTCTTTAAATACTGCGCCCTTTCTCGAGCGCTACTTGAGGAAAACTTGTGTACGATTATAAATTCGACTGCAGCTTATTTACAGTTCGAAACTACTTTGTTGAAACTTACGATTGAACGAGATTAGTTCGTCCAATAGTTGGTTAAGTATTGTGGAAGAGTTCCATAGCAGAAACTTTGCATTAAAAAAACTTTAATGATTGTATCCCAATAGGAAATTTCATTCAGAGCTCAAACGGTGAGTCGATACGAAAAGTGGTTGCATGCACTGAATTACTTATGGAATTTTTATTTATATCTATTGAACTTGTTGCAGCAAACCTTCCACAACATTTTGGCGCACCACTTCGATACTCAATCCCGACAACCTGGTATCTCTCATCTCAATTCAAAACTTAAATTTTGTTTAACTCGAGTATAAATCAAAATATATTTTTTAAGTTTATATAAATCGTTCAGAAATGATCGATCCTAATCCTATAAATCAGGTCTCTTTAAACTTTCATCTTTTTGTTTTTATTTCGAAATTGGGAACGAAGAGATACACTTTTTCGGTGTGGTTGTGGAACACAGTCCAACGGAGTAGAAACCTATACGAAGCTTGCCAACGAAATGGGTCAAACACGTGTGTTCAGCTCAGCGCGGTTATTCGTTCGTTCGTTCGTACGGCGCTGTACCTAAATTACATATCTGTGTACTTTCGAGCGAATTTACTGCATTGCGAAACTGTCAAACTGGCGAGCCAAACTCGAGATAAAATGCCTCAAAATGCACACACACAAAAAACAACGCCAACAAGGGGACAAACAGGACAGACACACAGACATGCTGTACCAAGAACTGCCTGGTAAGGTTGAAACGACGAGACAGACACGCAGCGGTGAAGAGAAGCAAAACAAAAGGGGTTAAGGGACACTGCACACAGCCAGCACCAATTGCACTGCATGGTGTGGTGTGGTGTAGCGTAGCTTGGCTTGGCGCACAGAGTGCAGATAATGGCGCAAAAACTGAACCACAAAGAAGCGTGGTGGTTGTTGCCACATAACGTAAATTTAAGACACGCCAATCCGGACGCCAAACAGCGACAGTGCGCGACTATTCTCGACTCACTGCTGCAGTGGAAAGGAAAATTAAACAAACTTAGCAAAAGAAAACAAACGACAGCGAAAAAAAAAACTTTAAAAGAAAATTACCACAGGGCAACGCTCCAAGCACGAATTTGCCATGTTCAAAAAAAAAAAAGAAAATAAGTAAAAATTCACAAACGAAGGAAGCAAGAGATTCTTGTAGAAAAATTGGAGCCATGTGCCTGCAGTGCCTGTGCAAACAAGAGTGGAGCACCCAAGGGCGTAGAAAAGCACTGCCAAAAATACCTTAAAATAACAAAATCACATATTCTAACAATTATAAACTGTTGCTAAATGAAACGCATTTTCCAAAGCATGAGATGAACTTCAAAGTAAAAGAATAACTTTCTCGATATGGCAGATATTAAAATGCGGTAGTAACGATTTTCAGGAGATTTTTTTAAGTGTAGCATCTACAACGAAGCACTTCAGTACAAAATCGTTTTCTTTCCTTTTTTTATTGTTGTAACGCCGTAATTTAAGACGTACTGTAATCATTTTCAAAAGATGCGCGCTTTTTTGCCTTGCGCAGCACGACGGCATTACCATTCATTCGTTCGCTAACAAATAAACGCGCCATTGCTAAAACGGAAGAGGAAATGCTTTTGGAAATGCAGTGAACCCAACTGCATGCGGGACATCTTTATACAAACAACTGCAAATTATAAAATATAAAAATACGAAAATGCAACACACACACACACACTCTTACACAAATTCCGGTTTCGTTAGTTGTTCGTTGGTGTTGTGATGTAATTTAAATTCGTTTCTATGTGTATGTGATATTTTATTTATGCCTTTGTACATCTGGTAGGCAAACAATATGACAAACTGACAGACAAACAAAAAGAAATGGGAAATAATGACACCGGCGGCGGTGTTAATAATTAAGCCTCATGTTGGCTGCTGATTGCACTCGGAGGACGTTAGAACGGACATCTATTATTAGAGAAATATATGTATATGTGCATACGAGTATGTATGTATAAACAATCAGAGAAACCAATGACAACCACGACGGATATGGCAAAGTATGGCGTGCATAATTTACTTTTAAGATCAACATAGACAACATGCATTGGACATACCAAAACAAATTAAATTTTGGCACCAAACTTAATGCTCGATTTATTCAGTTAATAGAGCTTTGTTTAAAACTCCAGAACGCTGTTGAAGTCACAAAACAAAATACATTTCCTAATGATAAAAACATTAAACAACAATAGAATGGAAAAATACATTTTTTTTAATTACAAAGCCTTTTCTGTTTATAGGAAAAACTTTCAAATGTGTTTGCCAATTCGAAACCAACTCAAGGCTTAAGAGAAGAAACCCAAAGCACAACATTCTTATATGTAGTACAAACAAAAAACATAAAGAAAAACAAATATCAATAACTATAAATAAAAACTAACTAAATTTTTGGCATGGCAACGCTTGGCGCACAACGACGGCGACGACAAACAGCAGCGGTGGTGGTGGAGCATGCCTGCAGCCGCTCGCTGCTGCTAGTGCGCTGCACTTTATTCAAACAACATGTTAAAAACGTGTTTCACACATTAAATCGCCTGCCAAGGCGCAACGGGCGCTGCTATCGTTGCTGTTGTTGTTGGAGCGTAATGAAAAAATGGCGAGCCGCCAAATTATGCACACATGCTGTGATGCCATGCGATGCGATGCGGCCCGGTGTGGAGCGGTCACGACGGAAGCGGTGCGACGCGGAGAAATGGAATGCGAATGCGCAGACATATACGCAAATAATTGCAGGAGGCATGCAACGGTGTGTGTGTTTTGGTAAATGTTTGCCTGTGTATGTGTGAGTATCTGTGAGCGGCATTTATTAGTAAACTGTAGCTGCAGATAAATAAAGAAACAACAAAAAGAAAAAAGCTCTACAGAAATCTTTCTCGCGTGCAGTTGCGCTCAGCTGCACACATACACGCATGTACTGAAAGCGACACAACTACAAATAACTGACTGAAAAGTGGGTGGGGCAGTATTAAGGGGAAGCGGGGGTGGAAGGGAGGAGGGGTTAGGGCAACGCTGCGCCGCCAAAGAGAATATGGCAATGGAATAAGGCGCGAATGCGAACAAATGCAACACGGAGACAAATAAACACACACGAAAGTTGAAAAGCGCAATTGTGGCTCTTTCATATTTTTCCACTTCGTCAAGAGCTCCATGTGCGATTCTTTTGTGTACGTATGCGTGCATGTGTGTTAGTGGGTGTGCGTGTGTTCATTCGTACAGTGGACATTTTGTGAAGAGGTCTTCTCAAGATACCAAATAAAACTAATGTAATACTTCTCAACTTATGTGCAAATAATTTGAAATTGTAAATACAAATTAATAAATTAAACCAGTTGGGTGGCAACACTGTTATGCCTACACTTGAGAAATTTTAATGCAAATAGAATTTCCAACGTAATTTCCTCAAACGCCATGGAATTAAGTTCCGAAAAGGCGTCATAGAAAGAATCATAAAAAAGAATATCCGTAAATGGTGAATTTCAAAAAAGGATCGCGCGGCTTATTATTAAACTCAAACTACATTTCCAAACGTATTTATTTAAGGAGGACTCCGGAGTAAGAGCATATTTATCGCACTGCCTTTTTTGCAAATGTTATGAACTCATTATCAAACTACAATTTTCGAAACTTTCAACTGGTGCGGTAACTGAAAGTAATCAGATGACAAAGTCACACTGAAATATCTTATATATTTTTGCCACTGTCCAACTTTAATCCGTTGTAGACTGGCCTAAATTGAACAAGATACTTTTAGATAACTTAAAGATTTATATTGGAAAAACCTTTTTAAAACTTTGTTCAATGACCGGAACTTGTATGCCTGATAAAAATAACGAAGCGAGTAATCGAAAATATTGTTAAAACTATGATTGTTCTTCTGGGTGTACGAATTGGTAATTAAAGGGCGACATACACACATGCTCAGAAGCCCTCAAGCATTTTTCAATTTGGCAACGCCGCATTTAAATAATTTTTTTGTCTCGATTAATGTGCAAAAAGAATAAAAGCAAACAAAAAGAATATGAGAAAAAAACGAAAGGACTTACAAAAGCAGATCTCAAAGTAAACGAGCCCAACGCGAAAAACAAACAAAAAGAAAAGAAGGGCACAAAAGCAGCAGCAGAGAACCGGTTCTTTTCTTTGCAGCACACGTTCTTCGGGTAAATTTGGTTTGAGACAGTTTTTTTTGTTGCTGTTTATTTTATTATTTCTTCCTCTTACTCGAATTAAATTTGCCAACGTCGCAGTCAACGGCGACGATGAGGAGAGTACAAACAAAAACAAAATGGTGGACACAAAATGGTGCCCTGCTGCTGCTCCCCATTGCGCTTGTTCGTTCATTCGCTTGCGTTGGTGATAATGCGATTGTGACGTCGTCGCAAAATGCAGTCGCAACGAGAACCAACGCACAGATACACAGATACTTCGGTTAGATACAACGACAAGCGAACGCAGAAATGCACACAAAAATCTTCGCTGCTGCAGATAGACGAACTGTTGTTGTGTGTGTCTGTGTGTATGAGCAGCAAAAATAAAATATATTTATATATATATAAATATATATATATGTATATAGGAAGAGGAAGATGAAAAAATTTTATGTTAAAAAAGATATATCTGAAGAGCTAAGATACTTTATTTGTAGCGGCCGGAATGTGGGCGTTGAGTTTGAATTAGTTTTCATGGTTTCTGTTAATTTCTGTCAAACACCTGCCGCCTGGTATTTTGCTTATTAACTGCTAGAGTCGTTTTAATTTTGTCATAAGTTATTATTTCTTTCAACATTTATCTGCAAGATACATTTTTAGCTTTTTAACAATTTCAATGCTTTTTCGCACAGTGCAAGCGCGTTAAATGCCGTAAACACAAAAAAACTCAAATCGAAAATGTCTGCGAGTAGTGTACGTCGTCTCGGTGTGCCTTGGTGGCAAAGACGGATGTGGTGGCGGCAGGCAAATCGCGGTTGCGTCTACGTTGGCAGCGCACAAAAATACCACCACAATTGCAGTTGCGTTGTTGTTTTTTTTTAACTTTTTCAAATACCGGAGCACAGCTAGCAAAAAAACACAGAAATACAAAATTTCAGCGACTGAAAACGAACACCGCACCTTTTAAAATATATTTTACAACACTTCATCGCAGAGTAAATATTTTGTAAAAAAAAAAACAAATAAATAATTGCCACATCGAAAATTGCAAGTATTCAGTTAGTTTCGATAAAATATATATACATATATATTTTTCATAGTTGGGTACTTAAGCTTTCTTCGTTTTTTACATATCTTCAATTGTTAAAATTTTCGCAGCAAAGTTCTTTAGCGAGTTTGCACTAAATTGCACACGTCACACACCAACAAACACTCACGCACACAGCGGCAGCAATAGCAGCACACGGACACACACAGATACACAATGACAGCGGCCGCACTTGGAATTGCTTTTGTGCATAAAAATGTCGAACCAAAATTTTCTTATACGCCGAGATATTATAAAAAAAATTATATTTAAACATGCTTTTTGCTGTAGATACTTTTGTATTTTAGCGATACTTTTTATAACTTTTAAATTGTAAATTGTTTCATTTGAAAGTTGTTTTCAAATTGTATATTCGAGTATTAATTAATTTTTACCTTTAATTTTTGTAATTTTGTCACTTTTCTGTTTTGTAGCTTTTAGATTATTATTTTATTTATTTAATTTGAACACGTATCGCAGCAATTCTTTTTTTTTTTTTTTGTGGTTTCTTTAAAATATTGAGATCACTTTGCAACAAAAGTTATAAAAGAAAAAACAAAGTTATTGCAATAAAACATAACAAGTCGGGTGTATACTTTTAAAGAATTCAACAACAACAAAAAAAATAAACTATCGGATCCAAAGAAATTTTTGTGCCGCGGTGTAATATGGCGGACGCTACGTCACCGGTACTTCTCGCTCGTCGGTCTGCTGCTGGCACAGTCGTCGGTCTTCACGTCGTCACTTTCGTCGAACAACACAAGTCGGCGAGTCGCATCAAAAGCACAGGCACCACTGCCGCCGAACGTTCGCTTCTTCGTATATACACTAACACAGTGACAAACTCAAAATGCACACAGAAACGCTTACACAAACTCATAGATACAACGGCTACAAATGCACACCACCAAGTCCCAAAACGCCTCTCACAAAAATTCGCAAATCAGTAACGAAAAATTCACAACAAAATTAAAAAAGACAGAGCGTACTCACAGATGAAAAAAACGTCTGTCTGCCTGTCTGTCCTCACGACCACTTCAGCGCACAAAGCTACAGACACTTCTACCGTCGGCTACAAACTTCAAGATAAGCATGAGCAAGCGAACGAGCAAACGAAAGTGGAGAGGAAGCGCAAGAGCGCTCGGTATAGTGCGATGGTCAGGGCAAATTTGCACAACAAAACAGAATGCGAAAATACAAAACGAACAGACAAAGCACATACACACACACGCACGCATTCAGATACGCTCCACAGATAAGCGCGCTAACAACGGCAAACAAACCGGCCCGAATTATAGAACGAACATTACCGAGAGAAGCTAACGAAAATAAGCAACAACAAATACAGACAAAGCTGGTTTGTCGCGCACGATCGTCGCTGGTCGCTCAAATCTTTCGGTCGAACTAAAACGAGGCGAGAAAGTTTTTGAGCGGCGCTCACCGCCTGTCGCTTGTGGATGTCAGCGTGTGGAAAACATGTGGAATACAGGACCGAATTCGCAAGTCTTGGCAAAACTTTGACATCTTGGAATGTCAGTACTAAAGCAGAAACGAAGAGAAATAAGAATCAAAAGAAAGTAAGATGGAATTCAAACAAACGCTCAACTAAAGCGAAATGTACAAATAGTCGAGATATAATGAACTGCCGCATTTGGAGGGTATTTTTCTGTTGTACTTGTAGAAACGTCTGTATATATGTATATATATATATATATATATATATATATATATATATATATATATATATATATATATATATATATATATATATATGTGGATAGATGGTTGAACGGATAACTTAATAGATGGATGGATAACTGCGTGTGTGTGTTCGATGAGTTGAACGATTTTGTTAAACAGTCCAAAAAGCACAGAGTGAGGTGGAATTCGAGCATGCGGATTAAGGTTACGCGTGGCGTTGCTTTCGTATTGGCAGTCTATGAACTTCCCGAATGATTTTCCCAAACAAGTTGATATTAAGTCGGCTATGATGGAAACAAGATGGAATATATTATGCGATAACACAAACAATAAAGATATATAAAATTTTTTTGCTTTATAATGGTTTTGATATTAGAACTTGGATCCCAGCTAGAGCATAAGCATATAATATTTTACATTTACTCTTGAAAATTTGACATTTTTAATTTAATGTAAACTTAAATTAATATAACATTGTCTAACTTGATCTAACTCTATCTAACCCAGGCTAAACTTATCTACGTCTCCTTAGATAATGCATTTGTAGTTTTGAGCTCAAATGGAGAATGAACTTGATATAGTACACAGGACTCTAAAATGGTTGAAAGTTAAATACAAGTTTATCGAGCGGAATACCGGGATTTCACATTTTTTTTACAATTCCAACGAATCCCCGGAATTGGAAATTTTAAATTCTTAAGTCCCGGTATTGTATGCCTTACTAGAGTCAGACGAAGCCGCATCTAAAAGCTCTAATGAAAAAACGTTTATTTATTTTGTAAACAACAAAAATCATAGATAGTAAAAATAGAAATCCTTCATATTAAATCTAAAGCTAGAATCTATATAGGATATCAATTTGGTTTCATATGTCCCACAAAATACATTATAATGTATATTACTGGACAATTTAGCTCCTTAACTTTAACGATTTTAATGAAGTATAAAATTTTATTCTTCCTAATGTCAAGCTTTAAACTACATTGCGTACATCAAACTTCGATATACAAATATACATACATAAACACATGTGAAAGTGGTACCTCAATTCAAATATTTTTTGGAAATCTGCCCGGGCAGGAACTTAAGAGTGTTGGTAATATGAATCTTCATAACATCACACAAAAGTTGTCTAGTCTATTTTGTGTTGCTTCTACTCCTTTAGGTGTGAGACTGGACTGTTGTATTGAAATTTAGACATACTTGTCATTTATATTGGCAACTTTTTTTTTAATGTATTCTGTTTTGTCTATATGGCAGAGTTACTGTCGACGTCCCACATGGCATCCACACATGTAAACACACACCAACGAGTATGTTAGAAACAGTTACAACAACAATGTTGATTTTACATATACTCGTATTTAGACATCTTCCTGTATTTTGTGTTTTCTTTATATATACATAAATTTAAAATTTGTCAGAAATGATACGAGTATAAATTGGGAGGTACTTTAATAAAGTTTAAAAGTTTACTCTAGTATGTTATTTGTACTAGAGTAAGCTTTTATTCATTTACTTGTATTTCGCAGAAATAGATTGGATGTAAGGTCCTTAGCAATATTTAAAGTAAAAATTATTCCATCAGCTGTGAAAAAATTATTGAAACAACAACTGCATTTAATTTTATATTAAACATTCAGCAAAGCAAGGATTACTCAAATAAAAATACACAATTACATACATACTTTCTGAAGTTTTATATTAACGTCGCCACGACTTTGGTAATGAACTTGCGGTTCTTCGGTGATGATGTAAGATGACGAGTGCAAGATACTTTGTGGGTGAATAAACTGGACTAACTTTGTCGCAATTGACAAACATCACTTCAACTAGTGGACAATATGAATAGGGTTGAAAAATAAGCAAAGTGATAAAAAGCCAACTGAAGCACATTCGCAGCAAAAGCAGAGCGAATACAAACATTTCAATGGTTTAATACCAAACAACTTTTACTCTTAAAAAATTACAAAAAATACTACTAATCAAGATAATAATAATAAGTCGGATTGTATACAGAGGAAACACGTTGCGCGAGTAAAAAAAGAAAACTACTTAGTGATAAAACACATAGAAAAGTTGACCTTTTCTTATGCTTGAGCTAACCACTAATTACAAATTCTAGGTATTGTATTTATTTGATAGAAACTGAAAAGTAATAAATCAAAAACACAAAAAGGAAATTAGATCAAAAGAAAAGTTGATTAGTAGATTAATAAAATATGTGCTCGTACATGCTCGCATAATTTTTTAGGTAGACGCTCAAAAAAAATCTCAAAAATACTAGCTGAAAAATGTTAAAATCGCAAAAGCTTTCTTCTTTGTTATTGTTGTTGTTTGTTGATGTTGTTGTCGCTGCTTGTTATCGCCTCGAAACAAAGAAAATTAAAATGCAAATCTCAAAGAGCAGCCAACCTCACACCTCGAACCAACAGCCCACCACCCCCTACGTCCAATACAAATGCCCACACGCGCACATACAATCAAACACACATTTTTAGCATTTGTTAATTCTTTCATTGTTATAAAATTAGAAATTAATGTGTTCGGGATGATACTTTGCTACTTTGCGGTGTACTCAACTCAGCTCAGCTGATGATGTTCAACACGGCGGAAGAGCTGTAGTCGATGTCGTCGTCGTCGATGACTCTTGCTTCTTATGACTAACGAACGAAAGTATTCGCAATCGCAGAAATAATTATTCTACAGTTGAGTTTTGCAATAGACGAGTAATTCAAATTTTTAAATAGCCTGGCATCAGGTTGTTGAAATTTTCATTTCAAAATCTTTTGGGTTTGCCAAATACGAAAGTGAATGTGAAATTTTATTTTGATTTTTGTTATTGTTCTTGTTTATTCAATATTCAAAAAAAAAATTTTCAAATTACTAAAAAAAAAATTAAAGATGCAAATTTATTTTTCATATAAATTAAGGCAGGCGTTGATTTGAAGAATTTGTACTTCAGGACTATAAACAGCTTAGAAATTGATCTCTTCCTTAATTGTACTATATATCTTTTGAATGGATATTTCTAAATGGATTGTAAAGGAAAAAATATTTCAGTTTTGACGTCATTATTTTCAGTTTTTACAGAACGGAAATTTCCCTGATTTCGACATATCAAACCGAAAATTAAATATGCTTAACGCTCGATTGTGAAAATTGTTTTTAGGTTTTTAACATAAAGTCGACTTAAAAAGTATCTATGATCTAATAAAATTTCTTTCCTGAGAGAATTAGAATTGAAATTATTTAAATAAAAATAATTTCGTCGATTTGTGAAATCGATTGATCATCCGAGTGAATGTGAAGATTTGAAGCAGTTTGTGCAATTTGAAATTTGTAATATAAATACATACATATGTAGTATGTATGTATGTACATAGGAAATCAAACTTACTCAAATGAATTGTTGCAGCAAACTCGCGGTGTATAAATAAATCCAATAGACGCTTCTGTCGTCGATTTAATCCAATGGTTTAAACGCTAAGGAGAGACACTGTTGTTTCCTTTTCAGCTAAGCACAGCACACTGATTATTATTATTAATATTTTATTTATTTATTTATTTTTTTGTTTCTGGTAGGTAATTTGTTTAGTTTGTTTTCTTATACAAAATAAGAAAAATTTTCACTAAAGAACACACTTTTTTATTACAAAATAATTGTATCACACGATATTGTTAGCAAATCTATAAAATACACGTTTATGGGTTATTGATAATTTTAGAAGTTTCTTGTTTGTTTGTTTGATGTATTTTTCAGGGGGCTATAGACGCGCCGCGGTACAGAATGTCAGAGACACACTTAGACACTGCTGGACAAATGTACCAGATGCACTTTTGCAATACAAAACCGATTTTGTTTTCCTTTGCTTTTTGTTTGTTTGTTTGTTTGTTTGTTTGATCGAGTAATGAGTTCGGAAACAAGCCGAACGTCTCAAATTCAAACATAAATCCGTTGGATGCACTTTTGAAAGTATCTTTGGCCGCAGTCACGAAGAAACGTACGAACGAATGCGATGAAGATGAGAACGAAACACAAGAGGCAGCAGCAGCAGAAAAGTGCAGATGCAGCGTTGCAATCGAACTAAGCGGAGCGTGTCTTCGCAAATGCAACGAAGAAGTCAGTCCGATCAAGCTTGTTCTTTCTCTTTCTCTCTTTTACGCTTTTGCGTTTAGCAATCTCTCTCTTGCGTACTGCTGGGTGTTTATTGTTGCGAGGGGGTGCAGTCCAAGATTTTGCACCGATACGAAGACGCGCACGAAGACTTGCGAAATGCTGCGCGAAACAAGTTACGAGCGAAAGTCGAAACACGACAGATCGCAGGGGAGCGTTTTAGACGATCGTTTGCTGTGCTTGGTAGAAGCAAGGAGGGGTGCAACCACAGATCCAAGTTGCTGCAACAGTTGCTGGGGCGTTGTTTTTCTTATTGTCTTCTCTTCTCTTCTCTGCTCGTTTTCTCTTTTCAGCTAGATGCAGTTTATAGATGCAGTTTTTTCGCTGCGTACTTTCGGATCGTTTTTGCCGGTTTTTTTTTTGCACACAGACAATTAAAAATTTGCCACGTGTGCTGTTGTTATGTGGATTTTTGAAAAATCGCGACTCTTCGTTAAATTTGTCGTATTAACACGTTTTTATTTTCTTTTATTAGTTTAACTTTTTTTTTTTTTTTTAATTAAACTTAAGTTTAGATTATAAATTGTATTAAAAACAAAGTATTAGCTCTACAATTAGTTTAAATGCGTTTTTTCAGTTAAGCTTAGGTTGTAAGAAAGTTCATATATTTTAAAGTTGTTTAGGCACGATATTTTTTGTGTATTTTAAAATTACTATTATTATTAAATATTATTTTAAAAATTGAGCTTAGGTTGCTAGTTTTTTTTATATTAGAGTATTAAAGTAAATTTATCTGTTTTGAAATTTTGATTTTTATGTTTTTGGGTACTTTTGTTTCAATTTATGCGGCTGCTTCTTTTTTTTGTTTTCGTATCTGTAAATTTTGTATCTATCAGATTTTTGTAATGCGTTGTATTTTAGCAAAGTTTTTGATTTCCAGAAAGTGACTGCGTTTCGTTGGAGAACGTGCGAAAGAGTGTTTGATGATGTGCAGCGGAGGAGCAAGTAGCCGTTGTCGTATTTTTTCTTCTTCTTCTTGTTGCTGTTGTCGTTGTTATCGTCGACGTAGTCGCTGACGAAAAGTTACTCCAAAATAAATAACGTATTAAACCAAATTGACAAAAATTCCTTTCCGCGCGCGTTGTGTGAATTACGTTTAATCCAAATATAAATGGGGGCCGTCCGTTGAGTCTGTGTGTTTGTATGTATGTGTGTGTGTTTGAGTGGGGTAATAGAGGGGCGCAATCCAACTGCAGTTTCAATCAAGCCAAAGTCGTGTTTGTATTGAACTCAAGTAAAGTAGTTGTGTGTGTCAAATTGTTGCTGTTGTAATTGTATAAAAACGCAGTCGGTTGTTATTTATTTGCAGAGTTATATAAGTAATTTCGTGGAAGTTTATTAAAAATTGTTTTTTTTTTAGATATTTTTGATCAAGTAACCGATGCAATGCGGTTCATTTGTCGATGTAAAACTATTAAATTTTGTTGCTTTTGACGTGCGCCAGCTCGAAGATACATTTAGTTCCGGTCGAAAAATGGACGTCCAATTAAAATTTTGCACGACTGTTTTTTGTTGTATTTTTTGTTTGTTTCCAATTTTAACGGATCTTTAAAGATTATTAATTACATATAATCTGGTTGTTGTTGTTTTTATTCAAAGCTCTGTAAGCGTCTTTTTCACTTTCGTATTTTATATTTTCACAATTGTATCTTTTGGTTTTTGGTATTTTTGAAATATTGTATCTTTTAGTTGAAAATTGTATCTCGCACAATATCAAGTTGTGTTTATTTCACTTTTTTCACGTTTATAGTTCTCATGTATGGGATTTATGCACTGCTTGACATGGCGCTGCATTGTTTATTGTTTTTAGTTGGACATGCATAAATGTTCCAAATCGTAGCCAATGTATACAAGTTCAGTTGTGCTCTTTCAATTCGCTTGTGTTTTTCAGCGAAACAAAGTGTAGATACTCGCGTCTGAATTTGTATTCTTTGAGATGCGATGCAGACAGCGGAAATTTTTATATTTTCACACACTTAGAAATTTATTTTTTCACAGTTTTTGTTTTAATTTAAGTTCTTTTTATTTGTATTTTTTTATTAGAGTTTTTGTATCTTCTTGTTTTTTATTGTAAAAACAGTTTTTTTTAACACTTAAAACTTTAAAGAATATTTTATAAAGTAAAACTTAAATTTAGCGCGTATTTAAAAAAAACGTAAAAGTAACAAATCAAAAATTAATATGAAAAAATTATTGTTTTAAAAGAATTTACTAACTTAGTCAAAGAAAAGATTTCAAAAAACAAGATCACTCTTCTGTTTTCAACGTTCTACAAAATTGTTATTCCAATCGCAGTGCAGCGTCTGATGATTTAATCCAATATTTTCGAATTTTGTTCGTGTACGCGGACTTGGTGGATTTCGGTTGATTTCGGATGTTGTTGAATCCTTGCCAAATGACAACTGCAATTATTTTATTTTTGGATAAGTTTCCAACTATTTTGAATTTTGATTTCACCAAAATGTTTGCGGTTTCTGTAAGTTTGTTATTTTTTAAAATCGTATTTTTTGTTTGTTTGTTTGTTTGTTTTGCAACCAATTGAATTGATGTTGAAATTTTATTTAATAGATTTTTATTTCTGCGGTCAATTTTTTGTTCGCATTGTTGACGTCCGTCCGCGTTACTGGCGAGTGGCGATGATGTTGTCTGGCGTTTGGCAAACGTCTCTACTTTGCTGCTGGTGCAACGCACCACGGACCTAGAGTATCTGAATGCGAAAATGTCGCTTGCCAATTGTATCTGTGTGTGAGCGATTCTTTGTATCTGAGCGTATGTGGTTTCGCAGAACACAAAAAGCTTGCAGCGCAGAGACACACATACATATGTACTTGCACAATCATGCAGAAAGTATGCGTGTGTGTGTGCAATAGTTGTATTTGTGTTGGTCCTTGTTGTCGTCTGTTGCCGGTTGCGGCAGTTCCCTTGTTCCATCCCCTCGAGCTGTCGCGCGCAGCACCCTTCCATCGCAATGCTGCTCTCAATTTTGCATGTTTTTTCTCTGTTTTGCTTTCTACTACTTCGTCGTTGTCGTCGTGGTCTTCGTCTGTTTGGCACAAAGTTATACTCTAAAGCCGATGCACCAATACAGTCGGCCAACGAGTTTTTTAAGTTATTTCGCACACAATTGCACTGCCAAGCAACAGAAATAGCTACCAGCAAGTAGCAGTAGCAACCACCCAAGCTACAACACAATTTTGTCGCGATGCTCTTGCAGTCGTCCATCCATTCGTGTTGCTCCCTTCGTCCCCCCTCCTTGCTTGTCGTATATCATATCATGCAATTTTGCAGCAAATTTCAACTCTCACTCGACGTGCTTTTTTGCAATTCTCATTCTTTCTTTCGTTTGTTCTTTATTTATTTTTTCCATATAGATTTTCATTTTGCTCTTGCTCTTTTTTGTAGTCGATGCAAATTTTTTAATATACCCTCTGTTTGGCCACTCCACTCCACTCACTTACTCACGCTCTCGTAGTCTTGTTTGGTTGCCATCAGCTATGCATGAGGAACATTTCAATTAAATTGGATTTCTTTTTTGCTGGCTGGTTGGTTGTCTCGTTCATTGCGATCCACTTTTCTTCTTTAATTAACTTTAAGTTCAGCTGACAATGGCCCTGTCTGTTGGATCAGATAAGATCTCTGTGCTGATTTGCCTAATCCCGATCTTATTTCACAAATATTCACTCAAATTTTGTGGGGCAAACAGGTGTAAAATGTGCAAAATAATGTAAGCGTGATTTTACATTTGAATAAAGCATTGAAGAATGATTACAATTATTTTAGATTAGAATAATGATTTGTCTGTTGTATGTTGGAGCTACCGATTTTATGTTCGAGGAATAATATAAATGATAAAAATATTTTAAGACAGGTCATGTTTCCTCTCGACAACAGATCGCAACAGTCAAATGTTTTTTGATTCCGGAGACTGTTCCCATCTTTTGAGCTTTGCGCTATTCCAAAATCAACAAATTTGACCGCAACAAAACCTGCAACGCTCTAGACTCTCGTGAGCATATACTAGACCGTAAACTAGTTGAATAATAAAAATTGAAACCGAGATTAACCTATATGCTCCTGGAAAATGCTATCGATACCATTACACAAAAACACATCCAAACAAATGTTTTTCCATAATAACAAATTTCAACATCAACGTTATAATCCTTTTAATGTATATATGGACTCCGCATGAAATTCTTTTTAAGCAACAAAATTTCAATAATCTTGGGCATAGAAGTTTGACAAAGAAACTAACTTTAATTAGATTGAAAAATATAAATGAAATTAGTTAGAAAAATAGTTTCGGCTATGTCGAGGCTAAAATTCAATTATTTTGTATATCTATCAACCTGTGTCTATATGTAATTCCTATCAAAGCCCGTCCTGGAGTTATGTTGCTACGAAATAGATAATTACAACAAGCAGATTTCAACTGCAACTAATTTTATTTAATCCTTTTGGCAAGCAACATTATTATGAATGTTCTACGCTCAGCGGGGAGCGTCAAGATGGTTTTTTAATGGAAACTAAAATTAAGACTGATGCACTCAAATGACCGTCTGCCGCTTTTGCAAGCACGCAAATACAATTTTAAGTAATAAATACTACAACATTCCTAATTACAAAACTACTTGCTTCAATTTAATTACCCGCACAGCCAAAGTGCAGAGAACATGCACAAACTAACTTCAAAGACACTAACCAAAGCAATAGCATACCCCTCGCGGTACAACCAAAAACAAAAAAAAACAAAAAGCGAACAGAAACCCTCGAATGACAAATGTACCGACATAAAATTACGCTACACACACAAACAACGCGAAACCAAAAATATACAAAATAATAAAAAAATATATAAAAAAACTACCCAAAATAAAACACAATTTTACTAAAAAAACTCCAAAGCAATTCATATTTTCAGCGTCCGTCCACGACATTCGAACACTGGAGAATACTATGATTCGAGCCACACAACAACAACAACAACAAAACACGCGAGGATGCCGCATCATGCGGATGACCATCGCAATTTGGAAACGAATCCTGTTTTTATTCCCACAGTTTTCTCTTGGTACACTCGCGTTGTATTCGCGCAGTACGGGTGAGCGTGTGTTTGTATATCGAAAATAATAAGATGACATCCAACACTTCTTTCGTATAGAACCCGTGCAACAGTACCTTCCTACCTACCTACCTTCCTCTCTTCGATAAATTACAAAAAATAAAATAAAAAAATTACCTATAAAAATAAATTTTTTTTTCGTTTTTTATTTTTTGTCTGTATATATTTTGTAAAACACGATCATCACATCACTGCGCGTTGATGATCGCCGGTCGTAAGGACTTGTCTACATTTAGATGATGCATGTGTGTGTTTGTGGGTAAAGAAGAGTAAGCTTAAGGATGGACATTGTCCAGCAGCAATGAGCAATGATTGAGAAAGAAGAGCCGAACGTCGCTGAAACTCTGCAATACAAGTACTTTTCAGTGGTTGCTTTTTATTATACCGTGGTGTGGCTAAGTTTTACAAAGAAAACTTTAACAGCAAAAAAACTTGGGTCATGAAAAATGTGTCGATATCAATTTAAGAAAGATGCATTATTACATATTTTAAATTAAAAGCTAAAATTTTTGTATTAAGAAATCTTTGTTATTCAAAGGATTTTGAAAATTCTGGAAATAGAAAACTTTGGAAAGTTCAGTACATCTGAACAAATGAATATCCTTGAAGCAACCTACTTTAAAAGCCTTGAGTAGAGCTGGAAAATTAACGATTACTTCGTAATCAATTACTGGTTTAATTGAGATTGTAACCAAATAAAAAAACAATCACGGTTACTGTTATCTGAATATAAATATTTTAATTTGAATACAGAAATCATTATTTTCTTTGTTTACGTTTTTCCGAAATCTTAAAACTAATCATTACATAGATTATCCAGTTGCGGTTTCGGGGAGTATTTTAATGTATTTTTGGGGATATATTGAAGAAAAGCACAACCTTTTTAAAAGGAAGCACTAACGTACCTAAACAGTTTTCCTTTACGTGGTAAATTCACAAATTAATCAACAATCTATCTTAGATTCAAGCACACACTAGCCTGTATTTGTTTTTTTTCTTCTGAAATTTTGGTATCTGAGTTTGCAGGGTCACTGTCGACCAAAAATGGTCGTGATAGAATAAATTTAACGCCCACCGCTTAACAAATTTCATACACACACTATAAACAACTAGCGAATATAAATTTCGACACTTACTATTGCGCTACTCCGCAAGTTCCACAAAGTTCCGACTTCAACTATAAATAATTTTATGAAGAAACTTTGCTTTCCTTTCCAACGTCTCGTTCTCTCTTTTTTTAAAAAAAAAAGGGTTAATATTTTTGAATCATAACTCTTACGGTATGAATTTGATTTCATGTGTTCAACTCAAGATCGTTCTTTTAAGTTTACTAGAAATATTGTAAGCAGCAAATACCACGCGAATCGCTTCCTACCGCTTAAGGTACCTACTCGAAATTATAGGTACTGAAAATGCCCAAGAAATGCTACGACCATCAAAGTTTTTAAGACACATTGTGCAATTGTGTACCCAAAAACCACGCAAGGACAATGATTAATCGATCTTCCTTTATTTCGACAAGATGGCAAAACTCGTGCACTGTCTATTTTATATATTCTGTACTCAGTTCAGAGTATTTGGGGTACAATGCAATGCGAAAAGATTGTGTTTACCTAAAATCTTAAATTCAGCACAACAGAAAGACCGAATAAAGCTCGACTCAGCGCAAGCAAATTCAAGCGACATTTGCATTTTGAATGCAAAACTACTAAGCGACTATATAAAATACAATTTTTATTGCGCTCGCCGAGCAATCTCTGTTCGAAGGTGAGGTTCTTTTGAAGATGCTCCTGCTTCTCTTTTTTAGTTCGCGTCGTGGCGGTGTCACATTCTATTGCCAAACTGATGGTCAGCGCTACCATAATCATCAACAGCAGCAGCGGAGTAGTATTATTAAACAACAACAAAAAACCATGGGCGTACATTGACACAGAGCCTGCTTGATAGGCAGAAAAAAAAAAATAAGGAAGATCCAGCTATAATAAGAAAAGCACACAGATATATCCTTTTGTGATATATGAGTAAGTTGTACCTGAATCAAAGAATGTGTCTTCGTCATTCCATAGTCGCTGAACGTTTTATTTTTTTTGGTGTTATTTTTTTCTTTTAGTTCTTTCACTCGAGAAGACTCTTTTTTGTTTTGTTCTTGGACTGTGGCTGAGCTCTTGTGCACACATGGATGTGGATGGGAGGTTGCATCGCGGCACAGTAAGAAAGAAAGCCTGGCTATCATTTGATATCAAAAGGCGGCGAAGTTCGACTCTGTGTATACGTAAGATTATGCTAAAATAATGAAATGACCACACGATGCAAAGGTACCTCCGATAACTCGGATGAGCAAAGGGTCGTTAGTTATAATATTTTTTGTTTAGCACATATAAATGGACACCCTAGCATAGGCATAGCGTGTACCCCTTTAGATGGGTGGCTACTTCTGCCGGTGGGAAAATTTATCTAAATTGTCGATAGAAAGCCTACATTGAAGTAATCTTTTTATTTTTTTCATGATTTTTTTTTTTTATTCGGCATTTATACAGTTTTTGTTGTTGTTATATTGTGGAATGTTTTGTCGTCACTTTTTTAAAATACGGAAAAATGGTTAAAGTCCATAAATTAAAGATGCCAAAGAAAGAGCAGAAATATGTAGAACAATGATGAAATTGGATGAAGGTGTTAAAAAATAAAAAAAGGCCGATGTTGTTGTTTTTTATGGTTTTTTTTAATAAAAGGTTTCCTCTTTATTTATCTTATTTTTTTGAAATAACGGAAATTATTTGAATGCTTCGCAATATAATGACGCTTAGGTGATTTGAAACAATCGAATTAAGCAAAAGGATTTTTTTTTTAATTTTACTTTAAAGTAATATGAAAACTAATGGATAAATATTTTTCAAGAAACTCTTAATTTCAAAAATGAAACAAAAAATAACTTCAATTTGGTTTTAAAAATATTTAAGCTACACGCTTACATACTTCGAAATTCCGCATAGAAAATTTTTTAATTGATTTTAATGTGATAAAAAGAAAAGGAAATCTCAACAATCAATCATTTAAATTAATTTAAATGTAAAATGTAAAATATAACCGAAGTTCATTTTTAAGTATCTTGATTAGAAAACATTAACTTCCTAAATTCAAAGGGCAGCAATTATTTCTAACAACCCCCGCACATTGCCTGGCATGCATTACTCCCAAAGCCATGTTAGGTCAATGTCCTGCAAACCATGCATTGTGCGAGTACGTTTCAACACAAAAGAATCGTGAATAATGAGAAAACAAACGTCAAACGACGTTAAAGATTTCATATTCCAAATAGAGAACATACACATTTGGGTTAATTGAAAGCTTTGATGTTTGACAAACGAAGACTAACAGACATAAATGAAACATCAAAGTGTTGTAGTTAGACCGAGATTACATTTCCGTCGAGGTTCCATAAGCCACCACAAAAGAGCCATGATGCAGTTCAACCAATTGCACGTTTCATTATTAATCAACGTTTTAAAATAGTTGACCTACTGTACTAAACATTTCGGATGCAGTCGAAATTGCGCGTGATTAAATCGTGCAAAGGAAACGCATAAATCTGCGCTGTCGAAGCGCGAAAGCACAAAGCAAAACACGTCCGACGTCTGTGACCAACATTTCCAGCATATAACTCGTACATACATATACATATCAGGCTATTAAATCAATTTTAACTTGGCCTACTTTTAAAAAATTAAAACAAAACACGGAGTAAAACAAAAAACAAAACCGAGATACCCCTTTACTTAATCCAGAAATGCAGCTTGCATAAACGCAGCTTACAGTCAAGTCGCATATCTGAAGGCTATATCCGCGACGTACAAAAAAGTGCATATGGCATTTTTTTTTACTGCAGTCTCGTTTAAAGGTTTCAACTAAAGTGCATGCGTTTAGTATGCTGGCTTTTTTCTTTTTGTTCTGCATTTTTTGCACATTTTGAGTCAGGGCGCTTGGCTGGTGCAAATTTTGCAAAATCAAGCCTATTGAGGCGTTACAGAGGTGGAGAATAAAAAACGAGAAGATGAAAAAAAAATTATATTTACTTAACCCATTATTTCGCACACCAAAGTGGAGGGCAGTGAAGTGAATGCATGCTGGTATATTATGTGCAATTAGTAAACACGAATAACATAATTAAAGAGTAGGTAGGTAGGTATGTATATAGCAAAGGCTTGGACCTACATCAACATGTGACCAAACGGCCGAGCGACCGACCGACCGACCGACAAAACGATCGAACGACCTCGCTCACCGCTCACCGTCGTCAATGTAGTCACCAATGCCGGCCTGGGCAACGAGCACGATATCTACAACAACGTATCTCAATATGGCGTTGACAGCACCGTTTCAGTTGAGAAGTTGGCGGTGTGCAACGCAACAGCGCATGTAATTCAAGATGTCGTCGTCGTAGTCTCTCCTTCATGCGCAAATGACACAAAAACCGAAAAGAGGAAAGAAGTACAGACGCAGGCGTAGCAATGTTTGCATGCCGCGCACAAACCAACCGACACAATTCACTGGCAACATTCGCGCAAAGGGAATAGAAGCCAACGGGTTGCCAAGAGGTGATGATGCCAGAGCCGCCACACACACACTCACATACAACACATCCAACCGCAACACATCACACCATATACAGACAGAGAGGACACATGCGCGACGGCGCTCGTAACCTAATACCACAACTACCAGCAAAAGACTACACTACTGAACTACTAAACGCAAGCCACTGCGCCGCAACGCCGCCGTGCAACGTTACCTTCTCTACCGCTCAGCTTGCGCGAAACTCTTGGCTACGACGACGACGTCAACATCATATGGCGGCCCGTCAACGACCGACAACGACCAAGAAGCGCAAAAGTCCTTGAAATGCAGTAAATGCAGCGTGACGCATTTTATCTATCTGCCAAAAGCACAAGAAAACAAAAAAAAAAAAACAAAATGAAACGAAACGAAACGAAACCAAAAAGAACTGCAACAAGAAACATGGTTTTTATCGTTCTTGAGTTGTGGTTGAATCGCGTGCAAGCAGAAGCGTTGTCTTCTCGGGCACAGAACTCAACTTCATCTAGCTCGCCGTAATTCGGCATAGTTTAGCTTATTGCTAAGGGCACTCGCCGCTATTTATAGTTAGTAAGCATTTAAGCATTGCTCTTGAAATGTTTGCATTAAAAATGCTTTACTGTACTTCAGTCGCAATTTGGAACATCGATAGTTTCCAGCTAAACTAGTTTAACCTGAAAAATACCTATTGGCAAGAAGAGTTGGTATTTGATAATCCAAAGATTTGTTTGACATAGGATTATGATTTAATAACCATTACTCGTAATTATAAAGTCTCGAAAAATATATCTTTTTTTTATATTAAGACATATTTTTCGGAAGACGATTCGAAATTTTTTATCGATTCAACTCCAACCAAATTGTCCTTTTTTTATTTACGAATTTTCTTCATTTCATCAAGTTCGAATGTCAACGAAATATGTTTATAAGTTTAATCTGATTTCAATAGCCCAGATTTGTTACACTTTCAAGTATCCACATACAAAAACTTTAAAATCAAATCTAGGTATTAGAAAAAAAAAGTATTACTAAAATTAGTTTCGAAGTTTATATGCACTAGACAAGAAGATTAAGAAATTCGGATTTTGGACAAAATCGTTAAAAAGCCAAAAAAAAACATTAAGTTCTATTGTTGAAATTAAATTAATAGAATTTTTACACGTTAAGGAACTATTGAAATCTGGAGGTGACAAATTTGAAGAGGCGTTTAAGGGATAACGTATTTTAAAACAGTTTCAAACTCATATTCGTGGACATTTTTATGCTGAAGTATAATTTACACTTGTTTGTGCGCGCGCATCCCCTTTTTGAAAAGCATTTTGTAAAACGATTTAACACCTCGATGCCTAAAAGAAAGCAAAAAAATCTGTAAGCATTGTTATTGCAGCGTGGCAGGAAAATCGATATTTGTACCGAAGGTTAACAATAACTTCCAACACCTTCTCAGACAGTATTGAATGTAATTAAAGGAGTTGAATTACAAAAGGATCGCCCCATTTGCAATTGCAACCAAAAAGGAAAACCAAAAGGAGCAAAAAAACGCCAGCCAGAGTCAGAACCAGTGCCCCTAGCCTGCCTTAAACAGCCAACGTACCAATATAATAGCACCAACACACATTTGCATGCAAATACGTGTATACTCGAGCAAAACTCATATTCACTTCAAATGCACTTTAAATGGCGGTTTCCGGTTACACACATACACACATACATACACAGACGCAGCTACAAAAGAAAAAGGAGTAGGTACCAGGAACAACAGTGCACCGCTTGGTACATACTGTACCATATCTAAGCGCACTAAAGATGGTTTTTCTGCGCCAAAGTGTGCGTGCGTACATGTTCATGTGCATGTATGGTGCGCTTTTTATCATTATGAAACGAATGTGATTTATTTAAAGTTACACGCTCGCTGCTGCTTAAAATAATTATAGCATATATTAATTACGACTAGAAGTAGCTGCTTTCGGTCTGAGCAAATGTTTCTTTTTGCTTTTGAGCGCATCCCAACGGGAAAAAATAGAAGCGCTTCACAGATAAGAGCTTTATTTGTGTTTTAAAAGCTATAATTAAACTGTAGCTTTTAGAGAAGAGCAGATATTTTTCATTTTGAGTGATTGTTGAATATTTTCAACAAGAAAACGAGTAAACGCTTCTCCCGTGATTTTTTAGTTGTGTAGACGAATTGTTGCTTCTTCTCTGATTTCTTTGTAGCGAAGAGGAAGCACTTGCGACTTTAATTTGAACATAAATTAAAGTTTAGTTTTTTTGTAAGTTGTTGCTTAAATATATTCTGTAAGTCCTTGCGGAAAGTGCCGTTAAGAACATCGTGCTATCGCAGTCTTCAGTTTAGTTGAATTCTGTGATTATTGTGAAAATGACAATTTCATCATTTAAATAGTTACTTTTTGCTTCCAATTCCCTTATTTTAATGCATCAATACTGCACGCTTATAATTCCTTTCAATATACTCACTTCCACCAATTCAGCATAATCTGGTTTTTACTAACAATCTATAAAGAAACTTTGTAGCTTGGGTGCCTCCCACGCCCTTCGTTAAATGCTTCAATTCTGCAAGATATGTTTCCTAATAATAACCGGATAATCACTTTGGCAGCAGCAAAAAAATACAAACATTTTTTCGGGTCATTCAGGCGAATTCATTAACCTCTCCTCTTTCTTTTGGATGATATATTTTTAAGTGATTTCCAGTCCCTTCTTAACTGTTGCTCTGAAAGTGCTCTGCCCACATCGTTTTGAAGCGCTTTTAAAGCGAACTTATAGTGTAAGATTGCAAGGAAGAGGGTAGGGAAGCGCTCCAAGCTGTAAGCGCTACAAAAGGGATTTTGAAGCGCTTCGTCACGAAATAAATACAGCAGAATCTCTTTAACAACGCTAATGATCATTTTTTTGTGAATTACTGCAGTTTAGTTTAAGCATGAACTTAAACAAAAATTATAAATATAAATATTTGGCGCAGCCACTCTAGCAGAGCGTAGGACGTAGGCTATTAACACAGCTCAAACATTTTAACAATTGAAAAATATGGTTTCTGTTTTTTTTCGTCATCAAGAATTTAACCTGGGACGTTCCGCCTCGTTTATTGAGCTGAAGGCGACAAATTGTTATTGATAAATTGTTTTGAATTATATGAAAATCCGCTTAACCTAATCTACTCGTACTTTCATCTCTATCAGACTTGTAATGCATTACTTTGATAATTCACAGCAAATATCATTACCAAAACAGGTAATGCAATTTTTTTAAATTCCAATTCAATTACTGCAATTGTAATTGAAATGCTAGGCAATGAACATTTCATTACAATTATTAATTGCAACGGTAATGCAATAATGAAATTCGTAATTTTCAATTACCTTATGAAAATTAATTTTCCAAGTCTGATCTTTTTGAAGTAGTTTTTAGTGCTAGGAAAACTCGAAAAATATATTAAGTTTGCTAAATTTGATGTTCTTTTCTAAATTGTTTATTTCAGTAAATAACACTTAATTAAAAATATATATGTATATATATCTATATACGAGTATATGATTTATGCAAGTGCAAGAACCAGAACAAGACCAAGAACATTTAATTTCTCGTTTAGTTTTTGCATTTGCACAACTTTAAAGCACAAGTTCTTAAAAGGTTAATGTGCCTACCTTATGACATTTTATCTTACGTTGGCTACTGCAATTAAACGTTGTTTTGTTGTGCAAAAAAAAATAAAAAATACAAGCTCCAAGTTAATAGATGCACTTGACGGAATTGTAATCGCATAAAAGTTCGCAACAAAATGAAACCGAAGTTGGACCACTGTGAAAGTACTGCATTTGCAGTTACATTGTTTTAATCATTGATAAGCACAAAAGTGAACTATTAGCGGATTACTTAATACCGATTCTACACAGCGCATATGGCAGTAACTATAACCAGGAAGATATGAACTAAACGACCGACGTTTCCTAACTGAAATTAAATGCTGAACATTGCGCATAAATTACACGACTATTTGCTTCGGTTTATCGATTCGCTCGATCATGGACTATCGCAATTAAAACAAGGAATTCACATTTTACATTTTACACCATTATTTTAAATACGATTTATGTGCTTTCCCCCCTGCGTATTTAAACTATAAGTTCCAATTACAGAGCAACTAAGACGAACTTAACGCTGGTTACGCAAAGTAAAAAATTATATAAATAAAAGAGAAAAAACAGAAAAAAACGACAGCTGCTGTCTGAGAGCCCAACAATTTTTCACACTTGAATTGAAAATCTTTTCTCACCGACTCACACCATTTTCAAAGCGATGCAAACCAAGCCATACCAAACCATAGCATACCATACGAAATTTCCATAGGAATAGGTCAGTTTTTTTGAAGTGCATATATGTACATATACATATGTATATTTATATGTGCATATTAGGTTTCAAGTATCTTTGCATATATTTAAAATGGTTAATTTTGTTGTTTTTTTTTGCATTGCATGCGCAAATAATCCCCCTTACGTTGCAATTGGGTTCAATGACAGTGCGGAAGGCCACACCACACTAACATACTACTAAGCCTACAAACAACCATACTTGCAACAACTCCAGGCATAACAATACATTTTGTTTTTGTTCTATCTCGCTGTTTGAAATGCATTTTAAAGAGTCCACTAAGAAAAAACTACAAGAAACTAACGTAAAAATAACAAACACGCATATCAATTTAAGTAAAAAAGAAATTATTTACTAAGATTTTTAAATTAAAGTTGTTTTATACTTTATTCTTAAATAATTCTTTACATTATGTATGTTTATAACTTAATATCATATAAACTCATTAAAGGATTTCACAAATTATAATTTCCAGATGTTATAACTTACAACAATTAACGTTACATTATAACGTACAACGAATTCCCTAATAGTTGTGATAAAACCACTCATATTTTAACAATATCCCACAACATATTAAAAATTGTTTATGTTACATTAACGTACTTTTAATGTAAAACTTGCATTTGCATTTTTTTCTAAGTGTGTAGATTCATCCTTACATGTAGTAGTTCATTCACCAGGATATGCAGGACATTGTCAGCGCCGTCGTCTGCAGGATACGCGTGTCCACGTCCCACCCTTTAGCCGGCAATTAACTGCAGCCGCTGTTGTTGCAAATGCTGCTGCTGGTGCTGACGTTGCCGATGCATTTATCGATAGTTGAAGTTTTCGATCGCGCAGATTTTTCATTTAGTTGATGCGTTTTTTTTCGCCTAGACCACGTTGCCCCGCACCGAGTCAACGGGTTGTCAACGCTGCAGTAGCAACAGCAGCAGCTGCAACTACATCATCAGCGACAACACGTTGCAGTGCAATAATTTTTTTCTACTTTTCATTGTTGTTGTTGTTATTGTTGTTTTCTTTAAACCCTTTCTGTGCGCTTCACTTTTGTGATTAAAATTATAATTACAATAAATCCAACGTCAACAACATTTCGCATTTCATCCCCTGTGTTGCTGCAATTGCTGCTGCTGTTGCATTAAGCAATTCAAATGCAATTGCAAGGCGGAGCAATGTGGCGTGGCGTGGCGCAGCGCTACGCAACGCGTCGGATCGTTTCAACAATGGCGGAAAATGCATTTCCGTGGCACAGTTGCATCTGCGTACCTACTTTCCATTCTTACAAAGCTTATATTTTTTTTGCTTTTTTTTGTTATTACTAACTACAATGGAGAAAAGCCTTTACTACCGGTCTGTGTGTGTTGCTTGCAATACTCGAACGCTTCTTTTTTGCTATACTCTGCGCGTTAAGTGAATTTTTTATTAAAACTTTTTCTCATGAACTTGCCTTTTTTATCATAATTTATTTCTGTAAGTACGTAGGCTTGTCTTTCACAACTGGCCTACATCTGTACCGATTTAAAAAAAGAAAAAATGTTCTTCGAACAACGAAGACGAACTGCAGTTACACATCTGCGGCAACAATTTTTATCCGTTTGATCTGTTGTGTGCAGAGGAGGCGTACATGGCCGTTACAAAGTTTGCTCTCTAATTTTTGAAGGCCCCTCTTCCCCCCCGTAACATATCAGTAACGCTAATGATATTTTTCGACACTATCAACAAATCAAATAATCATTAAATTTAAACTGGGAATCCAAAATAATCGGCACAACCATCCCACGCAGCGAGTAATTTAGTTAAACTTTTTATTCAAAGATTTGCCAAATATTTGATGAGAGAGCGACGTTCGCAAAGGAAGATTTTTTCAAATTGTTCTTTTGTTGTTGTTTTGTTAACTGGGCCGGGAATTGAATCTAGAATGTTCAACGTCGAAGGGCAATGTACTTACTATCGCGTAAGGTTACCGCTAACATTCTGTCCTATTTAAAAATTGTTTTAAAATCGTATAGATTAAATTCAATAAACCCTTCGGTACGAACTTAGCCCTCAGAGGGTAGTGACTGTAGCGGTGATCTTATCATGAAATTATGGGCCCGTTGTTCTGCAACCAGCCCTGCAATTCAGTAAAAGTATTTCCAAAGAATTGCATCAACAAGAACAAAAAAATTTAAGTTCGCTTTTCTTTAACATTCGTCCTTTTTTGGTCACAATAATGCCGTTTCCGTTTAAGAACGCTGCAAAATGGATCGCGATCAGTTAAAAAACATTTTTAAGAAACCACGACAAACAACTCGTTTTGCTTAGTCGATTCGTTGGTTGGTTGCATTGACCAAAGGAAATCTTTTATAATCGAGCGATAACCTCATTTAACTGAAATGAAAAAATAAAATAAAAAATCAAATGCAAAAAATCAACGCGCGGAGCTGGCTTTGGAACCCTTCTTTCTGCAGTAGAGTTGCTTAACGTTCTCGCGTTGGCATACAACAAGAAAAAAAAAGATCTTGCAGAGGACCGCATGCCAAATGCAATTCTCAGAGCCGACCAGGAGCATTCAGCCAGGCAGGTTCAAATCAAACTTCAATTATAACGACAACAGTCTTTTGAGACTTCGCAAGAAGTGTCGTATTTACATATCAAAAAAGGAAGGATTATTTGGAACGGCATGGCACGGCAAGGGTTTGTGCTGCGTGCACTTTTATTGTTTATTTTAGGACTCGACTTTCAGGATAATTCAGCACAAAGCAAAAATTCTTTATTTTGTTTGGTCAAATATTAATGGTACGCTCTGCTCTGCTCTGGACGAGCGAGTAAGTACTTTGAATGCATTTCACAATTGCATGGAATAAAATGCGACGTCGAGAACAAACAACAGAAAAATGTATATAAAAAACAAACAAACATCGAATCGAATTGAGTTAAGTTAAGTTAAGTTGAATTGAATTTTTTATTTTATTTTTATTTTTATTTTTTTTGAAAACAGGAAATGAATAGGTCGAAGATGCACGATGAGAATGAAAATAATACGCACAATTTGCATAATTTGAAAAGATGCATTTTACGCTGAGATTTCAAAGAAAACAATGCAAATACTTTTCGAAATTTTGTAACGGTTTTTGAAAAACAAATATACATAAATTATCTTTTATAACATATACGAGTAACGACGGTTACACATTAGATGCATCTTTTCAATGTCTATACAACGGGTATCGAAACGAAACGAAACGAACCGTCTCAGTATGACAAATTCAAAATTGTCTGCTATAAAATATCGATGAATTTATTTTTATTTTTTTTTGAAAGGTAATTTGTCAATGAATACGAATTTTGACAATTTAGCTATTACTGTGCTAATGGAGAAGTTGATATTTTTCACTGTAAATATATTGGAAGAAGATTACAAAATCAATTTTCTAGAATGCGAATCGTTTTTATTAATTATATATATTGATTAATTATAATAAAATTACAAAACAGTCACAGTACAAGATAAGTACTTAAATGTCATTAAATTGGAATTTGTGGTCCAAACGATTTGTTTGTATTTTTGAATTCATTTTGCGTCAACTTCCAGAAAAGGGGGTAATGCCTTCAATATAAATATATACACATATATACATATAAATAAAGAACCGAACTGCACAAAGTTTACAGCGAAAGCATTAAGAAAATGTAAAAAGAAATACAATATATGAATATCCCCAAAAATCAGTACACCAAACAAAGTAAAATTAAAAGAAATAAAAAACCTAAAAAAAGAACCGCATAAAATCATTTTCGATTCATGCACCAGACACAAAAACAAATTAAATATAAAATAAGGAATTAAACCAAATCAAATAAAACACAAAAACACACAAAATCTGAAATATACAAAAGAGAACAATGCCACCGCGAAAAAGAACAACGAACGAATGTACCAAAAGATAAAAATTGGCATGCGGCAGCGCAGCGCAGAACAAACATACAAACAAACAGACGTACAGACAGAGACAGCAACGGAGCGATTATCGGACTAAACATGATGAGGACACTGAAACCAACTTCTTTTCTTTTTACTTTTTGGCAGCACAGAAGCCACAAAAAACACTTTTTGACAGGTTCAACAATTTATTTTTCAATTTTTCACTGTTTGTAATTTTCATCTAAAAGCGGCTAAAACGAAACTTGAGTACACCGCTTAAAACTTATTTCAATTGATCGCAAGCGTCCTTAAACGAATATTGGTCATTGATTAAAATATTGCTATGATCTGGAAATAATCAAATTGTCATCAGCGGATTTAAATAACATGGCAGTGTATCCGATAGTGTTAATTACATGCATACATATGTTTGTATGGATTGAAATGTTACTTGTTTGCTAAATTTAACATATGGACAGTGTTTATTCAATATGATGTAGAGTTAAATTAACATGAAGCAGTGTTAAGAAAATCTCAAAAAATATGTCAAAAAATATTTATAAAAATTATATTAAAAAAAACATGTTTAAATTTAATTGTGGTAAAAACTCAAAAAACATTTTTGGGCTTGTAAAGCACACAGATATGACTCGCTCGTTAGCTTGGCACTGCAATTGTGATGAGCTGTGCGAGTGAGTCGAATGTGAGCTACTTACGACCCTGATTAAAACATTCATAGTAAAAATAAAATGAATGAATTATTTTTTTTATACAATGTTAATGTTCTAGATTTTATATTTTAAAACTTTTCGGACGTGATTAACGAGAAATTGGTAGTAAATCTGTTTATATTTCAAATACTCGAACCGATATTGTGTAAACTAAATTCAAATGTTTAGCGGACAGTAAAAAAAAAGCAAAACACCAGCGGATAAAATACAAAAACAACGAATGCATCACAGCTCAGCCAGCGAATAAAGTCGCGCGTCCATCCGACCAAACGACGGACAAACGGATGAAAGCTAACAATGAACCAATTCACAAACAACAACAACAACAACTACAGACAAGGCAGCCAAAGCCAGCCAGTCAGCCTAACTAACAAATACAGCCAGAAATTTTTTCAAGGGTGAATGACCCAGAATCATCCATCGCCAGAGCGGTTCGGTTCGTCGTCGTCGTCATCATTGTCGCTGTTTTTCGTTTTAGCTGTTGTTGTTATTATTTTTGTTGTATTTTCGTCTCACAAAACGATTTCATGATGTGCGCATTTCAAATTTTGCAGTTTCGTTTTAAATTTTTTTTTTTTGGTGTATACTTTTGTTTGCTATGCAGCAAAGGCTGCACACGCCACACAAACATGCGCCGCAATGCGGCTGTTACATTTGCTCGGAACGCCTTCCGCTGCCGCCACCATCGACTAACGACAGCATGCGCGAAAAGTATCTTTCTTAGCGCGCTGCTGAAGTGGTAATTAGATACAAAATCTGATTATGAGCAGCAGATACTTACTGCAGTATCTGTTCTCAAGTGATATTTCAGCTGCATGCAACAACAACAACAACAACAACAAGAAAAGCTTTCGCATTTGTTATCAATTAACCAAAAAAAAACCAAGAGCATAAACAAAATAAGTGAAAAGCTTTCTTTGTGTGCGCAATAATCGCTTCAACTTCCGGTGGCTGCGAGATATGGCAAAGCGTTGGGATTTTTTGTGTATTATGTGTTGATTGGGGGTTTTTGGGGAAGACTTGCGGCGTCGCATGCGGTTGCTTGTGTCTGCTTCGTGTCTAGCGCGACTGCTTCGCGCTGTGCAATGATGTGCCAAAATTTGAGCAAGCAAAAACAACTTTAACCGCAAAAGACTGCCTTCGGGTAGAGAGCTTTTTAGGCTAACGCAGCCAGCGGTCAAGGATAAATTCTAACGTATAAATGTTCTACTTTTTTATATAAAGCAGAAATCACTGTGCTAGAACACAACTGATTTAAGCTGCTTACACCGTTGAGACTTTCATTTATAAAAAATGTGTAAATTTAAGAAAAGTTCAAAAGTAATAATAAAATTCTGAGAAAATATTGCCATATTCAAATTGAATTAATTTTATTTTAAAACCAATTTTTATTTTAGTTTTTTATTAAAGAAAAACTTCTGTCTACATTTAACAGCACCGAAGATTGAACACAAGATCTAAACATACGATACTACCAACCTTAGAAAGCAAACATTTTCGGTCAGACATAAAAATATGCTGCGTTGTATATAAATTATTATTAAAGCAAATCGGAGACCATAACTTCAATTCCTGCGCAGACTAACAGCCACTCATATTTTATTCCTGCACTTAGAACAAACGAAACTCTACCAGCGAACGTTCGTCTACAGTAGATACGTCGTATGTTCACATACACGTCGTCCCGCCACAACAAAACTACAAAAGGACCAGCAAAGAATAAATTAAAGGCAACAAAAAGAGTTCTACAAGAACCTGTATCCTGTCACCTAATTTCCGGCCAAGTAAAGTTTCAAGTTTTTATATTTATTTTGATTATTTTGTGTGTCCTTTGAACGAGGACAAACGACGACAACTACAACAAAAACGACAAGAACAAATACAATGTCCTGTTTTGCTATTTTACTTTAGAAGAACAACAAAAACATTATACAACATACACAAAAGCATTTTTCGCAAATGTCCATATGCCATCCATACTCCCCGCGTCCTTTAGGCGCAGCCAGGTCCGTATTTAGGAATTTATGTTATAGGGACTTGTGACCCGCCACCCTACCCACTATGTACTGAAATTATATTAAAAAAAAAGTTAAATACATTTCTTTAAGAAAAATTAGGCAACAATTAATTTCTGACTTTTGTTACAAAAGTAAAGAAGGATGTTTGGTGTATATGGACTCCAGGTTCAACATACAATTTTTTTTGGAAAGTTTGGTAATTTTGTGAATTGATTTCCGAAAGTATAAATTGCCTTGAGAATCTGTTGTTTTGGATTGGGCTTTATAATGTAGTTCCCACTAAAACGCATGATGTTGTGTTGAGGAGAAAAGGTAAAGGACTGAAAATGGTTCACTGAATCCCTTAAAAAATATAATGAAAAATATATAAAAATACTGAGGGAATATAATAAAAACTAAATCCATTTATCTCCAAAATAAAATTCCGGATACGGTTCTGGTTGCGTCTGCAGGTTTCTTCATATCATGCCGGCTGATCTTTTGCCTTTGCTGTTGTTGTTTCGCAGCGCTGGGCTAGGGTTGAATTTTTTCATGCATGTCTCAAAATAGTTGCAAAATATTTTAGGCGAGGCCAAGAAGCGAACGAAGGTAACAACAAAATTGACCCAAAAGAAAACAAGTTGAACAAGTGCGCTTTTAAGGACCTACGACAATATTAAGGTGAGCTGCGAGAGCAAAAGTAAGGTGCATGCATCCTATAACCGGAAAAAGAACACAAGTCGAAAAGTGGACTACAAACAAGAAGGAAGGCAGTCAGGCAGGCAGGCATATGCTTAGATTGGTTGGCCTAGGCTAGGCAGCACAAAGACTACAACAATTCAGCTGGCAATTGTATAAATTTGGGCTTTTGTGCGAGGAAAGTGCTTGACGTTTAATATATGTATGTATACACAGATTGTTTTTTTTTCTTTCTGTATTGTATTGAAATGTATGGGCACAAATTGCAAACTAAAGGAAACAAACAGGACATTAGAGCGGCAGTGTTGGACGTGTATTCTTTAATTACTACAACAGAAGTTTAATAACTAAATAGAATTAGAAGTGTAAGTATGTAGATAAGGGCTTGTGTGTTAAAATGAATAATATTTTTTTAATGTTTTCCTTGTTAATTTAAAAATTTTAAAGAACACATTTTTAAATAAACCATAATTATATAAAAAATTTGTTTAATGTTGTACGACTTTTGTCAACAAAAATGTTATTTTTACAGCCGTGTAATGTATTTTCTTTCGAGTCTATGAATTACAAAAAATAGAAAGTAGCTATTAACTTCGTTATGGGCTATCAACAATTTATTTGCTTTACACAACTTTAAAAATGTATTCAAAATCCATCACTGCCAATGTTTAAAGCTCGTCTGACAGGACTATCATTAATAAATCTAAGGTGTTAAAAAGGTACACAAAAGTCAAACAAAGTATCTTTCCCCTTTTCAAACTTTTGCAAGCAACTTGCACAATTTATGCTTTACACCCGTGTGTAACACGAAATTTCTTCTGCCAATTTTTCTTCGTTTTGTTGCAACTTTTTCGTGTTGCACCGTAATAATATTAAACAAAAAAAAAAAGAGGAAAACAACGGGGACAAAAAAACAAGATTACATGAGCAGGTGATAACTGTTAAAGTAGATACCCTCTACCTGAATCCTTAGTTCCATGGGAATTTAGGGTGCCACATCTCCCTCGAATGTTCGTCGCTGTTTTTATGCAACAAACAAAAATATAACTACAACAAAACGAAGGACCAGACCCAGAAGTAGGACTAATTCTCGGTTACAACGACGAAGTCATTTGCGGATGCAGTCGCGCCGTTTTTTGTTGTTGTCAGAGATTGACACTCGGCGATAGTGCCAGGAAATGATGGGGTCGGGGCTCCTCCGTCCGGGAGAGATTAAATGGCGGTTTCACTCGTAGTTGCATTGTTTGGCCAGAACAACAGCAACAACAACCAAATGAAAATGTTGCCAAAAATAATTGACCCCATTTGTGGCTTTAGCACGTTTGTTTGCTAATAGCAGCAGCGCTGCTAATTTTTTTGCTCACTATTTTCTGATAATGCAGGGCGAACACTTTTTTCCTCCGATATATTTGAAAATCGCGGTCAGTAAAATGATTCCGACATGATTTATAATCGTCAGCAAAGAGGAGGTTTGAGACGGCGGCGGTAGGCGGCACATTTAAATTTGACACCTTGCAAACAAACATTTAAGTCGGTAATCTGTGCCGTTTTCGTAGCAATTTGGCGTAGCGCCAATTCGGTGTTGCCCTGTTGCCGACATTTGTTGCGTGATAAATTGTCGATTTTGCATATTTCACATTCTGTTAAAATGACAAGTTCTTATCGCAAATAATAAACCGAAACCAGTTTTAGGTTACGCCAAAAAAGCTTACTTTTCCAATTGAATATTTGATTTTGAAAACGGGATCGGGTCGTCAGTCCGGATAATAAAATGCTCTATGGAAAAATGTTATATTTAAATGCTATTATTTATTTTTATTGATGCGAGAACGGCATCTAACAATCTATAGCATGGTTGAAATGAATGATGAACAGCAATAGACTTGAGGGAAAGCTGCTTTTTCATATTATAATTATTCTTTAATATTGATAAATATTTTTGATGACCTTGAACTCGAATAATTATTTTTATTATTTAACTTTTTAAGTTGAAAAAACTTTTTTTAAATATGCCATATTTTAAATATCGAGGGTGGTCCGATGCTAAGATATTAAAATTTGGTGTAAACGTACTCAATTGCACAAAAATTCCGGAAAAAGTGGGCATAAATAGAGAGTTAATTAATTCTAATCACCTAATTAACTGAAATATATTTCAATTAGACATTCTTATAGTACCGGAAAACCGGCGGGTACTATAAGATAGATCAGTGGGTCAAAATATAGAATATCTGATCTCTGTTGATGTCAACTTGATATTGCCTTGGTAGAGCCTTACGCTCATTGTAAGGTATTTCGAATTCATGCTTACCCAGAGTTTAAAAATTCGTGACGTCATGAGCGCCTATACGACGCCAAAATACCAAATGAAAACGAGCGTTAAATGAGCTGTGTTTCATGAAAAATGCCGGGCAACGCTGCGCAGCTTTGCGGTGAATTTACAATGTTTCTCAAATTTCTATTTTTAAAACTCAAATCCACTTTTTAACAGCTTGAATTTCACTTTTCAGTCCTCAGTAGTTTTCGCATTCATTTAATTTTGAACCAAAATAAAAATAACCTTAAATTGTCACCAAAGCTAACTTCTTGTAATTCACTTAATCCAGGGATGTTACTGCAAGTGCTCAAATCGAAGCCGACTAAAATCGTCGGCGGCGTTGGTAAGCCGACCGAAGCCAAAGGTTTGCGGCCGACTGGCGGTTTAAATTCTTTTGAGCCAGTGCTGCTAAGTAGCAAATAAGTGGCGTCTGCTCCTCACACAATTCTCGTACATTTTGTAAACAACAACAACAATACAACAATGAAATGCAGCAGTGTTGCAGACATCATTTTCTTTTATTGTGGAACACCTACACAACATAATTTCGTTGCAAACACAGTAACACAGTTATTAGTGTTACATATAGCTACAGTTCAGTGCATGACATCACATTGAACCCGCTGAACAGCTGATTGATTGTCTGTTGTATGTTTTAGTTATTAACACTTTCAACAAGTCAATTTTTATAAATTTTTTAATTATTATTTTTAAACATTGCTTCGATTTTTTATATATCCACTTTAACACATGAAATGGATAAAGTAGAGAGTTTAAAAATAAAAAGCGATGGTCAGTTCTGACGTCATTCATGGTATGACAATATCGGATATGCGCATATCATCATCTTTAATGTTATTAAATTGTGTTTAATACATTAACAATTGATTATTTTATAACACAAAATATTTGTATTGTTATAACCGACCATCTCTTATATCAGAGGGTGTTTGTCTATATCAACATACACCTACAGTAATTTCTGTTGAATAACACAGTAATTCTTTTGAAGAATGCAGTAACTTCAAAAAATCAAGTTGACATCACTGCTTTGTAGGGCGTAGTCGACAAGTGTTTAAAATCTCGAAAACAAGGCGTGTGTTTGGGAATTTAATTCCAATTCAAAGAACTTTAATTTTAATTGGAAGTTAGTGAAAATATTTCAAAATCTTATTAACAAGCTGTGCTGACGAAGGCGTGCATTGAGTGCAGCCAGAGAACATGTTTAAGACGATAATTGGAAAGAGCTATCTGCTCTTTGTGCTGCTGCTGGTGGTGGGTGTGTTTGCCCAGTACGAGTGGCAGGCACGCGACGCTTTTGACGAAATCAAAATTAAATATGACAAAGTGAATCCCGATAATTGTCCCATCCAGCATGTAAGTGATTTGTATCTGCCCGAAGATACGGTCTCGCACAAACCGGACATCAAGGAAATCAACATCAATCCAATCTTTCCGAATCGTACGGCGCTGTTGCATCTGCATAACATGGCGCTGAGTCGAAGCTTCTTCTGGAGTTACATCTTGCAGTCGCGTTTCATACGGCCTGCCATCAATGACACCTACGATCCGGGCATGATGTACTATTTCCTGTCGACCGTTGCCGACGTTTCGGCTAATCCGTATCTCAATGCGTCGGCCATTTACTTTTCGCCGAATAGTTCGTATACTTCGTCGTATCGTGGCTTTTTCAATAAGACCTTTCCGCGTTTCGGACCGCGCGCATTTCGTTTGGACGATTTCAATGATCCGATTCATCTGCAAAAGATCTCAACGTGGAATACTTTTGATATACGCGATTTGGGTGCTCATCCGCCAGAGGCACAGTCGCAGGATTATACTTCTGATTTGTACAAGATCAACGAGTGGTATAAGAAATGGTTGCCGGACAATGTGGAGGGACGGCACGACACTAAGACGACATATCAGGTGGAAATTCGCTATGCTAATAACACAAATGAGACGTACACATTCCACGGTCCGCCCGGTGCTGATGAAGACCCTGGTCCAATTAAGTGGACACGCCCTTACTTCGATTGTGGTCGCTCAAATAAATGGCTCGTCTCAGCTGTAGTACCTATTGCCGATATATATCCCAGACATACCCAGTTCCGACATATTGAATATCCCAAGTGAGTGTTGCGATTGTGATTCATATCGTGAATCATTAATTTGATTTTTCTAAACTGCTTAATTATTTATTTTATGAAAAATCAGATATGAATGATTTTTTATGTGTTTAAATTGATAACTGCTATAGCAAAGGTGTATGGAAATAAATGAATCTCTTTCTTTTTACTCTACACAAGATACACTGCCATCGCCGTGCTTGAAATGGACTTTGAAAGGCTCGACATAAATCAGTGTCCGAAAGGCGAAGGCAATAAAGGGCCCAATCATTTCGCCGATACGGCACGCTGTAAAAAAGAAACGACAGAATGTGAGCCGCTGAACGGTTGGGGCTTTCGACGTGGTGGCTATCAGTGTCGATGTAAGCCTGGACATCGATTACCGAACGTTGTGCGGCGTCCTTATCTTGGTGAAATTATCGAAAGAGCCTCAGCAGAACAATATTACAATGACTACGATTGCTTGAAAATTGGCTGTAAGTGTTGTCCATTCGGTTATTATTTTACTTTTATTTTTTGTACATTTATACGTTAGTTTTAAGGTGTGAAACGTTTTAATTTCTGTTTTATTCTTATTTCTTTTGTATTCAAAAGGGGTGCAAAAGGTGCCAATACAATGGGAGAAGGCGCCCTATCATGTGCGTGAGAAATACTTGGATTTACATCCGGAATATCGCAATTATACAACGGGTTCGCGTTCGTTGCATGCAGAGCATCTTAATATCGATCAGGCGCTCAAGTTTATACACGGTGTCAATTATCGCACATGCAAAAAGTGAGTAATTTTCTACTCTTATATAAACATACAGTTATTGTGCAATTAATTATTTTGTCTGCTTATTTTTCAGTTTCCATCCGCAAGATTTAATTCTACGTGGCGATGTCAGTTTCGGCGCCAAAGAACAATTTGAAAACGAAGCTAAAATGGCAGTACGTTTGGCTAATTTCATAAGCGCTTTCTTGCAGGTAAATTAAACTTTGTTTTGTAATGCTTCTTTTTTATTAGTACAATTTCAAATTATTAAAAACTGAAATTCCTAAACTTCCTTTTGATAATGTTTTTTCGGCTGTTATTCGCTTCTTTTTTTTTAATATTCCGCTCTTAATTGATTAAATTTTAGGCTCACATAATTTTATATAAAATCTTTCAATAGACTGTCATAGTTAGCATAAATAATTGATGTTTTAAATTAAAACTACAAAACTCTTGAAGTGTAAATTATAATTTTCTACGCATAATTCAACTTACTCGTATTACTCACGAACTAGTTTGCTTGGAACTGCAAAAGGGAAGTTCATAAAATTAAATATTCAGTGTCAAACCATTGCCAAATTCATTAGTGCCAAAAATTGGACTTGAAAAACCAGTAGAACGAAAAAATTTGTATTTGCACAAGTTGTTAGATATCGCCAAAAAAAAAAAATAAAGAAAAATCAAATAAATAAAAAAAAAGACAAACTATTTTAGTGTAAAACCTGCATTTACAAACGGAAAGCCTAAAAACCAACATGTTATGCAAATCTGCAAGAATTGACAGTGAACTGATGATATTAAAACGAACGTTAAAGCCAGTCCAACAAGTTTTTCAAATTTTAAACTAGACAAGTTTCCGCAATTAGACTTTTCTATTGGAAATTACTCAAACATTTTCCTAAAATTCATACAAAAAAAAAAAAAATAAACATTTTATTTCGTCACAGGTCTCGGATCCGAATGAGGTCTACTCGGGCAAACGTGTGGCCGACAAGCCGCTCACCGAAGATCAAATGATAGGCGAAACGTTGGCTATTGTGCTCGGCGACACCAAGGTCTGGTCGGCCGCCACATACTGGGAACGCAACAAATTCACAAACCGCACCTATTTCGCACCCTATGCCTACAAAACCGAACTAAATACACGCAAATTTAAAGTCGAAGATTTGGCGCGCCTAAACAAAACTCACGAAGTCTACACTGAAAAGAAGTATTTTAAATTTCTAAAGCAGCGTTGGTCCACCAATTTCGATGATCTCGAAACGTTCTACATGAAAATGAAGATACGTCACAACGAAACAGGTGAATACCTGCAAAAGTACGAACACTATCCTAATTCGTATCGTGCGGCAAGTCTGAAGCACGGCTACTGGACGCAGCCGCAGTTCGACTGTGATGGTTATGTGAAAAAGTGGCTGATCACGTATGCGGCACCCTTTTTCGGCTGGGATAGCCTTAAAGTGAAACTGGAATTCAAGTGAGTCGTCGTGGCAATTCAATTAAGTGTGCCGTAGAAAAAAAACACCAAGTTGGGTGATACGGGTAAAGCATAGAGCAGAAGAGACAAAGAGTGCTGTGGGGTGGACGACAATATCGCGCATTTTATTTGGGTTATCCGATAGTAGTCACCCTAAATTTTTAATTTACAATAATAAAAATTTATGCTGCTTGCTCGCACAGACCCTTTATATAATTGTAGCAAATTTGTTGTGATCATTTCGTAATGTGTTCGGATGTCTATTGCCGGTCATTAGTTTAGTCGGTCATTGTTTGCGTTAACATTAGATGAAGGGGATTCAAAAGTCGACGATTTTTATAAATATTTTTTATTATATTTTTGAATGTTGACTTGTGACCCTGTTTTGTTTGACTTTTTTTTTGGGTATTAAATTTTGAATTAGCATAATAAATTTGTTCGTTTTTTTGCAGAGGTATTGTTGCAGTGTCTATGGACATGTTGCAGTTGGACGTCAATCAGTGTCCGGATTGGTATTACGAGCCGAATGCTTTCAAGAATACGCACAAGTGCGATGAGAAGACCTCATATGTGAGTATGATGTTGAAAAGAAAACACAATTTGGTGATGTTTAAATTGTATTTGAAACAAATGTGAATTCATTTTGTGTTGTTTTTTATTTGTATATACATATTTAGCTATGATAAAAAAAGTTTTTTTTAGGATTATTAAGTAAAAACAAAAAATTATGTAAGTGAATTTTTTGAAAATAGATTTAGATTTGTTTGTAAGAGTTAACTGTGAACTAATGCCTTCGAAATTTTTTCTTTCAAGTGTGTGCCGATCCAGGGTCGTGGCTACGAAGCCGGTGGCTACAAATGCGAATGCCTGCAGGGCTACGAATATCCCTTCGAGGATTTAATCACCTACTACGATGGACAATTGGTCGAAGCGGAATATCAGAATATCGTATCCGATACAGAGACCCGTTACGATATGTTCAAGTGTCGCTTGGCCGGCGCTTCCGGTCTGCAAGCGGCCGCATCATTAATTGTGGGTCTATTGGGTCTAACGCTAATTTTAGTTTATAAGTTTAGATGAGTTCAGTGCACAACAAGCGCTCGAGTTAGGTTTTAAAAGAATCTCCTCAAACAAACAAATATTTTACACAAAAAACAATATCTTTTTCCACTAATCGTAAGCAAAACAAAATTCCATCCAAAAATGCTGCTTAAGCATAATCTCTACACTCGAAACAAATGAAAGCAAAAACTACATTTTTATTATAACTGAGCAAGTATCTCAAATAACAAACGAACGAGCGTCAAAAAGCACATCCTCATCATTATTTTTATCAGCTGAAGAGAAAAGCAAAAGCTGCAGGCAGCAATAAAAACAACAACAGCAACAACTTTAACAAAAGTAATTCCCTGAACATTGTCATCATTTATCCAAGGCGATTAAGTTGTAGACATAATCTATTACAATGAATCTAGTTATTTGTCATAATACAAAGCCCAAAGCAAAGTCCATAAATGCGCAAAGGAACCAGTGAGCAACGCGCAAAAGAAAACCGCCTCTTTCAACTGCTCGTATTTCCTTTTGAAGGACGAAATCATTTGCAAAACAAAAACTGAAAAACGGAAATTTTTCAAAAAAAAAAAATTTTTAAAACTACAAAAATTTACGCTTGGCGATAAAATAAATACATGTGCAGCTGTGTGTAGAAACATGGGCGTATAAAGGAAAAATCTTGGCGATGTATAAAAAATTAAAATGTTCGAAAGAAGTTTCGCATCGGACCAAATACATTAACGATTTGACTTTTCACTTAATTTTCATTAAAAAACTTAATATCAGAATTCATTTTAAAGCTGACAAACTTTAATTTAAATACGCCTCAGACAGACATTCTTTCTTTCGAGAAACTACAAAAATTCAATCACCACACAGCTGTAGCTAAAAGAAGAAACCGAAAAGCGACACGCCGCAAAATCTGACAGCGCAGAAACCTGTTCAAATTAAAATCAAATGCAAACTTTGCCTTCCTGCTTGCCTGTGTGTGTCTTAGGGTGCGTCGCCGCTCGCAAAAACGGCCACTGACGTCGACAACGTCGGCGGCGTCGATCAAGAAGCAACAGCAACTAAAAGAGACAATCCGCACAGTACAGCGTCCAGGGTTGAAATCTAGTGCCCCTGCCGCTGCGACGCATAATAAAAATATAAAAACTTTTTTTTTATAATATTCGCTAGGATTCGAAAAAGCGTCTTCTTCATCATCAGCAGCCAAGGTGGTTGGTTGCTTGCTGCTGCTATTGCCCCTTTAAGGAAACACAATGAAATAAAAAATATGTGATATTAAAATCGTCGGTCGTCGCTTTTTGCGAATAAATTCAAATTGTTCGTCCATAGGTGATTATCAAATGCGATGCGGCTTGATGTGGCGCGGCGGTGTGCTCGAATTTTTATTATCTTACCCTGAGAACTTTTTTGGAAAATTGTTGAAATTTTTTCACGCCGCATTGAGGAAGCAACAAGGAGGCAGGCTGAAGCCTAAGAAAAAAAACCAGTTGACCACTTGGTCAGGCAAAAAGCGAGCGAACATTTGTTTTTTTTTTATGTGCAGCGGCAGAAAAAAAAAGAAACGATATTAAAAACATAAGTTGCCATCAAGAGGCGAGGAGTTCATTCAATGATTTTAGAGCGGCTGTTGTTTTTGCGAAAATATTTTCACACATTTTTCATAGTCACGGACGGACGCAGTGACTGACCACCAGTCACCAATAATACAAAGATCGCTAAATCGGCAGGCTGGCAGACAGACAGACATACATAGAGACACTTAAAGTGGGTAGTTGCGGCGGCCGTTTTTTGTTTAGCTAAAGGATAGACCTCCTCCTGCTGCTTTTTAATATTACGACTTTTTATTTAATTTTTTGTCTTCTTCTTAGACATATTAAAAATCATTTTTTCCTTTGTGATAGCTTTTGTGTGACCTCAGTTTAAAGTTTTATGTGCATATAAAATGGCCAAATTTCGATGAGCCTGAAGATGGTGGTGAGGAGTTCTGCTGTCGTTCCTGTGGCCCTCTTGTGCGCATGTCTATGCGCGTTTGCAATATTTACGACCACACGTTTGTTTGCTTGTTTTAAATGTTTTTTTTGTTTTAGTTTTATATAAATAAATCGAATGTTACCAATGAGTGTCTTAAAAATAATGAAGAAAAACCAATACAATTCGAATCCGTCCATTTGTATTTTACATTTTTGTATGTAAGTCTAGCCTAGTACCTATTACATTTTTTGTGTTGTACCACTTTTGTGCCTTTGAAATGGAAACGTTTTTATATCAATTTTTATATAATACAAATGAAATACTTATAGTAGTTGCATATAAATTAATATAGTTTATATACGTATTTAATGTGAGTATACATAAGCATGTAGTTCACAAATTCCAAACTGCTGTAATACATATACAAATTTTCGCTCGAATATTTAAAAAAAATAAAATATTTTGTTTTACAAAAATAATTTAAAAAAGGTTTTCGTATTTTTATCGAATTTTTGGTCTCTATTATAGAATACAATCGACGGCGAATTTTTCTCGATTCTCAAAAGTATTACAAGTCGTATTAAGCTAAAAATAATATGAACTACAGAATGAAAATTAATCGATTTTATTATTTTTTGCTTTTGTTAAGTTTTTTTACTTTACTTTATTTTTTATTTTGATAGAATCAGTAATTGGGTAACTTTCTTGTAATAATTCGGTATTTGAAGGATACAATCAAAATTTTCAAACTGCATTTTTAAATTCTTTATTTGAATATATCAAAGCTTCGGTTCCGCTTGAATAATTGCTTAAATAAAATATTATAGCTTTCACTTACCGTACTTATTCATTTTGCTCGTTTTCTAGAAATTTTTTGCTCCGAAGTTGAAGAAGTAGTTTTGAAGTTTCTGGATAATTGAGATGAGTTGGGTTGGGATTGGTAAAAGAAAAGTTTCGTAAAGTTGAAAATTTGAAAGTCAGAAGAAAATTCGGAAAATGTTCCTTGTAGATTTGAAGAGAGAAAAAAGAAGAGTGTAGTTGAGTTGGAAAGATTTGCGATTTTTATTTTGACTGCTGGAACAATTATTATTGAAGATGATGGTTGGTTGATTAAATTAGATATAGATGTGTAAATACAGGAAAGAACGTTCAAAACAACAACACCAAAGAAACTGCACAAAAAATCGTTGGGCTTTTTTGGTTTTTCTATTTAATCGTCAAATTCTCAAATTGGATATTTTTGCGCGTTGTTGGGCTTTTTATCCATTCAAATTTGAATTGTCCAAGTTGATAAATTGGGAAATTTCGTTACAATTTTGATGTATTTTTATATTTTTAAAGCGTTTTTGAATTTTAATAAAAATTTTTTTGCTTTTGAATTTATGAATAAATTTTTCTCAAATGATATTTTTTCCAAAGGTTTGCTTTGTTTTTTTACGTATTTTTTTATTCGTGTTGGCGGCAGTAGTGCGCATTGCGTCAGTGGAATTGTTGGCTGCGCATGTGCAAAGTAATCGAAATGCGAATAGAAACCTAAAATGTTGTTATGTAATTGTTTAGTAAAACCTCAACTTGTCCTAAAAAAACAGCATTAAGTTTCGGAAAAATTATGTAATTTAAGTTTTTATTAAAATTGTTTTTTAATATTTTCAATGCCTCAGAATCGTACGTATTCCTTTTTCTATATCTTCCGGTGACATCGATCTTCAAACAGGCATTATTAAAATTTTAGATTCCAACAGGTAAAAAAAAAAAACTCACAGACCCTAAAAGCTTTCAAAAACTTAAATATCTCCTTTACTACAGCTTTTAAACGCTTAACGCTTCCACTGAAGGAAAGTTCAGAAAAGTATGAAAGCTCTCATAAACTGGAATATCTCCTTTCCTACAGCTTTGGATAGCTAACAAAAGCTTAAAGTTTCGAAAAGTATGAAGACAATTTCATTGATTTATTTTTGGATTTATTTAAATTAACATTTTCATTGTTATTTTATGTTTTCTGTTTTTATTTTATAATATTATTATAATATTTTTTCTATTCTTTTAAAAGTTTGCTAATTTTTCATAAAATTACATGCACGAATTCGAAACTATCACAAACAATTCATTGGGCTAAAATTAATTAATTCGTTTTTTTTTTTTTTTTTTTTTTTGGGTGTTCAAACAACAACAAAATATAATAATAACAATGGAACAGTTTTGCACAAATAAATATGCCGTCAGTTCGTATAGTACAAAAAAAGTACATTTGCTTTAAATATGTAATACAAAAAAAATACAAACAATTGTACATAAGAAATGATTCCACACAGTTTTCAACAGTAGTTGCTAGGTTAACTTAGATTTAGCCTAAGGTGCTGAGATATTTCTCATCAATATATATTAACATTATTTTAGTTGTTCTTTTTTTTTAAACCTTTATTATTTATTTAAATGTTTTTTGTATTGATTGTGACTTCGATCAGGTGAGGGGGTCGCAATAACATTCGAATCTATTTTGCCCAGATTTAAATTTAAATTAGAATTAGGATTTTTTTTTTAAAAGCAACGAAAGTTCATGCCTGGGTTTAAGTAAATAAACGGTGAGAATTTTTGACAATGAAATTGAGCTGTCAATTTAAAATGGAATAATTAAACGCAAGTTTTCTTTTTGTACATTGACAGCGTTAAGTGAAATTTTGTCTCCCCTCCCGATTTCAATTTAAATTTAGATGAATGAGACACTTTAAATAAAACTTGAATTTTGTTGGTAGTACGCATAAATTAACAGTTTGGAACAGTATCGCTCAATAATTGCAACAAACAATTGGCTCTCAGTTGAGTGGGTGGATATAGTTAGCCTACGGCTTAATGCTCTGTGAGTATGAGTGTGTTCTAACAAGATTTTAATTCATTTATGTATGCATCTAACTGCATACAAATTATCTTTTAGAATTTTGTTTACTTATTTTTTTCGGAATTTCAAAATGTGTTTTATACTGAGATAGAACTAAATGCTATTTGCTTTATTAAACCGTATGCGTCGTGACATAAATGACACAAGTGTGTATCATGACATACGAGTGATGCAACATGACTTGAATATCGCTACGATCGATTCCAAATTAATGACTACCCATAATTGATTGTTTAATATTTTAGTTACTGTTACTGTTACTGTTACTTAATGAAATTGCAATTGTGTATGTATGTACTTTTCGTCTAAAATGCATAAAGTTAATAATGGTGGAAAGCGCAACTAAATTGCTCAAAACTTGTAAAAGTTTGAAACAAAAGGAAATAAGGAAAGTTTTTAAAGTGGATTTACTTGACAGTTTGACTTCACTTGCACAAGTGAAACCAGTAGGAACTGTCAGTGTTTGCCATCGCTGCTTATTTTCGTCCTTTACGATTTCAATAGAACTCTGCTCTCTTCTAGATTCACTTGTGCTGGTTAGAATGTTGTCTTAGACACTTGGACAGATATAAAATTGATGAAATTTTCACAACTAGTTAGTTTGGTTATCTATCAGAGTTACTCGTATTTGTTTAAGACGATTCAAAGCTACCAATTGAGCATAATTTATTTTGTGTATTATGTATCTTAATATGTAACAACAACATCAACGCTATGTTAACTAACCATTTCTTCGGATTGTATTGGATAAGTTTAATCAGAGTTTGGAACTCTGCTGAACTTGCATAATTTTTTGTGTTTTTGTATTGTATTTACTTTATTATATTTATTAAATATTTCGTCCAAAGAAAACCTTTGTTATTGAGTCGGTCAGTAATGACGATGTTAGGTAAACAAAACCAATTCATTTTAATCCATTTTGTTTTTACAGAACTTTTAAATACCCGATTACTTTTGAGTTTACTGAGTAACATTCAATCTTAATTTGTATAGAGCAGCACTTCAAATCGATTCCATCAGAGCTTCACTAATGGGACCCATAAATTGTATTTGTGTGTGTGTGTGCTCTTACTAAACAATTCCATATTGCGCTGCCGTGTTTATCCATAGATGAATTTGAAATTCATCTATCTCCAGCTCAATCAATCCGTGGCGGCGTAGTAGACCACAGTCGATTTGCGCCGAAATCCCAAGTTGAAAAATGAAGTTTCGGACTTTTTGCGTTCGCGTTCGTGATCATTGCCGAAATATGAAAACAAACGGCCACCACCGCTGCCAATGGGCGGGGCGCGTGTACTACTGCTGTGGCTGCTATAGTGATGGCCGCCACCGCCCGAAGAAATCGAATAATTGGAGTGTTGATGATGCAGTTGATGTTGGTTGTGATGATGATGATGTTGTTGTTGTTGTTGCTGTTGTAGAAATCCAGTTGGCGACAGGTCAGTCATCTCACACGGCCAGAGGGTGATCGAAGATGGGACCTTATGTATCCCGTCCGATAGTCTATAATGGTGGGATGCTGACCCGCTAGCGGTCCGCTGCGAGGACCTCGACCCCATCTAAGCGTTGGTTTTGAGTGTGAATGATTTTTTTTTTTGATTTTTCGTTTTTGTGTGTGTCGAAGTGATTGGAAATGAAAAATGTTAAATGTTAATATTGCTGGTAAAATGTTTCGTGATTTTTCAATTCTGATTTCTACTCGTAATTTAATGAAATTTAGGCTTTTCGTATTTATGTCTAACAAAAAATGCTCATGTTAAAATTAGTCCATTGACGCATTTATCATAGAATACCAGGAAAACATTGAGACCAATTTTCTTCTTTAACCAAAAAATAAATATTATTTTGTCACAAGACAACTTTCAAATTTGGTTAAATCAGCTTTTAAGCCTTGGCTTGAAAAGTTTGCTAAGTCGCTAGGAAAGCTCTATGAACACCAAAACATTAAATATTGAAAATTTTATCGATAGATAAATGCTGAAACAAAGTGTGACGTTTATAACGAAAAAGCTTAATGCCGCCAAGAGCTTAAAACTTTAGAAAGACTAAAGCTTTTAAATACTTACAGCTTAAAGCTCTGCGGATTTGAAATTAAACATTAAAAAATATCAAAATACGATATTCGACTAATTTTAACATTTTCTTTCTTGTTCTAATTGAAATTTTACATGTTGCTTTTGAATTCGCCCTTTAAAAGAAGGTGCTAGCTAAAAATTATCTTACAGAATTTTTACTGATTTACTGATATATGAAAAAATGAATAATATAATTATAATAATAAGAATAATCAAAAAATAATTGAATAAGTCAGTAGCGGTTTAAAGCATTTGAAATAGTTTAAATACAATAGTGCAAAAGCCGAAAACTCATAAGAAATAAGAAGCAGCTTCATACGAGATAGAGAAATATTTACTTATATGCATATAGACTAAGTATATTATATTACAATGCTGATAGATTACTTAAGTATTTGTTTGTTGTTTACAATAAAAAAGAGGCAAGAGTAGCAAAAGTCTCTGCATGCCAATAAATGCAAATTTTGTGGCAATTCTTACTATTATTTTTCTGTTTTTGAAATTTTAAGAAATTCAAAAATACAATAAGAACGTGTCAAAAGTTGTGATAAGAAAAAGAAAGCTTGTGATTGGGTAACGATAAGTTAAAACGCATCAAAAACTTACAGCGATATTGAAGTAAGGGTAAAAGCTGAATTAAAATGCAAGTACAAATATACTATATACAAGTGGTTCTTAGTTAGGGTGGGGGCTTAGCCAATTTTGATAATTTAGAGCGCGAAGCTGAGACAGGATGAAAGACAAAAAAAAAGAAACAGAAAATGACTAGGAAAAGCAGCTCACCGGAATTTTGAGGCGGCTGGGCTGATTCGATTCGTTTCGATTGTTCGATTGTTTTTAAAAAAGTTTACGGCTATAGTTGAAGACTTAATTGATTTTGTTCATGAACTAAGCATTATAATAAGCATTGGTCTGAACGGCAAAATATTTTTGTTTGGTTTTTAAATCGGCCACATAAATTTGCTGAGATCTGCAAATCATCAGAAGAAACTGCTTTTCAAGATATGTGGGAATGTTGAAAATATAAACAAACAAAAAAAAAACAAAAAAACACAACACAACAACAAAAAAGTGAATTCAGTCTGGATGACTGTATTGGAAAGTTCTATAAACCAAAACTGAATGCGGTTTTTTTCTCCTTTCAAAAGTTTATATTTTTTGATTTCTAAATCCAACTAAAATTAGGAGAAAATACCGATTTTCAATTGGCACAATCTACTTTGGCAATTAATCAGTTTTAGGTACATTTCCAACTTTTTAATCCTGCACAAACTCCAGAAGCAGGGTTATAAAATAGCTCACATTTGACTCGCTCGCTTGCCCAGTTCGAGTAGAAAGAACCGAGCAAGTCGAATGGGAGCCATTTCACAATTTATAGTTTGAGTTTAGAATTCTTCAAATTAAATTTCCAGTATTCCAGACTGAAGCCGTAAGAAATTGTACATTTGAAAATCTTTAAAGAAAAGAACTGCAAAACCCTTAGAAAATAGCTTAGATTGATTTAGTTTATATTCAGGGTGTTAGCCCATTTAACGCACAAACACTGTCAAATGCGCTGGTATACTCGTACTTACCACTTCCAAAAAACCAAAGCTCGCTCTCTCGCAAGTTGGATAAGTTTCAATTAATACTTAATAATACTGAATTTCTAAAATTTGTGTGTCCATTTTTTGTTTGTTTGTTACTTTGTTACTTTGTTTCTTTGTTTTAATTGGCTTTTTTAATTGTGCTGGTGCGTTTTTCGCCTACCTCGTTGTGGGCGTTGCGACCACAACATCTCGTCTACAAAATGCCGGCCGACTGCAATTTTATTAATTTTTTCGTTTTTCAACGGTTTTTGAATTGTTTTCAATGAGGTATATATTATATATATTTTGTATATATTTTTTTTTCAATTTGAAGCCGATTTTTGTAATTTTTGTTTAGAAAAAGAGTTTGGAAAAGAGAGTGAAAGAGAAAATTTAGAAGCAATAGTAGAGATTATTTGTGTAAGTATTTGTTGTACAGAGTTGGTGTATTTAGGTGTAAACAAAAACTGAATACCTACTAAAAACGAAAAACTTTAGGTGCTTAATTACAAAAAAAGTAACAAACAACAAAAATTAAATTAAAATTTAATAAAACAATTGTTATCTTTTTAATTATAGTAGGTACAGAGTGTCATTGGAAGTTATTCAGTTGAGCGGGAACCACATTCTGGTAGTTAGTCAAAGTGAGTGCGAAAAAGTGTCAAAACTGGGCAAAAGTATTTTTAAAATATAAAAGTGAATTCTTTTTTTTGTTAAATTAAAAGTGACAGAGAATTTATGGTTCATAACTTACCTGATTAGGTGGGTACTTTAACAAGACGGGTTTACTAAGACTACAATTGTATTATACAAGGGTATTCGAAAATTCTCGTAGAGAGATAAAAAAATATTTTTCTGTACACTATTTTGTTGCGCAATAACTCCGAAAGTGCAAGTGGAAAATTGTAGGTCACTACTAATAGATTAAAGAGGCTTTTACTTTTATAATAACAACGAAAAGTTCAATTATAAAATAATTAAAGTCGAAATGCAGGCGGCGTAACTTAAAAGGTTGCAAAAAAACGAAAACGAAAAAGAAAACAAAAACAAAAACAAAACTGTTCAATACTAATTTAAAAAAAATAAGTTTGTACCAGGAGAATAGTCTGTATATCTGCTGTTCCGGAATTATTTCAATGGATGAGTACACACATGTATAAATATATATATATAAGTATATATAAAAAAAACAAATTGTAAAAGAGGAGGAAGAAAAAACACATATTCAAAAATGTAACTCGTTCATCACCACAAAAAGTATTTTTTATTTAAATTGTAATTGTAATAGTAATAATATATTATAATATAAATATATATAAGAGTGTGAAAAAGGAGCAAACGTATTCCAAAAATTGCAAATCTTAATTACTTATTTAGGTATTAGGTATAAAAAATCGTTTAAGATATAAGTAAGTATATACTCAAAGTCACAATAACAACAATGACACTCTTAAAAGGATTTAGTAAAAGGACAACAAAAAGATTTTTGGAGTTGTTCGGTTTTCAATCGAAAGTAACAAAAAGTACAAAAAAATAAATATAATAAAAATTTTGATTTCTTTTTTTTTGTAAGCACCCAATATGGAAAGTAATTAGAAAGGAAACTCTTAATCAATATTAGCAAAGTAGTTCGTAAATAAAAAAAAAATTCAAAAATTATATTTTAAAAAAATGTCAACCTCAGAAACTAAAGTAGTTAAGTTGAAAAAAATGTAAAAGTACCTACAGCTCAAAGTTAATTATATTTGTTAAAGAAACAAAAAATGTCAAGTGTTTCGTTATAATCTTCAATAAAATGTCTTTACTCTTTGATATTTTTGTAATTAGTAGAAATAAAAAAAAAACTTAAAAAAAGGATCTTAACGCTTTAGAAACGTCACTCACCTCGCGTTGTGACCCAACAAGATGATATTTCTGCAAATATAATGGAAATATCGAGACCGTTTTTATTTTGGATACAGAATCAAAATAGTTATTGTAGTAGTGAAACAAACAAAAAACTAATAATATTAATAACAATAATAATAAAAAAAAAAAAACAAAACAGAAAGATAGTTTTGTTTAGTTTTTAAACAGTTTAGGTTTTCATTTTATTGATTTTTGTTGTAACAGAAAATGTCTTTAAAAAACAAAGAACATTAACTTAAATCAAATCAAAATGTAAGTTTTATAATTTATACATATAATTAACAATTTGAAATTAAAATTAAAATTATGTAGATATCGTACATGCAAAGTAATCTGGTCAAGTGCTCATTTTACTCTAGGCTTTATTTTTCAGAGGCCTACTCGTATACAGAATTGCAGTCCCAAAAGGAATCACGGTTGGAGTTTGAATTTTGAATATGCGAGCATTAATACCACAAAAGTATTCGAGAAGTGAAAGTGAAACCCAGAAGACAAATCGACAGTTAACAGAAACCTTTCATAGCGAAATTTTTGGGCTATTGAAACAATTCGCTGCCAACGAGCATTTATTTATTTATGAGAACTTATTCAACTTCAATTTCATTTCATTATAAATAATATAATTCATGGAAAACGAATCTGAGTTTTTGGTATTTTTTAAATGGAATCGAAAAGGGTCTACTGAGAAGTATACTTAAGATCTCAATATAAGTAGAATGTCACCACGGGTCTTTCCGTTCACTTTATAATTTGCATTCTAAAATCACATAACAGAAGTTAGTTTTGTGGTGGAATCATTTCCTACGCTCATAAAAAATAAAAACAAATCAAAAGCGTTTCATTCAAAACGTAAAATGTCCTAAAAATGAATTTTTGCGCTGTCCCTATTATAAACAAGCTAAGTTAACAATTCAGGTTAAAAAAGTTATTTTTTATTGGTCTCCAAAGTGATCGGAAAATATAAAAAAGGAGTTACCGTCTAGTCGCAAGACGCAGGCTGTGGGATTCTACTTCCAAATCACATAGCTAAAATTAAGCCCACGACAATTACAAGATTTATAAATAGTCTAGAATTGTGTTAAATTAAATACAAGTACAATAAATTCGAGCTTTAAGCTCAAAGGAGCTTTAGCTACAAAAAAAGGCATTTTAGTGTCATATGTTTCCTCTCAGTGGAATTCCAAAGGACATATTTCAATATATGGAGAAGATTTTATATTAAAGCAAACTTCGGTTATAATAAAAATCAATGGCGGAGGATTGTCGGAAAACCTTAATTACGAGGAATACATGATTTTGTGCCGCTATAAACCCTTACAAAAAAAAAACAGCGCAACAAATCATGCAATCGCCTTCTTTAAAATTATTGGACATTTTACGTTTAAAAAACACTTTTTTAAATCGAACTTGAATAACCGGTTTTCTTTTTAAATAAAAAAAAAACAAAAACGAAATTAGTAAAAAAAATTTGATATAAAAATAAAAAACAACTGTAAGTTTTCCCATGCGCATTTCGAACGTTTTGGGGGTTTTCTTGGTGCATTTGCAAAAATCACGGCAAAGCTGAAGTGCAATTCGAAAATAATATCGAAACTAAACCGAACAAAAACTCAATACGAAACTCAAAAAATTATTCTTATTTGTTTCTTGTTGTTGTAAATTTTTTCTTACTTTGTACAAAAGTTTTTTTTGAGTTTTTATTTACAAAAGAACCTTTGAAAAGAAACCAAGTTAAGAAAAAACCAACTTGATTAAAACTGCTTAACATTGATTTAGTATGTACGTAAAAAGTGGTGGGTGGGGGGTGGTTAAACAAATAAAAACGCCAAGGGCCAAAGTGTTTTAAAAAAATACGTATATATATATATAAAAGTATGTATGTATGTATGAGTATGTTAAGGTACTAAAACAATTGAGGAATCAGAGGCCAGTCAAGTAGCGCGCAATAACACTCATCACTCAAACAATGCGACCACAACCAACTACAAAAGTGAGTATGAACTGTTTTGTTTTTTATTTGTTTGTACCAATTAAACAATAAAATTCCGTACCATAGCGCGGTGATTCACTACATCAAAATATGAACTTCTTGCGGGTGTATATTTTGTACACCCAAAGCAAAATTATTTTAAATTTGTTTCTTGTTTTTGAATAAAAAGTAGAACAACATCGATATTATACAACATGTTATTTGGTTATATTCAATAAAGAGAGAGAGAGCAAGAGAGATACAATGAAACAAAAAAAAAAACTTAAATAACTCCACAATAGCCTGAAAGAAGTACGTAATTAGGTTAACAGAAAGTCGAGAGAGTTACAGTTTGAAGTATAGAAGCCAAGGTGGAAACGAATTAACGAACGAATGAATAAAACTTTAAACCAATAAAGTATATAATTCAGTTATTCAGTAAAAAGTCTTCTTATTGTTGAACACACACACACATAAAGCGTTTGTTTAACTTTTTCTTTTAGTTGAGGTTTTAAGTCCTTTTTGCCAAATCAATTTGCAAATTTTTACAGTGTAGCCTAAAGGATTTTACTCAGCCACCTTTTCGCGTCAGTATTAAGCGGTTGCTTTCCTTTTTATATTTGTGTGCGTGAGTATAAATAAACACTCCATTGCATATATATATCGCTAGGCTGTGGAATATAAATCACTGTACTGATTTGAAACTCAGCGATTTAATTACATCGAAATATATTACAATTAAATTAATTAATTTTAGTTCTATTAACAATTTATATATTGGGTTAATTTAAATTATTTGCAAAGAAATTCAAACCAACAGACTGGTGATATATTTATGAAATGGAGTGTATATAAGTTAAAATATTAATGGCCCGTTTTAGACGAGTTTTAACAAAGCACAACTATTATAGTTCAGTCATACGCCTATAACTGCTTAACCAAAAGCAATTTCACATCTCTTCGAAAAACGTAAAACGAAAGATGCTCAAATGTGTTTTGATCTCTTTACAAGCTAAAAATTTCGTTGATATTATTTTTGGGAAGCCTACCGCATGGGGATAGTGAATCTCGGCTAATTCACAACAACATTGGTAACGCAGAATAGCACGACCACTTTTTCTGAAATATTTTGAGGTACAAAAACAATGATAATAAAATATTAATTTAATGTCAATTATACAGGAATTTTGTTTTCATTTCTTTCAGTTTAACAATTCAGTATTTCAAATAAAACTAATCAATGCATGTAAACATAAACAAATAATAGCATGTAACTTATAATACAAATTTGCAAGTTTTATATTAAATTCACTTTAGCCTTTAATATTTAACATTGACATTTTTATAAAAAAAATAAATTAATTCGATACATTGTCTGTTCCTTTTATATAAAGTAAATAAATAAAAAATTGTATAATTCTTGTTAATTTTAAAACAAAAATTCTTTTAATTTAGTATTTTTAAACAATTTCAAAGTATTAGCGTACTCACACAAATACACAGTTGAAACAGATTAGCATAGCCAGTGATGGCTAAAACGGATCAACTTACCTTAGCAATCTCGTTATATAGTCTGGCCAGTTTTCGGGGAACATGACCAGGAAAAATCCAACTGCGATTAGTATGACACCCGCCAACTTCATTCCAGCAAAGGTGGCACCATAAAGAACAACATCCAGCGCTAAACAATAATAAATAATGAGTAATATTTTAAACAAATATACTAAAAAATTTAAAAATTCATTATACTTAGTTATGTAAAAAGGTGTTTTATTTAATTAAGAAATATCACTTAAGCATCCAGACAAATATTTACCTCCAGAGACAGGAACCGCCGTTATCAGACCCAACGTCACAAACATATTATAAGTGACAGCTGCACTAAACTGCATTAGTATATGGAACACTGCAAGTAAATTGAATAATCAATATGTATAAAAATAAAAGCTAAGGAGAACCCAATTAATATCCCATCAAATATTTCTGCCTGTTTGCGCAAAAGACACATAACTGCACATACCCAATAGCAAAATGCTCGCAATCAACAGAATCATCCAAGGCACATGATCCGATGGCATAGTTTCTGTGCCGGTCAAATACAGCGCAACACAAACAGGCCACATGAGCACCGCATTCAGAAAGCCCAGTGTTGTAAAGGTGAACGCTATCTGTCCCACTGGCGGATCGCCCATTACTTTGCGAAACAGTACCTTTAAGAGCACAAAGTATTAAATGGAAAAGAATAAAAAGTTAATTAAAATTACTTCTACAAAATAAAATGATTTATTTACGCTTACCCGAAAGACTGCATAGCCGGCAGCAGCTAACGTGGCCAAGACCACACCACTTAATGTTGGACTCTCGGTGATGCCATCCATGTAGGCGAGCAGCGCAATGCCCGTATCGCACAGAATAACCGCCACAATCTAAATGTTGATTGTAAGTAGCATAGCAGCAAAAACGAAATGAAACGAAACGAAATGAAAGGGTTAATTGAATTTGTAAGTAACGCCGGAGAAATACAATAAACGTGTTTCTTTTTTTGCTTTTGCAACAGCGTCGTGTAATTACCCGCACGCCCACAAACTGTTCGTGCAATATGACCCACGACAGCAGATAAACACAGGCCACATTGGTGGCAAACAGCGCCATTGCATCGGTGGCGAATAGCACGCGCAGAGACATTGTATAGAGGTAGGTAGTGATGAGCCACAGTATGCAGAAGGACATGCAACGATTTATGAAGCGTCCTGCAAGTGAGAGAGTGAGAGAAAATACTTTATTGTATTCTTTGAACTATTTTTTTGACTTATAAAATCATAAAATCAATACAAGTAATGATATTAGTGGAAACTGGTGAGACAACATCAGAGCAAGTCGCATAATTAATGTCGTATTGAAACCAGGATAGAATACATACTATTTTTTACTCATTAGTTTTACCAGGAAATAACCAATTGAAGTACTAACCAATGGTGAAACCGCGATCGCGGAAACCCCGCAATACATCTCCCAGTATTTCACCGGGCTTATCGCACTTTCGTAGCGAAACGCGTCCGAGCACATAAATTGGGAAAAATAGAAATGAGAAATTCGTAAAAAACCATGCGGCAAAGAACGGCGCATTAAAAATGGTCGATTGCATCGTCATCGTGGGTATTGGAAATATTTTGGTGGCATCTTCGACATCGCTGGCGCTGCCGCTCAGTGAAGACGAATCACTAATTGCTAAAATCGCCTCTTCATCTTCCATATTGGTGACCAATTCAAGTTCAGCGGCGCGATTTGAAGTGCTGTCCATCAGATCATCGGATGCCATTTCAGCGATCTCATATGAGCTTCGATTCAAATAAAGAAATTTAATGCAGTGCGTGGCGCCAACCCACGACGCCGTCACGAGTATCGTCACACAGACACCGAAGTACATCTGAAATGGAAATAGTGTTTTTTTTTATTAATATTTCGAAAATCAATACTAAATTTTACCTTTTGCGCCAGCTCGGAACAGCAAGTTTCCTTGCATGCCTTTAGCCTGCGAAACCGTACTTCGGTGCCATCGTGTCCGTGTTCGGATGTGGGAGTGTCTGTTTCATTGCCACCGCTGCTGCCATATCCACCACCGCCAGCTGCTCCACTGATACCAACAATAACACTGCTACCCGCTCCTCCCGGCGTACCAGCCACACCGCGTGTAACAACGGGACAATTTTCTCGCACCGCATCCGGATGTATTGTGATCACCTCGTTCGGATCCTGCTGACTTGACGATATCGAATCTTGGTGAGTTATTTGCGGATTGCTGGTGTTAAGAATGTTTGAGAACCCACCGCCGCCGCCACCGTAGGGCCCATTTGGAGAATCGCCGGTTACGACGACAGATGGCGTGCGCACACGTTTCGGATTAAATATGGCGGGTATTTCGCCGTCACGTGTCATGATGCTATCGCTGGTTATGTTGCACTTGGCTCATATCGTTTTGAATCGGTTTGGTTTTCTTATTTAATAATTTTTAATTATTTGGCTTGCTGTGGGAATTGTCGGCGAGTATTTGTAGTAGTCAAGCTATAAAACAAACAAACAAAAAAATCGAAATTAAATTTTAAGTGCCCATAAGTACCGGAAGTTGCAATGCAAAAATTAACATAAGCTTGCGAGCGTTTTTAAATACCTCGCCGCTAACGCTGTGCTTACATATGCTTAAATTATTCTAAAATATTCCAAAAATGTTCTGCGGAAAGGTTCAAAAGTGAACGTGTTGCAAATTAATTTAAAAACAAGAACACGCAAAATGTGAAATTCATAAAAACGACTTTCTGGTATGTACGGATGAAGCGAACAAGCGTGCCAACTGTAACTTTTTCCCAAACGTGTGAAACACAATTTTTGACTGACTTAACTTTGGTACGGTTGGCAGCCTTACCCTCGGACAAGGCAGCGCTCTTTTGCCTTTAGCGCCATAATTCACAAGAGTAATTACGAAGTACACTGGTTGTGGGTGGTCGAGCGCCACACGTGTGCGTTTCGTTAAAATATTGCTACAGCCCATTCGTGGCGATGATTTTATTTTTGTGCATAAGCGGCCTTGATTAGCGTGTGGCTTACATTTGCAAAAAATGTTCGCTATGGTAATATTTGACGTTGGTATTCTTGACCTAAGTCATAGAAACCTCTTTAAAACCAGTAACCTTTATATTTGTATGTTCATTAGAGTGGTTATAAAAATTTTAAGATCGTATCCCAGAATTTTCTTATTTGTCGAAAGATGTGCTGAAACAAAATTGTAGATTTCTGGGAATAGAATTATAGCAACAATTTATTTTCCACTATAAAACTCAATCATTCATGTTTTCGAATCTACAATTTGTGTTTCCATAACTTCTCAGATAATGGAAACGGGTTATTTCCAAAACGTTCATATGTAATCAACAATATGTAATTTACATGTTCGATCAGCCGACTCACACACTCACACGAACAATGCTTTCGATAGCATATTGTTGATTTTATTCAACGCTGAGTTTTGTTGAGTGATTAAATGTGAGTAGTATTTTAGTGTATAATGAAATTCAGGGAAAAAAAGTTTGACATTACGTGTATATTGCGTTCTGATTTGAACGCTTTCAACTTATTTAACTAACAAGTCAGTGTCAAGTACACCAAATTTGTTAGTGGAGTTACAGTTGAGCCCAACACCAAAGCCCAACCTCATAATTAAGTCATTAATAAGAAATTAGGCAATTGCATGTTGTGCAAATATGACGCGCATGTACCAAGCCAATACAAAAAGTTTTTTTTTCTTGTCCAAGTTTGAAATTTAAATGAGGTTTCCCCTTCCCAACCACAGCAACACACAGAAACAAAATAACTCAGTGACGTCAAAGTTTTATTATTCTGAAAGGAAATAAAGCAAACGCGTTTTATACAAATTCGGCATTCGGAATAAGGTCAAGTGCGACGGCGGTAATCGCATTTATAGGAATTATAAAAAGTAGTTCTATTAAATTAAAGGATAGTGATAACTCTAGTTTCAAGCCGATTTGAAAGAGTTGGCGTCGGTGACACTAGCCAATCCGTTTAAGTGCACTTAAATGTGGAGAATTCATTTCAAGGTAAAGTAGCTTGTTATGATTCGCTCGGAGCAAAATTGTTTACAAGCAATCAGGCTTACACATACTAACAAACAACTTAATATGACAATAGTAGAAAAAAAATATAATCCTAAATGTAAAAGTTTAGCACAATTTCAGTTTTTTGTGTTCAGTTCGGTTCGTTTATTTTAGACATTTCAGTTCAAAGCGAATGTCCTTTGTTCAGTCGCTTGATTTAGGCAAGGCTAGTGTCGCATTAGGCACTGTGTCTGTTTGTCTGTCAGACTGCCTGTCATGCCGTTGTCATGGCGCACACGAATGTCGCCCAAAACCAAAATTGTCTCCTCGTCTTTCAACAATGTTGTCGAGCCGTTGTTGCTGTCAACACTTTCCATCGCTTAGCTTCTAAAGCGATGTTTTTCCGCTATGAAGTGGAAGCACAACAGGTGGAAGAAACCAACCGACTGACTCGTTCTTGCAATCGCTGCACTCGTGTTACCAGCTGCTGCCGCTGTTTATATTGCTGTGCTATGGCATTCTCTTATAAATACTAGGCAAGTATTTCTTCATGTGCATGTTTGTTTGTTTGTTTGTACATTAAGTGCGCTTTTTAAATATTTCATATGCTAGGTGCATCGCTATTACTCACATCCATCAACATCTACTTCTATCCATACATATTAGGCTATTCCAAAATCAAGTATAAATAAATTGTCAACGTTAATACGTATCATTACAATGCCACAAAAAAGAATCGTTTGGTCTTATTAAACCGCTAACATTATTTTTGTTTTCCTTTTTTTAATTTGCTTAGCATTTGAACATTTGAACTTCATAGTTAAATTCATAAAAAAACGAAATTATTTACTGTGGCTCGTATCTCGATTCGAGATTCGAGCTAGGACTAGAAATTTTGCATACCACAACTGACCTCTTTCTGAACTCCGAGAAAATTTTCAAATATAAATTTGGTAACAGTTTTGTCATTTTGGACCACCTCAATAAACTTACATGCTTGAAAAAACTTCTGAGCACAGAAATGCAGAACTTTTCAACTATTTTTCAGTTTAATGATGAAGGAAAAACAAGAAACTAGCAAATGAAAGGTCGTTAAATCAAAATTATAAAACTGACTGCACCGAAGGCAGTTCAAGAATGTGTGTAAGAGCTTAAAGCTTCTTTCATTTTTAATGAGCAATATTATAATTAAATGTTTTAAATATCTTTCAAATCAATATAATAAGTTCAGTAAAGTCTTTTTTAAACAGGTCAATTAAATTAAATTCAAGGGAGCATTACTATAAACGAACGAACCTATAAATTTAAGCAAAGTCGCTATTTAAAAAGAATAAATTTTATATGAAAACCAATTCACTGTTGTACATTTAAATACTTTCCTGGCAATGTGAATAGAAAAATTAATAAAAATAAAATACGTATGGAATATTTACAGTTTTTAAAAACAATTGAGATCACTTGTTAACTGTCTATCAATGAAAACTGATGATTATGAAATGTATTTCATATTAAAAATAAAATGATCAAAATCTTTAAAAAATAAAACACAAGCGTTTTAGGTAAATACATATAAAAGGATTATTGAGTATGAGTCGAATATGAAGCGTTTTCTTTCGACTCATACTTACGGTGACTAGATGTTTTCGAGCAAGTAGACTTTGTTTTTTCCACTCGCAAAACAAATTATTTATGAAGCTATTCTTTTTCCCCACAGAAGGGTTCTGGACCTATGAACAGAATTCTTCACCGTCGGTACTTTAAAAGACCGGGTTTTTATCATCCATTTTATTTTATACGACTCAAAATAATTAAAGTAATCATTATATATTCTTTAATTCTAAAACATTATAATTTGTGTTTCTAAAACTGCTTATTTATATTTAATTTAGTTAGACATTTTAAATAATTTTAGATAAATTGGGTCCTTACACAATTATTTTAAAAATAGTGTATCAACAAACAATAAGTAAAAATGTGCTTCAAATAATATCGCTATGTTATCTACTAATTAAGCGTGAAATTTCAGTCTACGTTCGACAAATAAAATATAAAACATATTAAATTACGCTTTAAATAGTTGGTAAATGAAAACCATTGAAGCGCTCGGCGGCATGCCACTCCAAACTGTCATTTAACTCAAGTTACCCATTGAAATTGTAAACCAAGTGAATCCAAGCGCCTAAAAGCATGCTGAGTGCCGCTCATATTTTACAGTTTTATTGAGACACAAGCCGACAGATATTATTTAAACATTTACACACACACATAAACTACATACAGGAAGGACATGCGGCGTTAGCAGTAAAAGCGATGAAACATAAAACCCGCACGGTAAACAACAACAGAGACCGACCGCCCGACAGGCAGAAAACACACTTGCAAAAGCTCTTTTTCACGAGACGCGGTGATAAACAAAACAACAAAAAAAAAAACAAAAAACGAGCGCAAAATTTTGAGATGAGAGAAAGTAGCGCAACCAGAGAAAGTGCCTCGAGTGCAATGGACGAGTGTGCGAGCGCAGAAGAGTGGATTTTGTTGTGGGACAACATGACGTATACGCATTCTGACGGACTGTATGACATTTTAATGGTTTATGGTCAAGCACAAACGGTTAGTGCTGTCGTCTGACAACGAAAGCGGGTCTGCACTGAACAAAAACAAAATCTGACAGCAGTAACAATAACAACAACAACTATAACAAGAGCCGTAAATACACAAGAGGCGGAAGGAAAAGCTAAACAAAAGAAAATACAGCTAAACAATAATGGGTGGCATATACAAAAAGGAAAATGCTTTTGAATTCGAATTCATTCATAAGCATTCGCCCATCTCGTCAGCTACATAGTTGAAAAGCATATTAAAACGCAGCCAGGCGAGCGCTTTTCATTGTTAACTTTTGGTTCGTAAATAAATGCGAAGAGCAAAAGCGAAGGACTGCGGCAATGTATTTTTTTAAGATATTATTTAAAAAGAGAGAAACGAAAGCAGGTTGGCTTTGATTGAGCTGCTTCCTGTAATTGCTCAAGTGGCAGTGCGCGCGCTCTCTTGCCCCGCCCCTCGCGCAGCTACAGAAATGACGAAGACGGGCGATATACTAGAACCGTCACGACACGATGGACGGACAAACGCGAAGCTTCTCTACTCGTACAACACAAAAAAGTTTGAAACTATATAAAAAAAAACATTTTCACTGTAGGTACTTAATTTTTACATATACCTACACAAAAATGTATTCTGTTTTTTTTTTATCTACAGGCTTTGTCGTTTTAATTTAATTGCTTTAATTAAATTTAAAATTTAGATTTTCTTGTGTACCTTAAGCGTTCAGGCTTATGTATGTGTGCTTTCTGCTTTTAATTAATGCAAACATTTCTACTTTACATAAGTATTTTTCTTTGACCACAACTGGGCGTAATTAAATTTTCTTTCAACCAAGCACTTTTCATTTCTTCGCCTTGACTTTTTGCTTTTCTATTTGCAACATTTTAGCAAGGAGTGAAAATTTATTTTTTTCCACTTTCCATTATTTCAATAAATTCTCCATTTTATTTAAAAAATTGTCACACGGACACACACACACGCGAACGTATGCACATACTTGGTGCCTTAAATTACAAAAAGCCTTTTGGCTACTTTAAACTAGCAAATGGTTTCTTTTTTGTTGTTTTTTTTAAATTCAGCTCTTGTAAACAGATTTAAAATGTTCACCGCGTTTTCTTGGTCGATGCGAGGCGCGTTGATTTCTGGAACTCTGAACGTTGACTGAGCTCGTTTTGCAGGCGACCACAACCACATCCACGACGACGAAGACTTTCTCAAGAAGATTGCGCTTGTCAGTGGGAAAAGCTTTAATGAGCGCCTCTTCTCGAAATAACCAAAAAGTTTGCTCACGCAAGTCAAAAGTACAACTAACAAAAAACGAAAAACACTTGTTAAGGATTTCTCACCGACGAAAGTCGTTGTTCGTTATTTTTGTTTATGTTTTGTTGTTGCGTTGGTGAAAACAAATTTTGTAACGCATGCGTTGCATGAGTGACGGTGTCAATGCACTTGTTGGTGTTCGTGTTTTGGCCTCAATTGTTGTTGAACTTTTTGACGAGGGTATATTTAAAAGGATTTTTGGTTATAAATTTAGTTAAAGTTTCGCCTAAATAAGTCCGTTTAAAATTAGTCATAATCTAAATAAAAATTCAAAAAATCCTAAAAAATTTATTCAAACACTTCTTTAATTAATAAAAAATATATAAGTAATTTAACAAGATTAAATAAAGTAAATCTTATCGCGAATTATTTAAAATATAATTTTTTTTTAAACGAGGGTGGTCTTATAAGTAATTAGCCTACAAAAGAATAATAATCATTCAGGGAAAGTCTCAGGAAATATCTTGGTATAGAAGCTTAAGCTAGTATCGTCCTTACTGATTAACGAATTAAAGATACAAAATTAATTTTCTACTTAAAATATCTTCCAAAGTAGAGTCACGAAATAGTTTGTAAATGGTAGAAGAGAAGAAAAATAAATCATTTCTTTCCTGTTTACAATTTTAACTAAAATTGGTTTATGAATATTGACTTAACGTAAGTCTGTTTCTAATTGGTTGCCTCTGGCAATTACAATATTTTTTTTTTTATTTTAAGTATTAGGTCTAAAAGTTTTTTGGCCCATGCAGAAAATTGCAAACTTTTTATTTAAAAAAAATCTTGATATTGTTCAGGAAATATTATTTCAAGAACAACCCATCGACTCGAGTTAACTTCTTTATTATCGCAACAGTTATTGACAAAGAAATGTTAAAACGCCAAACAGCAATAAACCTTAATTGAATACCAAAAATAATACAAATAAATCCCATTCAAGAATAACACCTACCAGTATGCATAAAAAAGAACTGAACTAGGTTAGCTTAGTTTAGCAGTTGCCAATGTGCAAAGAAATAAATTAAAAAGAATAATGAGATAGAACATAAGCAAACAAACAAACAAACTAATGAAATTAAAAGTTAAGCTGTCATTAGCAAAAATGAGTCAACAACTCTTTACAACTGTCAACTCAAGATCAAAACTTTTAGAGAGGAACGGCGGCGACAGCAGCCAATATAAGACACCTGCCTTTAAATTTATGTTAATGTGATTTTGAATAGGCATTAACTTATGCTTTGGCATTACGTTCGCGCTAGATCGAATTGGAAAAAAACTTTCATTTGTATTCAAATTTAAATTGCGAAATGAAGAAGAAATGAATTGCTTTTTGCTATATACAAAAGTATTAAAGTTATGGGAATAAGAATTTTTAACGGCTTTCAATGATGGAATTACAATCAAAATGAAATTAAGTTGAAGTTGTATATGTGTTTGTGTTTGTGTGGCGGTGAAAATTTGCTACGAATTTGGGTTTGGCACGGGTCGCAAGCGGTTATTTAGATTTTAGTTTGATGAAAGACTTTGGAGAAGCTGGAGGAACTGCATGAAGCTGATTTAGTATAAAATGTTGAAGAAAATGGTAAATTAAAAGTTTTTAAATTATTAAAAAAAAACAATTAAAACTTTTTAAAAATATTTACAGATATTGATGGTATTTTTAGTAGCCTGTCTCAGATCGGCAACAACAGCTAAAAAGCAGGATTTAGGGTAAACTACAAAGTATTCTAAAAATTTAAAATGTTGTTTTTATTTAAATTTATAAAATTAATAAATTAAAATAATGATTAGACTACCGCTCTATGCGGCCACATCCTTTGACTATGACTACGGCGTTGAACCGCGCCGAAAAGCTACCACGGAACGTCCTATCGTGCGCTATTGGAATAACTTTGTGCGAAATTTGCCCATACCAGCGATTCCATGGAATATGACCAATACGCTGGCGAATATATTTAATGCAGGCGCATCGAATGTCATTGAGACGCCGGTGGGCAATTATCATGAGAACAGCGACGGCAGCAAACGCAAAAGTTCGCGTAAACAGAAAACATCAAAAAAAAGTAGCAATAAAAATCGCAGACGTCCGCAGAATAATTACGAGCCAGACTACACAGAGCAGAATCTAGAGATGGAAGTAAACTTGCAGCAACCAAATGTGTTGTTGGGCTCATTACCAACGGACATGGCAGTGGATAGGCCAATGTATTTTTACGATCCAACCAGCCATCAATATTTCGAAATAAAACGTTTGCGCACGGTGGGACAATATGTTCACGATAATTACTACAACAATATGGGCAATGTCGAGGATCATAACGACGAAGCAGAAAATGTAGAAGAGATGCTTCCCCAAACACAAATTGTAGATAATACAAATTTAAATGAATCTGACGAGGAGACAAATGACGTCGCAGCGGACGCAAATGTGGATGAATTAGAAGTGACGGAAGACGCAGAAGACGTTGAAGATGTAAGAAGAGCAGCTGATTTGGCACTCGAACTGGTCGAAAGTAAACCAAAGAAAAACGAGGAAATGCTGCGCAATGTGATCGGCTCATTTATGCAGGACGATCGCTACAGTCGTAAACGTCAACGCGCAAATACGAAACGAAGGACTTCCTCAAGACACAAGGGAAAACTAAGTCCAAGAGATAACTATAGATATTATTATATGCAAGGTTGATGAGGTTGCAGAATGAATATTTTAATACAAAAAAAATTTCGAAGTTATTTAAGTGGTCTTATTTTTTGAGAACCTACTCAAGAACTATTTTATATTTTGAACTTTTAATTTAAGGAAAAAATGTAAAACAAAACTTTACCTTTGTGTGTTTAAAATGCACATAAGTAGTAAATTGAAGATGTTTTTGTCTTGAAAATATAAAAAGCTTGAAATTTTTATTTAAATATCCGAGTCTCGAATTAAATCTGCTTATATGAAAAGGTTGAATCTGTAAATACAAGAAACTATGTGAAAAACTAATCAAAATTCAAATATGATAGACATTTTATTAATAAATAAAAACGCGAGTATATTTAAAACGTTACTTTGAACTGTATAACAGCACTCAAATGGCTAAAAGTAATTTACCTAACTTAGAAAAAGTAAAGACTTATATATAGAGACATGTACATTAACGAGTCGGCTGTATAAAATCCACACGATCAACAAGTTCTTAAGCCCCAAAGTATTGATGCAACATGTCATTTTTTGGCGGAGATGATTGCTTATGTATGCAACAAGAACGGCTCGGCTGAAATTAAAGAAAATGAAAATTCAAATATTTCCGTATTGAATAAATTTTAGAAACAAATTCATAAAACTTAATTATGATACAAATTTTATTAAATAAATATTATATTTAAAATGTTACTTTAAGAGCAATTTTGACAACTTAATAAAAAAAGCTTAAGATCTAGGACAAGTACATGGAATAATAGGCAGCGTTAAATCCACATGATCGAGATGTTTTAGATCTGCAAAGTATGGGTGCAACAAGGCATTTTTGGCAGAAATGCGTGTGTTGGGATCATATGGCATCATAGCCTGCAAATGAAGAAAACCAAAATTTATATATTACATTGCTAAATAAATTGTTTGTTTTTATTATTAAACCTTAAAAAGTTCATGCCCTTCGCTCGTTACAATAGCATCGGGTATATTGGGGATTTCCCACTTTGGGAATTTTGGCTTATATTCGGGAAAATGCGAGACACCTGGCCAACAATTTTCGTCAGGAGTGCCCATCGTGCGGAAAATGCGATAAAGCTGATCGATTTCACTATCACCGGGAAATAGTGCACGACGCATGATCTGTGTGGAGTTTCGAAATATTTTATACATAAGTAATTAAGTAAACAAGGAAAAATCTTGGTATAAGGGGGCTAGGGTAAATAATGCTTAAAATTAAAAAACATATCAAAATTTCAACAATTTGTTTAATTAATATTTTTACTATTTAATTTTTATGATATATTTAAATTGTAAAACAAAAATTAATTAAATAATTTACCATTTCGGCGAAAATGCAACCAAGGCTCCAAATATCCATACCAGTGTTATAGAACTTCGAACCGAGCAATATTTCCGGTGCGCGATACCACAAAGTGACGACTTCATGCGTGTAAGCGCGCATTGGCATATTGAACATGCGTGCCAGACCAAAATCAGCCAACTAAAAAGTGTTATATATTTTTTATTACTAAATTGCAAACAACAATTCAATTAAAATAAAACATATTAAGCATAATCTTCACTTTTATATGTCCTTCGGTGTCGACAAGTAGATTTTGTGGTTTGAGATCGCGATGCAGGATGCGGTTTGTATGACAGAAGCCAATAGCATCGAACATTTGTGCCATATAACTCTGCGAATAAAGCGAAAGCAAATATCAAAGTAATAGTTTGATATTGTTATTTAATCTAATAATTACCTTTATTAGTTGCGGCGTAAAGACTTCTTTTTTTCTGTCCAACAATTTTTTTAAATCCATATTGAGATATTCGAAAACCATGTACAAACAGGATTCGGCAATGATGACATCGTACAACTGAACGATACTTTTGTGGTTGGTGAGATCCTTGAGCAGCGAGATTTCACGTATGGCAGTCGAGGGCACACCTTCATTTTCGCTGATAAAATATGAAAACATTAGGATTTTAACATAAAATTTAACTGTACAGATTAATTAAAATACCTTTTTGTTATGTTAAAAGGCTGCATGGAAAATCAACAGAATTTATATTAGTTTAAAATTGTTGTTGCTTTTTATATTTTTCTATTATTTATTATTGAATTATACTACATATACAATTATATTAAAACCTATTGCATCAATGTATTTTTAATTTTTTGAATTACTGATATTTTTTGATTATTGTGCTTGCAAGAATTTTATTTATGCTAACGAACTTTTTCTAACTTACTTTTTGTAGTTTTTAGAAAAAACTTCAATTTACAAAAATAAAAAAATTCATTTCAATTAAATTTTTTAGCATTTAGAATTTTTCCTAATTAATTGGGTTATTTTCTGCTTAGTGGAACAAAAATTATTTATTAAATCAATTATTGTTCAAATCAATATTTAAAATTTGATTTCCATTTTCTAAATACCTTTATTGGATAAAAATGGCAAACTAATTTTCGATTTTCATCGAAAATTGTAATTCAATTAACTTATTTTTCCATTAAGTTGCCTTGGGCTAACTAAACAAAGCCGAATCATGTGGTGCTACGTGCTCAAAATCACTGCGCAGCACAAACACGACTCGGGCTTCGTACAGTAGCAGAACAGCAGCATAAATTGCACGATGAGACAGGCAGGTCGGCAGGCAGGCAGGCAGGAATACATTCAAAACACTTGTTTCGCAAACGGGCTCTACGCTTGCTTTTATACATAAAATGCGTATGCGGGCGCAAATGCAGAGCAACAACGCCACAGGCAAATGACATTCGTCAAGGACAACGAACGCACCTGCTGTCAGTGACGCCGCCGCCACAGTTTCGTGTCTATATGTCTGTATTCTCGAACAAGGATACTTCGGTGGTGGTGGTAGCTGATTTTCATTTTCTGCTACAGCCCCGCCAATTTATTCAAATAGATTTACTTTTTTATAGAGAATTTAAGACAATTCATTTTTTTTTAATACCTAAAGACTCAAGGACTATACTTACGTTTCCAATCGGATCTTTTTTAGCGCGACATCTTTGCCCGTTTGTTTGTCATAAGCTTTGTAAACAATTCCGTAGGTGCCCTCGCCGATTTTCTTGAAGTCTTCATAAGAAGTAACTGTCCTCGCCATTTCTCTGGTTTCAGCAGTCTCATTTTCACTTAGATTTTCCGATTGTGTTCGCATTTTACTTGTTATTATTTATTGTTTTTATTTTCATTTATTTCCCATTAAAAAAATCAAGCGTCTAAAGCAACTGCACTGGAAGTCGACAACAACAATAAAACGCGCAAAATTTCTACAGCTCTCAGCCGATTTAAAATCGTTTGGCGGCGTCCTCACACCATCTTCGTTTCTGGCGTCTACAGTGCGCTACAACAGCGCCAAAAAGTTTTCAGAGTTGTTCGGCTCGGCTCGGCAAGACGTTATTGATCGGCTGTAAAATGCTTGGCGGACGATTTATTGATTTGTTTATTTGTTTTTACAGCGTTGCCACCGTACGAAATCAATGTATAAATTATTTTAAGCTTCTCATATGTGTATAGTTCAAAATTATTGATATACAATTTGTTATTTATTAATTTGAAGTTCATTTCATTAAATTGTTTTCTTTATTATTGTGTTTGATGTATTGAAATCTTGCGACTTTACAAAGGAAATGATTTTCGTTACGTCGTTTAAGATTAAATAAATTATTAATATTATTTAAATTCAAAAATAAAAACTATAATTGTCAATAATATCAGTTGCAGATTTAATTGAGAGGTTGATTTATGCTGAATTGCCATTAAAAATTACATCCACCAAATTTTTAAATTATCCTTTAGAATGAAAAAGAAACTACAAAACACTTCAAACAAAACTTATGAGAGCAAGTGAATCAGCTGTACAAAAGAGATTTTTGTTCAATCAATTTTTGATACGTACGTAAAATGGCTCTCTAACTCAAAAAAGTTTAAATTTTGCAGCTTTTAAGTCAAGATCCGAACCAAAATAAATTTATAAAACTTTGTTCCACAAAAGCTGACTGAAATGTAAGATCCCAATGAGGCACATATGTATTACAAAAAGTACCGGTTGAATTCAACATTTTATAAATAAACTGATTAACGTTTTAATGAAATTGGTAAGGGTAAAAGCTTTCCCTCTTTTGGAATAATTTGTATTTCAATTTATTATCTAATACCCACTTGAGTCCGTTTAGTGTGTGCAGCTGTAATTGTTGCCTTAACCCTCAACCGGACATACGAGTCCTTACAACTGATCATTTTTGTATATTTCGGTGTCAGCTATCGGGTCGCCATTTTTTAGTTTAATTAAAAAATTTTAATGATTTACAAGAGAGAAATTTTGTAATTAATAAAAAATTTACTCTCATCGGTTTTCCACATATCTCATCAAATGTTATAGCAGACATTCTTCAGAAAACTAATATGCCGTGCGGAATATTTGCGTTTTCTTTTCAATAAAATTTGCGAAATAAATAAATTTTTCAAGCAAAAATGGATTAAAATGTCTTGGTTATTTTGGAAGCAGTAGGTCGTCTACTTCCGAGTCTTTCTCATTTTTCTTATTTACGAAATAACACAAACAAAAACCAAGACTTTCCATTTTAAGGAATTGAGCTTTAAAGTTCAAACCATCTTTTGGAAAACCCAGAATAAAAATAAACCAAATTAAGTATATAAGAAAATTATTTCCAATATATTAAATAATATTCATTATTCTATAAACGGTCACACACACACTCGCATTCCCACATACTAACACGCTCACACGTGTCGCATGTCGCATCATGTCTTAAGGACTTCCGGCGGCATAAGCTCCACAACTCTCCTAAATTGAGTTAATGTCTTTAATGACGGCGTTAAGAGAGAAACCAACGAACAAAAACTTCTTCTTCTTCTTTTTGATAACCGTTTTTGGCGGCGGGCGTCTGTGGCTGCTTTGCGGTGGCAGTTACACAAAAGATTTATGGACGGACGCGCGTTCGGCGGGTGCAAGGAACAGAAAAGAAAGATAACAAGTAGATGCGCTGGCGGCGGCGCGCGGATTTTATGAAGCGTTCATAAAAGAAATTAGGCGCGTTTATTTGCAAAAGCTTTTTCCGCAAACATTAAATTTAGAGGTTGCCATTTTTTGTTTTGCCCTCTTTCGATATCTCTCTCTCGCTCTGCTAAAAATAAACGCCGAGAAAAGTGATTTTCAATTTAAAGTTTGGTTGCGTGGGTTTTCCGCCAAAAGGACTTGTTGATTGAATTATTTTTGTTTTTGTTTGTTTTTGTTGCTACTGACGCTGTTCAAGTCTAATTTTAAAGAAAGTTTTAATTTTTGAAAATACCCGGAACCGGAATATTTATTTAACGTTAGCCATAATGCGGATTCAAGGGGGTAAAGTTGCCTTTGATTGCGCACAAACTCCAAATTTTGGAAGACATTTTAATTTGCTTCTTTTATTTTTGTTGAAAAATTAAGAAGCACCTCGTGTGCGTCCTTCCGCTAAAGTTTAATTATTTCAATAAGCTTTATGGAGAGGTTGCTAACTCCACGCACATTAATTCTCGTCACGCTGTCCAGAGAAAATAAGTTACTTCTTAGCCTGCTTGACATCCTTTTGTGCTGTTTCCTGTTTCTTTTTGCGTCCGTTTTTTTCGTTGCACTATTTGAAAATATTTTTTCGCACACTTGGCGCCAAGATGTCGTCGTTTTTTTCTCAAGTTTTTATTTTTATGCTACACCACACGGTGGTCATGGTGCGTAGGACATATTAAGTTTAATTTTCCAGTTAGAATGTCGATATGGTCATACAGAACACTTTTTCTTAAAACGAAAAATAATTATTTCTATTTTACCGCGTCACCTGGGCATCGAACCTGGGACGCACAGTAGGCCAATACATTAACCATTGTACTAGGTGCCGCCGGTCTTATTGTTTTGTTGTGTATAGTATTTAAGCTTCGGCCTAGCTTAGGATAATTCTCTTTCTTATTTCCTTGGTGGGTTTTTAAGTTTGTGGGCGGGCGTTTTATTGCGTGTGTGTGTGTGTTTGTATGTATTCGACAAGTGGCACAAAAACTCTTGCGAAAACATTAAATAATCGTGCGAAAAAGTTGGAAATGTCATGAAAACTTTAAGCGTAAAAATTATTTTCATTTGAACTCGTAGTCAACCAAATTTATTCACTATTTATGACTAATGTCAACTTGCTTTTATGCGTAAGATTTTTAAAACAAATAATACGAATGCGAATAGTCTAAAAACGTTTCTTGTTTGTTTGTTCATATGTACACAGACACGTGGAGGAACAATTGTGTTGCAAATCTCAAAACTTTGACATTTGGCTTCCCCTCAAAATTTAAATTGATTATTGAAATTGTTATATAAATGGGTCCAATCATGCCCATTTCTAAAGTGGTCATCAATGACCATACAAACTCAGATAAAAAATTTAAGATTTTTATAAGTAATTGTAATGTGTGAATTTATGAAAATTTTAGTAGAGTGTTCGGAACAAATAGTAAAAGAAAATTTTAGTTCAAATGATAGAAAATCATAACAGAATCTTTTATCAAATAAAAATATGAAAAATATACAGAAAATTATGATTTTTATTTTCATACATTTCTACATTTGCATAACGGACAGTACAACAATTAAAATCAAACATTTACTAACAGAATTTCACAAATACAAAAACTACTAGAAAAAAATTATCAAACGTTAATGTAAATTGCGGAAAAATTACCGAATAAAATTTGGCAACAAAAAAATAGTATATCTGTACAAATACAGTATAGCAGGCAAGGTCGGTATAGCAGAGCGTCACATTACCGATAGGCACTCAAAATGGGGGGTCGGAGAAAATCTTTAAATGTTTCGCGCACAAGTAAAATAAGAACATTCGAATCCTGAGCAAGCCGATAAACAGACAAAACCTAGTCTGCCACCATAATAAGTTTTTTTGTTTTTACGAAGATGGTTTAAAAAAACCATAAGTTAAATTCAGTGCGTGTGTTTTCGAAACCATAAAGGTTAGTTTTTCTTGTAAATTTTAAACGATTTAAAAGTGGTAAATTTTAAATTAAAATCCATAGTGTGAGTCATCAAAACTAAACTAAGGAAGAAGCCACCGAAAGCCGACGCTTAGGAAGTCCCCAGCAAGTCAAAATAAATTAACATAAAATGTGAGTTCCTCTTTTTTTAGTAAATATAATATAACTTAATAAATTTAAAGTAAAGCAAAATCAAATCAAAAATTAAATTAAAGAAAAATTAAATACGAACCAAATTAAATTAAAGTAAATCGAATTAAATTAAAATAAAATAAAATATTTTATAGTTTATCGAGCAAAGTGCGCACCGCTGGAAAGGCCAAAATCCAAACGAACAGCGGGCGCACAGGAATTTTTTTATTTTGGATACAATTATATTTTTGCTGAATTTGCGGCCAAAATCATTGCGGATCATAGTTTGAACACCGTTGATTAATCCCCACAACACAATTGGAGGCGGTAAAGTGTGGCGATCTAAAAGCTTTTCTCACGGAGAATTACACAACTGCAATACCAACCTATGTAGATGGAAGAAGTTCATCTCATGCAATTATAAACAAGCAAAAATCACGCAAGTTTTAAAATTAAGAAACTTAATTTATATCATGAAAACGAAAAGTTTTTTTTAAGTTGGTAACTGTAAGTTACAAAGTTTTAGACCCACAAGCCCTAAACCATCAGAAAAAAGAAAAATCCCAAAATTATGTTTTTTAAAAAACAGGCGCAATCCCAAACATGAGCTCACGTTAGGTTGTCCTTGGTAAAAGTTAATTTGTATTTAGGCCGAAATATTGCCAAACCACAATCGAAGGGTTAGGCGTAAGTTTGGCGTCAGAGAGTTTGGACGCAGTAAATAATATTTCTAAAATTTTGAAACGATATTTATACTACTAATTTATAAGAACGTCGAAAAGAATACCATATTATTAAATACTAATTATGAAGTAAATACTTATACTTGCTGGATTTTCGTAAAATATAATGCAATTTTTGAAGAATTCTTAAGAACTTAAACCTAATTTGAAATACAAATACTTACATTATACATTAATAATACTTATCTTTAAATACCTACAAATACCTACATATTTAAATACTCAATAAGAATTTGGAATACCTACAAATACCTACATATTTAAATACTTAATATATATTTTTAAATACCTACCAATACCTACAATTACATAATTAAAACAAATACTTAAGATGCTGAATAATTAGAAATACCTATTAATAAAAAAGAAAAACATGGTTGAATTTAAAGTATTTTGAAATATAACTAATCGAACTAAAATGAATTCTTAAACTTTTTGTATCCATCTTGGTGGATAACGTGAGCTAGCGTGTGTGTGTGCTTTTCCAGGAAAAGGGGTAATTTTAAAAACGGCATAAAATTACCAAGGTAACCATAAGGTTAAAGAGGGAGGGCCGCCAATAAACTATTTAATCAACATCTCAAAAATAGTAAAAAGGTAAATACAAGTAACATAAACTAACCAAAGTAAGCCTGCGTAAAAGTTTGATGAGTAAAAAACCAAAAAGCTGGTACGAAAAATTTCTTTTTTTAAATCGCGAAACTGCTCTCTCGGCTGACAAGATCCCACCCCAAGACGGCGAGCTTAGCCGCGCATATTGCCAGTCGTACCAGACCGCCAGCGAGAGATGACAAAACAAAAATTAACCTAAATCGCCCGAAAGCGATGACAAAAAGGTAGCGCCCAAAGTGGCGCACGAAAAGCGATGACAAAAGTGGCGCCCAACGTGGGGCCCGAATTGAGGGTTCACAAAAACACATACATGGAACCCAAAATAAGGGCTCACAAAATTATAGACAAAATAACGTATAATCAAGTTTTAATTTTTTACAACCCTTGCAAGGATCGAGAAAGTTTACCTTTCAGTTAGAAGTGTAAGTCCCGGTTAAACGGTCACATAAGGCTGTAACCGCGTTGCGACATTTTAAAACTGGAAGGTAACTGTTCGAAAATTGCAAGAACATAAAGTAGAGTCAAAAAGGCAATTCGTAAGTCTATACGGTAAAAGGTTTTAGCACCAACCATATTATTGCGACGAATTTCCAATTAGCCAATACTTAATACAAATAATACAATAATCAAACTATTTTGGTAGCATAAAAAGGTAAAACAAAATATGAAATAAAAACAACAAAAGTAAGTCCGGTAAAAATAAACCTGTAGTGTTTTATACAGTTGCGACTTTTGTTGTTTTGAAAAATACTGCGAGCTCCAAATAGACCATTTCTTTCAATTTAAATAAATTTTACAAGTCAAACATTTTACGCCAATAATATGTAAATGCTTACAAAATCATTAAAATCATTAGTTACTTTCATTTATCTCATACCAAACGCACACACCACGCAGTACAAGTTCACTTAAGCCACCAAGTGAAAACCAATTTCAATTAAAACCCATTTTTTTACAAGTTTGTAGAACAAACAAAAATCAAAAATTTCATTTTCATAAACGTTTAAATTTGGAATTACCACCAAAGATCTAAACCAACTTTAAAAAAATAAAAGGAATCGTTCCTACATACAAATTTGAATTAATATAAGCGTAAGTGAATAGGTGCAAAGCAGCACGCAAACATTTACTTAATCATTTTAGAAACTCACATTTTAAGTCAATCTTTTGATTTAAGTAATTGAAAACAAAGCACTTTATCCAATTTTACTAGCTGAGTAAAATTAATTGAGTTCGAATTTTACTTAACAGCGAAACATTTAAATTTAGTCTTAAGAAAATCCGTTTTGAAGTTAATATGGTAATAACGCGAAGCAATAGTACGACTGGTGACAGTAACCCGCAAACATCTCTAGTTAACACAATTACTACGACGACAATTACCACAACTACAAGTACTGGAACAATACCTAAAACAACTAACACGAACACTACAATTGCACAGAGTACACCGCTGTTAACTACGGCGACAATAATGGCAACAGCAGCAGGCAACGTCGAGGCAACTGGCGATGCAAATTTGAATACATCAGAAGAATCATTGAACAACACCACCATCACGTCTCCGGACTACAGCAGTCTTACAGCTAGATGCATACGGCAAGAGTTCAGACCAAACAGTATCGTGCAGCAGCCAATAAGTTTGCGTAGAACAACAAGCGAAGGAGTAGCGCAGCAGGAAGTCCATGTAGCAGCAGCTGGATTGGCGCAACTAGAATTCATGAAAAACATCGAAGACCGGTTAAAACTGCTTGTGCCACAAATTGTTCAAGAAAGTCTGCGGTCAGTAACGCCAGCGCCATCAAATCGTAACAATGCCACAGTGGGACTACAGCAACATCATTCATCGGATGAATCCATGCCTGGCGCACACAATCACAGGTATCAGCATCCGCCACATCCGCCACCTCCTTCGGCAGCGTCAACTGCTTGGCAAGCCAAAAATCGTATGACGTCAGAGCCTGTAGAAGAAAATCATCAAAATCGTCATACCAATACTACACAAACAACATACAACTTACAAGACATACATAGTCAACCAACACAGCAGACACACGCGCGTCGACGTCAGACCCGTGCGTCCGCACAACACATACAACAACAAACAGCTCAAAGGCAAACACTTGAAGCACCAGAATTCCACCAGCAGGTGAACAGCCATCCGTACGGTCAACAACAGCAGCAGCAACCACCACAAATCCAATTTCGCAACACGCAGCAAAATTTTCAGCAACGCAACTATGTAGCGCCTCCATCACACACTACACCAGATTGGAGTCGACAAATTAATTTCGACAAATGGGGCGTAAAATTCGATGGAACGCCTAAAACGATGAGCGTCGAGGATTTCGTTTTTCGGGTGGAGAGACTCCGCGAAGACTACAATTGCGAATGGTTGGACGTCATCAAGAATTTTCATCAGTTGTTGACTGGAAGCGCACAAGACTGGTACTGGATGCATCGAAGATTAAATGACATTCCATGCTGGGAAGACCTCCGTAGTGCCGTCATCTCACAGTTCCGCCAATATGAGAGTGATCTCGACATACAGCGAAAGATAATGGACCGCCGGCAACATCCGCTTGAGTCATTTGAAGATTTTTTCAACACCATCCTAAAGCTAAGAAACCAGCAGCGTTGTCCATTGGGTGAGAAAGAAATCATTGAAATCATGATTGGCAATCTCAAATACCAGCTAGCACAGGCAGTATTTCAAACTCGCGTTTACGGACTTAATCATTTCCGCGAAGTATGCAAGCGAGCAGAGACGATGTTGACCAATCAGCGCCAAGGGCAGCAAGCTACACGTCAAACAGGCATAACGCGCGTACACGAACTGGCATTCGAAGAGAGTCATCAAGAAGCAGAGCACGAAATAGACGCCTTCTTCAACAACAATAACAATAACGCCAAAGTTTATGTATGCTGGAACTGCAAACAGCCTGGCCATAGTTTTGTCGATTGTCCTTCGCCAACACGACGGATCTTCTGCTACAAATGCGGTAAAGATAATGTTGTTACGCCGAAATGTCCGAAATGCCAGGGAAACAGGCCCACGAACACGTCAACGACTGGAGAGACGCGTTCGACACAAACAAACATCCAGTGACAGAAAACGAGACAGCACAAACAAACACCTATACAAATATAAACAAAATATTAGTAAATCTGAACAGAAAACAGAATGAAATTAAATTCAAACAATTAAAACCATTACATATAAGAATTAAAGAATATGAAGAAGTAAGAAATAGAATTTTTAATAAAAAAATAAGTAGAATAGAAAAAGCTAGATTAAGATATAAAATTAGAAAAAATAGTAGGCAGGAAATAGCATCTGCAGCGCTATATGAAGGAGAAGATACACGCTTTTACTCAAAAATCAATATAAATGGATACGAATTAGAAGGATTGCTTGATAGTGGCGCAACCGTAACTTGTTTAGGATTAAATTGTTTAGAATTTGTTGAAAAAGCAAAAATGAATATTTATAAATTTTCGTCATTTATTAAAACCGCCGATGGTCGAACGCACCCAATGATAGGTCGCGTCAAAGCGCAAATAACTTTTAATAAAATGTCTCACGAAATAACATTTCATTTGGTTCCATCACTAAAACGTGAATTATTTTTAGGAGTGGATTTTATGAAAAAATTCAGTCTAATCGCGAATATTGCTAGTATCACGACCAACAATATCGAAATAACTGATGAAGTTTTAAATGACGGGCAGGTACAACCAAAAGTACACCATTTGTCTGAGTTTCAGAAGCAGCAGCTGTCAACAGTCATCGCAACGTTTCCGTGTTTCACCAAGAAAGGTTTAGGCCAAACACATCTGGAGAGACACGTTATAGATACAAGAGATGCAGTGCCCGTGAAAGAGAAGCACTACCCCGTGTCGCCAGCTGTACAAAAACTCATGTTCGCGGAATTAGATAGGATGATTTCTATGGGTGTCATTGAGCCGAGTGAGAGTCCATGGAATAACAGGGTTGCATTTGTCCGTAAAGGAGAAAAATGTAGACTCTGCCTAGACGCTCGTCGACTAAATGAACTCACCGTAAAAGACGCCTATCCACTTCCGCACATTGAGGGCTTGTTAAGTCGACTGGGAGACACTCATTATATCTCTAGCGTGGACTTGAAGGATGCGTTTTGGCAAATTCCGCTCGAAGAATCAAGTCGCGAGAAGACAGCGTTTACTGTGCCAGGTAGGCCACTTTATCAGTTTACTGTCATGCCTTTTGGTTTGTGTAATGCAGCACAAAGGCTATGCAGGTTAATGGATAGAGTGGTACCTGCACAATATCGTGACCGAATTTTTGTATATTTGGATGATTTGTTGATAGTTTCGCCTGATTTTGAAACTCATATAAAATTACTTTCAGTTGTATCTGCTTTGTTAAATAAAGCCAATCTCACTATTAACGTGGCCAAATCGAAATTTTGTTTCAGCGAACTAAGGTACTTAGGATACATTGTAGGTGGAGGCATATTAAAACCTGACCCAGAGAAAGTGGCTTCGATAGAAAGGTTCTCGTATCCTAAGACAATAAAACAAGTACGCAGTTTCATGGGCGCTACCGGTTGGTACCGTCGATTCATACGCGATTATGCAACAATTGCTGCACCAATATTTGAAACATTAAAAAAATGCAAAACGTTTAATTTTAATGATGAAGCCAAAAGTGCATTTGACCAACTGAAAAAGGCATTAATTTCTAGCCCGGTACTAACGCATCCAAATTTTGACAAAATGTTTTACGTACAATGTGACGCGTCAGATGTAGGCATAGGAGGAGTTTTATTTCAGAAAGACGAAGAAGAAGGTGAACACCCACTCGCATATTTTTCACAAAAATTGTCACCAGCACAGAAAAATTATTCGGTTACTGAACGTGAATGCCTGGCAGTAGTGTCTTCAATTAAAAGGTTTAGAGCATACATAGAATTAATGCCATTTAGTGTCATAACCGACCATTCAAGCTTGAAATGGCTTATGTCACATAAAGATTTGACTGGTAGGTTAGCACGATGGAGTTTACTTCTACAAAGCTACAATTTTTCTATTGAACATCGACAAGGATCAAAAAATGTCGTACCTGACACACTGTCAAGATACGATATGGATGCAATTACGACAGAAGTTAACCGAATAATTGATCTAAAATCTGATGAATTTAAAACTGAAGAATATAAAGAATTAGTGTCAACTATAAACGAAAATGCAGACCAGTTGCCAGATCTTAGAGTTGAGGAAGGTTACGCATATAAACGCACAATACCATATGACGGAATCCTTCTTAACGAAGATTTTGCCTGGAAGTTATGGGTACCAACCGGTTTGACTCATAATATAATCGAAAGATCACATCAACCTCCCGACACCGCACACGGTGGGTTTAATAAAACACTAAAAAGAATTAGGGAATATTTTTATTGGCCGCATATGAACACCCAAATTCGAACTTTCGTTCAAAACTGTTCTTTATGCAAAGAATGTAAGCCAGCAAATCGTATTCTTCGACCACCAATGGGCAGAGAGGCCAACATAAGTAGACCATTTCAAAAACTGTATATTGATTTTCTAGGACCATATACGCGATCGAAAAAAGGTAATAGCTACATTTTTATAGTTCTCGACCATCTTACGAAATATGTACTACTTAAAGCCATGGCAAAAGCAAACGCTAAGAACGTCGTAAAATTTATGATTGAAGAAGTATTTCACAAATTTGGCACTCCTGAAATAATTATGTCTGACAATGGTGTACAATTTGTTAGCAAAGATTTTGCTGAAATGATAGAATCTTTTGGAATTAGGCATATGCGCACAGCAAACTATGCACCACAAGCAAACGCATCAGAAAGAGTAAATCAGTCAATTTTATCTGCAGTTAGGGCTTATCTGGAAGAAGATCAAAGAGAGTGGGACATACATCTATCAGAGATAGAGTGTGCCCTACGCTCTTCGGTGCATTCATCCATAGGTATGACACCATACTTTGCCTTATTTGGCACAAATATGGTAACACACGCAAGCGTATACCAAATAGCAAAAAAGTTAGGTGATTTTACGGATCCCGAGAGTAACGTAATCCCAAAACCGGTTAAACAAGATCTGATACGAGAACAAATTCGAAAGAACTTACATAAAAGTCATTTAATAAATGAAAAGACTTATAATAAGCGCTGTCGAAATGTTAACTTCAAAATAGGTCAAGAAATATACCGAAGAAATTTCCAACAAAGCGACTTTACAAAACAAATAAACGCAAAACTTAGCAAAAAGTTTATAAAATGTCGCGTAGTACGAATAGTTGGAAATAGCTTATACGAATTGGAAGATTTAAAAGGCAAGAAAATAGGCGTTTTTCATGCCAAAGACCTTAAACAATAAAGGCGTGAAAATAGCATCCGGTATTCAAACATTTGTGTTTATAAAATTTCAGTAAATTAAACATAAAGTAAATATTGTATTAGTATGGATAGTCAAACAAATATTAAATAAAATCAAGTTTTGTAAAATTTAAAGAAGCCAAAAGTAATCAAATTTAAGAACTCAAACCGTAAAATCATTGTCACATAAGTAAAGTACAACATATGTTTCTCGCATGGCCAGTCAGATGCTACCGTGTATATACCCAGTTACATGTGTAACCAGAACATTAACTCCATAAGCAGTGGAACCATAAGCGCCGGATATGCAGGTAGGCAACGGTCGCTGGAACCATTAGGCTGCAGGAGCAATGACACTCGGCAATTCCGAACCTTACAGCAGACTGAGCCATGATAGAGAGAAATGCCGACATATATGGACATATATTTACAATAAAAGCCCAAAAATTTGATAAATGTTAGGAAATCTTAATTATTACCAATAAAAATTCAAAGAATTAATATTTAATTGCTAAAATAAGTGGTCAGCAATTTATAAAAAGTCAGTGCGAAGAGATAACTACCAAAATCAAATGAAACGAAAAAAAAAAATATTTTCAAATACTTAATCCACAAAACCTTTGTCACATAATTAAAGCCACGCATGAAATGTCTCGCATGACCAGTCAGATGCTACCGTATATATACCCAGTTACATGTGTAACCAGAACATTAACTCCATAAGCAGTGGAACCATAAGCGCCGGATATGCAGGTAGGCAACGGTCGCTGGAACCATTAGGCTGCAGGAGCAATGACACTCGGCAATTCCGAACCTTACAGCAGACTTGGTCAAGTTAGAGAGAATGCAGACATATATGGACATGTATTTACGAACCAAGTAGAAATTTCATTTTAAAATTATTTTTAGACTTATCATTTCATTTAATTTTGGCAGTAATATTTTACAAAAGAAGCCCGCACCAATCCGTCCGAATAAAATTTTAGTCCGTCCGAATAAAATTAGATTTATATAAAAAGAATAAAATATAATAACCAAACAATAGAATCACTCACCATTATCCTCCGCGGCGAAAGCTTTATTTTTATTTCAACGTCCTCCGTCGACATCGCCTGGTCCAACGACGTGTTTGAGACCTAACTCAAAAATAAAATAAAACCCTCTTAGTATTTTGAAAGAAAAAATTTTTTAAGTAAAAAAAAAAAAAAAAAAAAAATCACAAAATTTGACTTAGGCTAGTTTTGATGCCAACATAAGCCACAATAAGTACCAACGAATAAAGAGAATCAAAACAAAAGCAGGAGATCGCCATCATGCGTTCGTTGTTTTTGTTTTGCGCCTAATTATTCGTTGGTGCACTTTGTATTTAACACATTGCATATATATATGCACATTATGTATATACATATATATATACATATGTATATACACATTATGAATATATATATATAGGCATCACCAAAACAAGCACTAAATCACGCCACAATTATACGGTAAAAAGAAAAAAAAATTCCGCAATATTAACTTTAGGTTAAATTCTAATATTTGAAGAAAGCACTTTTACCGCACTGTACTTTGTATAAATTGCACATATGCAAATTTTAGAAAAATTTAAAATCAAAAAAAACCGTATGAACACAAATATTTGATTTTATACAAATATTTTCCTAATTTAAAAATTTTTTAAACACAATTAATTTTTCTTGAAAACAAAAAGTTTTCTATACAAATTTCATAAATTTAAATTTTGGCACATTTTTAATTTTTCTCAGAAAATTTAAAACTCCACTTATCACTTTTGCGCACTTAGCATTTTTTTTTTGGCGCGCACCGTTACCGCGAACGAATTCACAAAATAATCTTTTACCACGCAATTTTTATTTAAATTAAACTGAAATGTAATTAAATCAATGAATAACCACTTTACTCACCTTTTACAATTATCCCGGCGATGCTCCCAACAAAAACCTGAAAACTAAACGAAAAAAAAAAACCCGCACTCTTGTGGACAGGTGTCCATCTTTTCACTTTTAATGTCAATTAAATTAAATTTCACAAATAGTGCAGTAAGATATCCGATGGAAATCGATATCACATGCACAAATTTTTACAATCGAAAATTTTTTGGTCAATCAAAAAAAAATATTAGTGGCATCACCAATTTATGTTCACATTTTTTCGCCCCCATCATTCGTGAATAAGCTTACTCAGATGGTAGCGTTTGTAATGTGTGAATTTATGAAAATTTTAGTAGAGTGTTCGGAACAAATAGTAAAAGAAAATTTTAGTTCAAATGATAGAAAATCATAACAGAATCTTTTATCAAATAAAAATATGAAAAATATACAGAAAATTATGATTTTTATTTTCATACATTTCTACATTTGCATAACGGACAGTACAACAATTAAAATCAAACATTTACTAACAGAATTTCACAAATACAAAAACTACTAGAAAAAAATTATCAAACGTTAATGTAAATTGCGGAAAAATTACCGAATAAAATTTGGCAACAAAAAAATAGTATATCTGTACAAATACAGTATAGCAGGCAAGGTCGGTATAGCAGAGCGTCACATTACCGATAGGCACTCAAAATGGGGGGTCGGAGAAAATCTTTAAATGTTTCGCGCACAAGTAAAATAAGAACATTCGAATCCTGAGCAAGCCGATAAACAGACAAAACCTAGTCTGCCACCATAATAAGTTTTTTTGTTTTTACGAAGATGGTTTAAAAAAACCATAAGTTAAATTCAGTGCGTGTGTTTTCGAAACCATAAAGGTTAGTTTTTCTTGTAAATTTTAAACGATTTAAAAGTGGTAAATTTTAAATTAAAATCCATAGTGTGAGTCATCAAAACTAAACTAAGGAAGAAGCCACCGAAAGCCGACGCTTAGGAAGTCCCCAGCAAGTCAAAATAAATTAACATAAAATGTGAGTTCCTCTTTTTTTAGTAAATATAATATAACTTAATAAATTTAAAGTAAAGCAAAATCAAATCAAAAATTAAATTAAAGAAAAATTAAATACGAACCAAATTAAATTAAAGTAAATCGAATTAAATTAAAATAAAATAAAATATTTTATAGTTTATCGAGCAAAGTGCGCACCGCTGGAAAGGCCAAAATCCAAACGAACAGCGGGCGCACAGGAATTTTTTTATTTTGGATACAATTATATTTTTGCTGAATTTGCGGCCAAAATCATTGCGGATCATAGTTTGAACACCGTTGATTAATCCCCACAACACAATTGGAGGCGGTAAAGTGTGGCGATCTAAAAGCTTTTCTCACGGAGAATTACACAACTGCAATACCAACCTATGTAGATGGAAGAAGTTCATCTCATGCAATTATAAACAAGCAAAAATCACGCAAGTTTTAAAATTAAGAAACTTAATTTATATCATGAAAACGAAAAGTTTTTTTTAAGTTGGTAACTGTAAGTTACAAAGTTTTAGACCCACAAGCCCTAAACCATCAGAAAAAAGAAAAATCCCAAAATTATGTTTTTTAAAAAACAGGCGCAATCCCAAACATGAGCTCACGTTAGGTTGTCCTTGGTAAAAGTTAATTTGTATTTAGGCCGAAATATTGCCAAACCACAATCGAAGGGTTAGGCGTAAGTTTGGCGTCAGAGAGTTTGGACGCAGTAAATAATATTTCTAAAATTTTGAAACGATATTTATACTACTAATTTATAAGAACGTCGAAAAGAATACCATATTATTAAATACTAATTATGAAGTAAATACTTATACTTGCTGGATTTTCGTAAAATATAATGCAATTTTTGAAGAATTCTTAAGAACTTAAACCTAATTTGAAATACAAATACTTACATTATACATTAATAATACTTATCTTTAAATACCTACAAATACCTACATATTTAAATACTCAATAAGAATTTGGAATACCTACAAATACCTACATATTTAAATACTTAATATATATTTTTAAATACCTACCAATACCTACAATTACATAATTAAAACAAATACTTAAGATGCTGAATAATTAGAAATACCTATTAATAAAAAAGAAAAACATGGTTGAATTTAAAGTATTTTGAAATATAACTAATCGAACTAAAATGAATTCTTAAACTTTTTGTATCCATCTTGGTGGATAACGTGAGCTAGCGTGTGTGTGTGCTTTTCCAGGAAAAGGGGTAATTTTAAAAACGGCATAAAATTACCAAGGTAACCATAAGGTTAAAGAGGGAGGGCCGCCAATAAACTATTTAATCAACATCTCAAAAATAGTAAAAAGGTAAATACAAGTAACATAAACTAACCAAAGTAAGCCTGCGTAAAAGTTTGATGAGTAAAAAACCAAAAAGCTGGTACGAAAAATTTCTTTTTTTAAATCGCGAAACTGCTCTCTCGGCTGACAAGATCCCACCCCAAGACGGCGAGCTTAGCCGCGCATATTGCCAGTCGTACCAGACCGCCAGCGAGAGATGACAAAACAAAAATTAACCTAAATCGCCCGAAAGCGATGACAAAAAGGTAGCGCCCAAAGTGGCGCACGAAAAGCGATGACATAATATTAGCTAAATAATCGAATAATTTCACATACATTTACAAAGTTTGGTTGTATTAGGTAGGCGTGACAGATTTTGTTTAGCCCTAAACATAAAAAAGAATGATAAAAAGATACAAACTTTAATTTCAATATGTATAGAAAATGATAATTTTTATAATGAATTTTAAAATAAATGCTTTTATTTAAATAACTCAATTTCGACGTTAAGTCCTCGCTGAGCAGGCACTGCCCATTTTTAAGTCCACTGCCGCGCCTTGTTTTAGAGTAAAAACCCAACAAGCAAATAAAGTAAAAACTTTATGAACTTAAATGGCGGCATTACAAGCGCATAAATTTAAATCAACTGAACCCGAAACAACATTTACGATAACAACAACAAGAACAACAGCAACAACAACGATAATAAGAACAACATCGACAACAACTCAGAAATCCTTGCGCTGCAAAAATGTAAAACTGTAAGAGTACTTTTCACTGTCGCGGACGACTGTTGCCGCTGCCGGCTGGCGGATTCATCCTTCTTTGCTCGTTTGCCTGCTTGCTTGCTTGCTGACTCTATTTTCCATTTCGAATGAATCTAAAATAAAAAAATATCCATCTGCTAGAGTCGCTGTCTGTTGCTCCCGCTGCTGCTGGTTGCCAGTTCTGCGAATTCAAATGAATTTCTGTTGTTGCATAATGAAAGTATTTTGCAAAAAAGGAAAGAAAAAAAAAAACAATAACAACAACAACAACAACAACAAAATAATAAAACGAAACGAAAACGTTTTGAATTGTTGCTCTAGCGAAAGACTGGGTTAGGTAAAATGTCAGTCGGTGGCGACGGAGGTAGCTTCTATTAGGCGTAAGGCGACCAGCTGTGCAAGATTATCGGCGTTCATATATAAACAAAATGAAACAAATTAAAGATTTTTGAATCTAATTCTTTTCGAAAAATAAATTTTATATGAAATTTTTTTTTATGAAAATAATGAAATATAATTCTTGGTAAAAAATATAACGGCTGGTATTCTAAAGCTAGACAGCAAAGCGATTTTGCTTTTATTCGGCGTGGTTTTTCATTATTTCTTGTGCCGATTGTTCTTTTTTTGGTTTTGGTTTTGGTTTTACTTTTGCTGAATCATTTTCGCAAAACTGTTTCAAACTTTTTTGATGCCGCACAATGGGAATTTGCAGTTTGGCTCTCTGTCTGTCTGTCTGTCTGTCGGTCTGGATTTCGTTATCAGTCCTTGTTGTTGTTGTCAATTACGTCTCATTTGAGGCAGCAGTAGCAGCAGAAGCAGTTGATCTGCAACTGCCACGGCTCCGTTTTCATGTTCTTAATAGTAACGCTGCCTGCTCTATTATGTACGCCCACATTGTTGCTTTGATGCTTGTGCTTCTCAGCGGCAGCTTCTTTTATTATGTATCTCTTCTTCTTCTTTATTGTATGCTACTATTTTTTAAGGCGCCCACAGATGAACGAACGAACGAACGAGGAGCAAGCGAAACATATGTCAAGAATTCCAAGGATAACAGGCGACACTAGCCGAGTACCAAATAGCAAATCCTTTTGTGCTGGGAACTGCGTCAGCCGGCAGTCGTCGTGTGACGCAAGTCTGCGTCTACTTCTGATGCCTGCGTTAAGAGTGTGAAAAGTCTATAAAAGTTATAAATGTGTCATTAGCCTAGTAATGCAGCGCTCCTTGTTGTTGTTGTTGTTTTCTTCCTGCTGCTGCTGTTGTTGTTATTGTTTCTGTAATCGTGGTAAGGATGCTGCAGTTTAGGCAGTGATTTATTGCGTTCGTAAAGCGGCAAAAGTTGTGTTGTCGAGCGTGTTTTACAACTTTACGAAAATCCCAAGTTTTAAACTGCCTCAAGTATGAACGGGCGCAGCGACTTTAATTGAAAGCGCAACACTTTTGCGACGTTTCGGTTTTCCACAAGCAACTGCTTAAACCTCTCAAGAGGCTTACTCTTAAGTGCTCCGGCATAAACTTCAACACTTTATCAACTACCAATAAATGCGTTTAAGTAATAACTTAAATCTATAAAAAAAATCTGGAAAAAAGTGCCAAAGGAATTTTCCAATAATGAAAATGAATTAGTTTAGCGAAAATGGAAATTTATTGTTTCGATTTGTACGCTGGTTGCCAGCAATAATTTAGCCCCCCTTCGAAAAAAAGCAAAAGTAACAACAACAACAACAAAAAAAGAACATATCAAGTCGCAATCGATTTTTGGATTGCGATTTTTGCTGTCTGCGTCGAATGTTGCATGCGTAAAACCGAACCAAAAAAAAAACAATTACGAAAGTTGCTCACAGGACTTTTGCTGTCAACCCGTTGGGTGAGGCGGGTGGGTGAGTGTAAGCGTTACCCGGCTTCACCGTTGGCCGGATATAATGTAAAGATATATTTAGATGTCACGTGAGATTTAGGGCTTTCCCTTACTTAATCTAGGGGGGGGGTTCGTTCGGTTGGGGGGTTATTTATTTTGATTTTATTTACCTTTTGCTTATTTTTTCCTCTTCGCACTTTGACATATTTTATTTAGCTGGCTCAAATTACGCTGAGGCCGATATTCGAGAAAGCTGCGATTTTCCTTTGTGCTTTTGGTTTTTTTTTCCAATTTATTTTGCTTAGTTTTTTTAGTTTTATTTTTGTTGTGTTTTTCTTTCACCTGCGAAAATCGTTTAGCATCGAGATTTCGCTGCGCTGAAATTCAAGGAAGTCAAGCGGGCGGGGCAGCAACAAGTGTCAATTAAATGATTTTCACTTTGAGTCGTTTTGGCGAAAAGTGGAAATCCATCCATAAAATCCACTTCAGTTTGCGGTGAAAATTCATTTTCTTAAGAGGTTTCCTTATTGATTTCCTGCTTTTGAGCTTGAAATGCTATTCGTGCAATTTTTTAATGGAAATCGCTTGCGTTTTTTTTATTCGTTTGTTGTTGTTGTGGCTGCTTCCTTTATGGCATTGTTAAGGTTTTGTAGCAAGAATGCGGCTTTCGTAGTAATTAATTTTTGGACTTTTTTTTGTGAGGTTTTGGTTAATTTCCACTTATTGCGAAATATAATCGATATTGAAAATTAAAGGATTTGGAACACGCTCATGCAAGTTTGGGTTACTCAAATACCTTGTTTGCTGCCTGGGTTTGAGATATGGCGATAATTATAACAAATTTAAATCAGTTTTATAATTTTAATATTTTCAATATTTTTGTTTTGTTATTCAATACGATAAAGATTGTATGTAACCAAGATGAAAGTCATGTTTGTGCTAGTAGGGGAGAGCAGCGGCAGAAGTCATTAAAATTACAAATATTTTGCAAACATGATAAGACAAAAAGTGCTCCCACCCCCTGCATAGACCTTGTTATTTACATACAATAGCTTGTAGATTTAAAAATGCTTCCCTATCAAACTTACATGCTATCATGTTAATACTTTAAAATGACATTTCTTTGTCAGTTAAATTGAAATAATTCATAAAATATAAATGAATCACATATTCGAAAATTGTTATAAAAAAAATAATTTTTATACTGTAAAATGAACAATTTAGAGAAGTCCAAAAACAAAATTCCGTTCCAATGTTTGCTAATCAAATTACTCAAATACCTACGCACACCTAAAACTAAGTTAATTAGTAAAGTTGCCCTAAAGGGGAACACATTTTTGTGCACAGTTCCAAACCGAATTCCGCTGTCGAATTCGATTCATCCGAATGCGCCGATCAGTGAAGTGGAAATAACTGTCGCGCGCGCTGTCAAACTAAAAGCAAAGCTGAGTAAAGTAAAGTAAATGCGTCTAATTTCGGTAACGGTAACGAAAAAATGCTAAAATTGCACTAAATACAATAAACCAATAAACACACGAGCACACATGCGCACACACACACACACATACACACTCAAGAATTTTTATGTTTACTTTGCAAATTAACGTAAACGCTTACGATGTTGTTGTGACAAGCGCACAAAATAGCTACGTGCGATACCTGCCGCCTGTCCGTCCCTCTGCGCGGTTTGTTTCTTTGGAAATACTAAAATAGAAAAAGTTTGTTTTTCCGAAATACGGAGAAACGCCAAAGGAGTTTATTTTTTTAATATAATTAACATTTTTAGTTGGGTGTTGTGACTAATCGTGCACGAAATAAATAACAATAATAAAGAAAACAACGACAAAGCGTTCTAAACTAAGCTAATAAAAATAAGGCTTAAATGGAAATAAGTGGGACAGTTATACAAGAATATCAAATATGGAATGTGGAAGTAAAATAATTTTGAAAACAGATTCAAATACTTGTTTGTTTCTAATTTTGGAAAATGTATTTTTAAAATGCGAAATTTTAAGAATGCATTTTTTGTAGCAAACTCTGCAAGAAATGTACCGTTTATATTACCAATTGCGCTGCTGAAATATCAGTTAAATTTTCCATTACATTTTTAAAGGCTTCGGGACAAATACGATTTATGTTCTCTTTCTTTGTGAGTTTGCATCTCTTTCTTACTAAACGTGTAGTCATTACGCCCACTCAGGTTAGTATTTATTATACTAGTGAAATTACTAGTTATTTAACCATTAAATTTTCACATATTCGAATTTTGCAAAAGAGCAAGTCAAATGAAAATTCCAAAATTTATTACGTATTAGTAGAGAGTAAAAAAAAGACATTAAAATGTGTTGGTGTATCGGTTTGACATTTCCGGCAGGATGTTTACATTCAACAGAAATTTCCCTTTGACTGTCTTCTGTTTATTTATGCATGTGTGAAACAAACTTGTGGTACATGACATTTTACAAACCAACTAATTAATAAATTGTAAAATAATATTCCGAATTGTGTGCTCCACCAAAATTCCAAAAACCAAAGCAAATTGCTAAGATACCTTCAATGTGCGTTGAGGTAAAAGAGGTGTGATGCCGACACCTTTGGCAGCTTTGTACATATCACTCCAGCTAGCATGCAGCTGTCTATTAAATGTACCAATATTCACAGAAGTAGCAGCACCACAGGCTGTCACTTTTCTGTCACTTGGCTGAGTTCATCTGGCGCACATCACTCACGCTTTTGCGAGTATCGAATCAAGCGAATAGAATAGTACCTCGAATCAGAAACCGCATCCGAAACAGAAACCAATTCGAATTACACATTTGCATTGCGTTTACATTTTACATTCTACTGCTTGGGAGGGAGGCAGGCAGGCAGGCAGGCTGGCAAGCAGGCAGGCTGGCAAGCAGGCAGGCAGGCAGACAGCCATCCCAGCCACCTTGTTGCTCTCTTGTGGGTAATTTGACATTGACACCTCAAACCAATTTTGGAAAATGTATGCATAATTGAAGTACATACAACAAATAGAAAAGCAAACACACAGACAGATAGACAGACAGAACGACGAACGACAAATATCGAATTTACCCACAGGCTGATTGGGTGGGGTGCTGGCGTCGTCAGTGGGCTTTGTAGAGAAACGCGTTTAAGCCTCAAAGTGCCCCGAGTTTGGCAAACGCGCGCGCTCCGCCATCACTTCGAACTGAATTGTTCAGTAGGCGCCAAAAGTAGTCTGACAACTTTATTTTGCAATTAACTACTTACTTGCTTACTAACATATGTAGTTACTAAGTTTTGTAGTTAAATACATTGTTGAATTGTTTTGCAAATTATTTACACACAAAACGTTTTATTGTGACATTTCTTTTAATTTTCTTTATGCTAATTTTTAGCTTTGAGTGCTGCTGAAAGGCATAAAGAGATAGAAAAAAACTTAAGCGATAATAAATTGATTTATTTCATTACGAATATTTCATGAATTTCCTTCAAGAACAATTTTCGAAGTTATGGAATAAATTGATAAAATCTTGATTTTTGATGGAACTTGGTATACCGAAAGTTTCTTTAGAACAATCAAACCTTATTGAATTTGGTGCTGAACTGTTTGGGACTGATTCGTTTAGTTAGGAATTCGATGCTTAACAGTTGGCTTAAAAAATTCTTAAAAAGTTTTATCGATCCGGTTTTGTTTTAAAAAACTGTTATCCTAGTGGAGAGCAGTAAAGACATAATTAATGGATCTGGAGTTGGGGATTTTTAATTCTTCATATAAATCGTGTTGAAAATAAAAAGTTTAGGTTCTCAGAACATCGCGATAATACTTTTTATATTACAGGGAATCACGTTCCTGAGCTAAGAGGGTGGACATTATATTGATCCAACTACGCCCCCTTTAAGCAAGCTGTTAGACTTCGTTCCTATACATCTCCTTTTTAGGTTTTATTAATCTCCGAAGTCATATTTCAGTAGTGAAGTCATTTACTCAGAGTTGTTCCTCTCGAAAAGGAATTTGTTTTTCACAATACCATCAAGTTTTTAAATAAAGAAGTTATAGCCACTTAAATTGTTGGTACATTAAGTATGTAAATAAATAAAATTAATTAATAAAGAATTTTCACAATTTGTGAAATTAAGTGAAAATATTCGAAGTGACCATATTAATTCAAATACTAAATTTTAGATTTATATTAGTAATATTAGAGTACTAATCGATTAAAGCCACTTTATTTATACTTAATTTCATTAAATATGGATGCAATATGTGGGCGTGGCAGATTTATTTCAGTGAAGACAGAAAGATAAAATTACTCCCTTTAAAATTTTAATTGTATTTTTGTTTTTTTGTTCGTAGATGATGACAGTTGAAGAACTTTAAGTATTTATTTAAAAATTCGAAGTTATAGACATTTAAGGTTTCAACTGTTAAGCAAAAACCAAAAAAAAAACAGTTACAAACAAAAAATGGTTTTTAAATCGAACGAAGCAAAAGTGTTCTGTGGAACCTAAACTACAGCAAAGCTTTCAACAAATGAAAAAAGCTTTGCAAGTGAAAAGCGCACATGCGATGTTTTTCCGTTAGTGCGGAAAATAACATTGCACGGTGGATGGGAAAACAACCAACACAGCCGAACAGATTTCACGCAATTGGCCAAGAGTCCCAACCAAAAGCCTCAAGTCGATTCCCGACAACAGTTTGCGTTGAAAATGCCGACAAGGCGGTTGTGCTTAACGAACACGGACGACAGCCACTAACGGTAAATACGAAACGAAAAAGACGCCAAAGCAGCGGTAAAACATCGCAACAGGACGAACAGAACGAACGATAGTTGGCCAGCGGCGGGCAACGGTACTACGACAATTAAAAAGCAGTAAACATTACGGCATTTTGCAATTCAGTCGAAGCACGACCATCGCTGAGCAAGAACGCGACTCGCGCAATTCGCTAAGAAACAGTCGTTGTTGGCAATTTGCCGCAAAAGGTTCAAACGAGCAACAACAAAACAAAACAAAACCGAAATAATAAAAGTAAAAGTTATTAAAACCGGGAAAAATAAAATTCAAAAATCAAAAGAAACAAATTTAATAAATCTAAAAATCCCAAATTATACAATATATAGAAAAAAACATCAAAGTGCAAGCGAGCGAGTTTCCGTCTCGAGTGCAGCAGAAATAAAAAAGTAATAAAGAAATGTAAAACAACAAATTTGGAAAATAATTTTTTTTCGGTTTGTTAAGAATTTGTCGCAAAATAAGTGTACGTGTGTGTGTGAGTGTGTGTTGTTTGTTTGTGTGCAACATATGGTCTTGCTGTTGTTTTGATGGCTGTAATTGTTGTTGTTTTTGTGAAATTTGAATCAATTTTTGAAAAGTTTAACGTACAAAAGAAGAAAATCGGATTTTCAAGAGACTTTGTTCGCAATTAAAAGTCGAGCAAGCGGACAAGCGAACAAAAGGAAACGATAAACCACAGCAAAACAAAAGCAAAATTCACGTGTGTCACGTCGCGTCGACGTTGTTCTTGTTGTTTTATTGTTGTTGTTGTTGCATTTTTCAATTATTTTCTGCTTTTTTGCTGATAAACATTTCTGCTTTAGTTGACAAATAATAATAAATAAAATAATTAAATAAAATATACAAATTAGTTTTTGCTCTCTTTCTCTCTTTCTCTCTCTCGTTATTTTAAAGTTGAAAGAGTTGTGCTAATTGAATTTGTGCCGCTGCATTTCGCTGTGGAATTAGCGTTTGGAGTTCGGTTCCTGTACAAATGAAAAAGAAATCATTTAATAATTCATTAAAATTCATTTCGCATTTAAAGTTTTTAATTATTTAAAGCTTACTCAATAATTAAATGCATTGAACAAAAGAGATGGAAAAAATTAAAAGAAGAAAAATTAAATAATTAAAAGGTGAAAGAGACAATTATTTTCCATTTTGAAAGAGTTATTCGATTACTTTTACTTTTGATTACTTCGGTTTTTAAATACATTTTGTTATTAGAAGTAATTTAAGTATTTCTAATGCGCATTAGTTAAAAAATAAATGAACTAAAACTGAATTCCATATCAAAAACAAATCAAATTTACTCTTCAGATTTAAATCGAAAGAAATTTTTTTGGGGCTTCGTTAAGTTTAGAAACTCAACGAATTTAAAACCAGCTGATATTGTAAAATTTGTTTAAGATATCATTAAAAGATAATGCTTGATTAAATGATAATGGATTTGAATCAAATAAACTAAAATCTGGTTCGATTTCAATTTCGAATGCCAATCGGAGAATATTGATTTTTACTGTCGAAATATCGATTTTTTGAATACAATATAAAAATTATGCATGCCTTGTCATTAGAAAATTGATTTATGCATATTCTAATTATTATTTTTGATTAGTACGAACAGGTCTGGTATTTGACAACAACAAAATACATGCGGTATGTCAAAAATCTGCACCTTAACTTATTGCTTTTAAAGTATTACAAAAGTACAAAAGTAGCAAAGCCAAAAACTGTTAACGTTTTTATGAGCCAGAGCCGGTGGCGAAATTAGCCTCGGTGTTACAAAAGTCATGTATCAATGTCACCCCACAAAAAATGAAACTCAATTTTAAGAGCGAATCCTTTTTTTTATATACTTACTTATAAACATATATTTTATTTTTGTATTCAAAAATTTTAATCGTCAAGTTTGTAGAATGATACTTTTTATTAAGCTGTAATTCGAAATTGTATCATACATTTTTTTAAGAAAATGTTACTTTTATTGTAACTATTCGTTTTAATTTTTGCATGATTTCTTCATGTAGAATTCAGCGAGTGTCACCCCATAAATGAATGGACCCTGGGCAACACTTATAAAGTGTGTCACTAAAAAAATCGACTTCAATTAAGTCATCTTGTTCTGCAACTTCAATTTTTGTATTTATTAACTTCATGTAAAAAATATTAATTTTTTTTTAATTTTTGACTAGATCGGAAAATAAGAAAGTTTTCCTAATTATGCTTGTTAATTATTGCGTAAAATATTTTGCGTTAAGGAGCTCTCCAAGAGTAGTACTCCGGAAGAACGCTTGTGATAGTACGACTGTACAAAAAACTCTTATACTCGTGTATATAACTTTAAAAAAAATTCATTTTACCTTATCATACATTGGAAAAGGTTATTTATACTGTTCACCAGTAAATTTAAGTAGTCAACTTAATTATTTTAAAGTAGTGAAGCTTTACTATTTTTAACACCTAAGCGGAGTAATTCCCGGAATACGTTAAGTATTTCAGAAAAGATATTAACCAGAGCTTACTTCTGAGTAGGCTCGAGCGCTCCGTAGAAAATTCTTTAAAGGATGTAAATAACCGAACAATATTAAAGTACTCTGGGATTCGCTAGTAACTTATTGTTAACTTTTTAGTTTGTTAATCATTTGAAGAATGAGCATAACATCGTTAAATATTTTGATTGTTAATTGCGGTTCTTATCAATTAATATTAAATATTATTCTTAATTACTTATATTAATATCAAATATTTGCCATTTATTGCAACAATTAAAAAATAATAAATATCGTACTTAACAACAGCAAAAAAAGGCCTAATTAAACAAATGAAAACCAACATTTAATGGAAACAATTCAAAAAGCAAAAAAGCAAAACAACTTTGACATCAACACCAAATTTAGCAAATGCGACTGTCATCATTTGTCAAACTGACATGAACGTCGATGCATAAATTACAAAACCCAACAAGTCAACTAGTGGCGAAAATCAAAATCAAAAACAAACAACAAAAGCAAAAGCAAAACAAAACTAACCAGTGGAGATACAACCTCAAACTACATAAATAAATTATGAATAAGAATAAGAACAAGAATTTGAATATGAATTATAAACGCGACAACTAAATCAAATTGCGCCAAGTGCAGCAAAAGCCACAACAACAAAAAAGTGGTTCACAAATAACAAAAACAAAAATTGAACAAAGTTAATACGACACAAGACGACGCTGCAGGAGGAGGTGTGTTCCGCGGTGCAAATCTGCTTCAATGCGTGTGACAACAAATCGTTATAAATTACAAAAACGTTAAACAAAAAAACCAACAACAAATTCAATTTCTCGAGGTTAAAATGCCGGTTAAATTGACAGCGGCAACAAGAATCCTACAAATTTAAACAACAAAAAACAAAAAAATTATAACCGCTTCAATCAAGTTGCCCCAAACGCCTCAGCGCAACGTCGCGGCAACAAGTGCAATTTAGGCGGCGATAAGTGCGGCAACAACATCGATCGGATTTTTATGGCGGTAAGTCTGAACGCACAATTTTTTGTTTTTTCTTTTGTACTGTTGTTGTTGTCTATTTTAGAGGCAACATTCATTTAGATATGCTAATTCTGCTGTCGTTCGCATATGAGAAATTAATTGCTTTTCAATATGTAATTTTGTGTCTTGCCTAAATAAACTTAATTGGTTTGCACGCTTAACGCTTCGTATTTAACGAACGCAACACAAAACGAAACGAAAAAAAAGAGTCAATTGCAATTGGCTCCATTTGCGTTGCGTTGAAGCGCCTCAGGTGGGTTACCGCACTCGTTTCTGGAGGTTAAATATTTATTTTGCAAGCGGATTTTCATCAACATTGAGATGCATTTATTTAAGCAAGTTATATAAGCAAGTTTTAAACAAGTTATATATGAAAAAATATCAATAGGCCTTATCAGTTTACAAATCTGATAAGATTTGATCATATGAACTCTTCTTTATATGAGTACATGTTTAAATTTAGAAATTATCTTTATTCCTATAACTTGAAAGTTTCTGTAAATTATAATTCTATGATTCCATTAAATTTTCATCACTCTGTCATTGTTGGTAGTGTAGTGGAAAAAAGAAGTTTTCTAGGCACAGAAATAACGACTTAACGCTTCCATAGTTTAAATTGTTTTCACACGTCTTGGCTCTTTTATTAAGGATTCGTTGATAACAAAAGACGATAACGTTTTTCTATGGTAAAGCTCACACGAAACGCTTTACATTATATTAAAAGATTCGTAATCTTGTTTTAAAAACTAAAAAGTTGTATATATAAAATATATTTTATGATGAATTTAACCATCAACAAAACAGAAATACCAACTTTAAATTTGGGACACTGCGTCTTCTTCTTTCTTTTGAAAACGACATACACTCAAGTACATTCGAGTAAACACCGCAGCTGTTTTGAAATACCGCAGTTGTGTTGTTTAGATTTCGTCTAATTTGTGCGTCTTTTTTTTGTTTTCGTTTTTGGGCAATTAGCTAATGTTGTTCTTTTTTTCTGGGATTCCAAATTAGAGTGAAACAAGCCAAATAAAAAAATTGAGAAAGAAAAAACAAATGAAAAGTACAGCAGATGCTTTAATGACGGTGCGCGTTTAAAAACTGTTTTCCGTGGCTATTCCAATTTAGATTCAGCAACGTAAAAAAAAGAATAAAAAAAAACATTTATTTCATGTTCAAGTTTTCAGCTATTTTGCATTTTGAAAATCCAAAATTTGAATGCGTTCCTGATGATGATGCCTCCGTCAAAGCTACCTCCACCGCCGGCGTCGTCGCCTCCATTAAAGTTATTCGACAGATTGCAAACTTATTTTTAAAAGCGACTAAATTTAATTTAAAATTAAATTACGACATTTTACAATAATTTATTCTAATTTTAACTTTTCTCGTCAACGTAAAACTGAATAAAGTTAAATACGAGTGAAATTGTTTTTCGGTTATTCTCATTGTTGTTGTGTTGTTTAACTTTTGTTTGTTGTTCGCAAAAAATTCTTGTCATTTGAGTAATGCCATTAAATGTCGAACGAAGTATTCGCAAAAAGGTACAACAATATAAATTTGTTGTTGTTGGTTGTTGTTGTTTTTGCTGTTAACCATTTTTACAGCACGTCGCTTGTAAGAAAATTACTCATGTGACACTGTTCCATGCCACAATAGCTCATCACATCACAGCAGATGCACACGTACAGCCGGCGAAATATGTTAGTGCAATTGCGAACTAAAATTTCCACTTAGTCAGACAAAGAAATTTCGAAAATGCATGCCACATGTACTCGTAGCAGCGATGAAGCGTGCAAGTAAATGAGACGATTAATGAAACCGTTATTTAACTGCATTTTAAATAAGTTATTTTTATTGTTGATTTTTTAATATTGAATATTTCTTAAATACATTTAAAAAATGTAAGCAGAGTAAAGGAACCAAAATTTTAAGGCTATACAATTAAGTAAATGAAAATTATATAATGAATATTTAAATTTGAGTTTTTGAATTAAACAAAGTTTATTTTCGTATTCAATATTTGAATTGACATTTTAAAAATTTACATAAAAAAGTAATTTCATTTATTTCACGAGTTTTTATCTTTTTACTTTGCGCCTATTTAGTACACATTACTTAACTAAGTCACTCTCACTGCTGTTGTAACTTTTGTCACTTTGCCACATGTTCTGGTCTGCTTATCCACAGAACGACAACAACAACAACAAACAACAACCTTAAATAACAACACAACTGAGAATTAAATCAGTTAGTTCACAGCTTCGTTGGTGTGAAATAAATGAAAATAAACTTTCATTTTGCGGAGTTTCGAAATTACCAAAGAAACTTTTAATCAAAACTAAAGTTGATGACCGAAGTGTATGATGCGGAAAGTGTGGTATCTAATAAAATTTAATTTCGCTCATGATTGAACATGTTAGTTCGAGAATAAAATGAAAACTTTCGTAGAGGATCGAACTGAAAAATTTGTTTGTTTAAGGGAGCTGTAAAAATTAAAAAACAAAAATAAATGCATTTGACTTTATAATTAAACGAGAGTTTTAAACCTAAGGACATTTTAAGCTCCGGAGTTTTATCAATTATACTAAAAGCTTTGGATAAATCTTCTTCAACCAAAGATAAGTTGTATAAAGAAGTTTTATACAAAACTCATTAATTAACTCCCATTTGATTTAGTCGCGATTTTAAATGATGGCTTAACAAAATAAGTTTAAATTTTATTTATTTAAAATATTTAATTAAAGCGCATTAAAATTCCGTGCCATCTTTTTGACAAACTTACATTGGCCGAATTTTAACACAGAGCATTTTTGTTTGAGATAGTTTGTAGAGACATAAACCTTGTCTCAAATATCCATTCCTGAGTTCGGATTCGTTTCAAATGTTATGTTTATATTATTAACAATGTTCAAAAACATCAAATTGTGATAACTCATTAATCAAGCCCAGGGATGTGATCTTGTCATTAAAATAAAGGAATCCAAGAAAGTTTATTTTCGTTTAAACCACAAATTTCTTGCCCACCAACTATTTGTAAATACAAATTGTTCCATAATCAGCTACACCAACAACTGTACAACAATAATGAAATTTCATAAAATTGAAACATCCGCTCAAAACTTCTGCACTTCCGTTTCCGTTGCTGTTGCTTCTCTACATCCGCATCAGCGCTTCATATCCTTACGCTATAAATACAGCTTCCTCTGGAGAACGTCGTTTGCTGCAATATAACAATTTTCTCGGATTTACTTCTTCTTGTTGTTGTTTTTATATTAGAACGCGTAATTTAATGGAATTGTTTGTTGTTCGCCTACACACAAACTTTTCTTAACAATCCTTCCAGCGACGCATTTTATTGTTGTTTTGAATTTATTGTTGTTGTTGCGCCATTTTGTATTCGCGCAAAATGAAAACATCTTATGCGGTTTACGGTTGGCGGTTGGCGTTGGCCTCCTGTCTACTCCTGTCGTTTTTGAATTTCGCGCCCGCCAAATTTGAACTTTCACCGCTGCTACTGCAGGTGCAAATCTTTTGACACTCGTCTCGCGTTGGTATTTGCCGCCGCCGCCACCGCCATCGTCATCGTTGCTTGCTGACAGCGCTCACTGGAATTTCAAACAAGAGGATTAGAAAATTTTATGACTTTGAAATGGGTTCAACTTTACTGCTCGTCATACCGCGTAACGAACGTGTCGCGTAAAAGTAAGAAAGCCATGCGCAACCGCCTCAAAGTACGACGAGTTTATGCTTGTAAAACGCTTACATAATTCGTTCGCTCCCCAACAAAAACATTTGCAAGTTGAGTTTTTGTTGTGTGTTTCATTGTTTCGAAAGTGCTTAACTTTAATTAGTAAAAACATTATATGCTTTGTTGTTGTTGTTTTTCTTTTAAATAACTCCAATTTAACATGTGCTTGAGGCTAGAAAACGAAAACGTTTTTAGTGTCGCAAATAAATTCGAGCATTTTATTTGCATTTCAAATATGATGTCATAAGTGACAGTTTAAAGTGAATAGATTTCTGAAGTAATTCTTAAACAAAATTATTTTCTTTTCAATTTGTAAACGGCTTATGAATGTTATTAGTAATTTGTAGGTCAAATTATTGCTATGTAAAAATAAAAAGGACAGTCTTTGGTTGATCCGATCTATTTCTGAAAGTGGGCGTTAAATTGATCCATTGGTAAAGTTGTTGACATAACATACAATACCAACAAAGATAACAAATTTCAGATTTTCAGGAGTAACATTAGCCAGATAGTCAAATACTTTCACTTAATTTCACATTACCATAGATGGGCATGGCAAATTTATTTTTAACCTTTCTGGGTGTGAGCACAGGAGCTTCCGAAAATACCATCGCTTAAGAGCGCATAGTGACAATTAAAGATATAATGAAAGACACTAAGAAAGATTAATTTTTTACATACATATACATATACATACATACATACATACATACATACATACATACATACATACATACATACATACATACATACATACATACATACATACATACATACATACATACATACATACATACATACATACATACATACATATGTATGTAGATATACAGTATTCCCCGCTTTTAAAAGTTCCTCTTAAGTATCTCAAGGCAGTTATTTACACCCGCTTAGGTACCTCAATGCAGTTATATAAACCCGCTTAAGTGACCAAAATAATTAATTAAGTCAAATTATAAATTACGATTGACTTAAGTGGTTTCATTTCTATTTCAAATAAGCACTTGAAAAAAGGAAAACTTTACGTAAATTTGTCAAAGAACTGTGGGTAGGTAAGCGGGTGAGGCACTTAAGCTGGAGACCGCTTAAGAGGGGAAATTTATATGTGAAATATGAAAAACGAAAACAAAACAAAAATTGGAATTAAAATTTGAACTGAAATTGCGTTCGTTAATGAAGTTGAAATGTTTTAATTTTAACAACTGACTTTTTAATGGCAAAATCATTTTACACAGAAAATTATGCAAAAAATGTAACTAAACTTTTGCATAACTTTCTAACTGCAAATAACCAAAAACAAAATAACCGGCTTAAATTTTGGCATGTTCGTTCCCATGGCACTGGAATGCTCCCGCAAATGTTATCTATTAATTTATTTTGCTTGTGCATGTCGTTGACGACAAAAAGTCCACTTCACTGTTTTTACTTTTATATTTGTTATTGATATATGTATGTATCGTGCGTCCCTGACACACTACCAAAATTGTCATAAGTTACCTCGCTTTTAAGTTGGCAAAATCACGAAAGACGACGCTGCTGCAGCACCAGGAGCAGAAGTGGCAATAGAAGCACACTTGTGCCTGCACTTTTGCAGAAAGCAGCCGAGTGCGCCGATAAGAGGAACTGGGCTGAGCGGAGAGTTGGTTAGGGGCGGCGCTGACTTTTTGCGTTGCCTGCAAACAAACGATAAATTGGCGTAACGCATACGCCCCGCATGTCGGCCGTTGTATAAGGCAGCGAATAGTTGCGGTGTGCTTTTAACGTAATTTATACGAAAACTGCGCGCGAACGCTGCCGGTGAATGCGCTTTTCTTTTCTATTCTTTTCTTTTTTTTTGTTACGGGACACACTCGCGCTGAAATTTATTTAAATCAATTTTGAGTTGCGTCGCCGTTTTTTTTGCGCGCATATTATTTTGTGCATATTGTTTTGCTTACACTCGTAGCTGGCTTTAAAGTGTATAACTTTTTTGTTGTTTTTAATGATATTTGCGCGCGTGGTACGTGAGCTTTTGTATCAGCGCAAAACTACAAATGTCGACACGAGCAACAGCGCTGCACGGTCGGCGCGTAAAATTCCAAAACGGGCTGTAATTGCATTTGCTAATAAGCCAAACGATCGAAGCGGTACAAACAGAGTTGCCATTGCTCACAAATAATTTTATGATTTTTATTATTATTATTATTATTATTAGTTTTTGCTCCACTATTTTTTTACTTCCACAGATGGAAAGAAACAAAAATTGTTTACAAAAGTGTTTGTTTTTGCGTTAGACCACTTCTGAATTGCACATTTCCTCGCCTTGGTGTGTTGGGCGGAAGTTTGCTCACCGCAACCAACATATCTAAATTTTTGTTATTCTTTATTTTTTACTTTTGAATAGACAAATAAATGGTGAAACTTTTGCAAACAACAAATTTGCATAAGAAAAAGCTGCGCGCAAACAGCCCAAACACGCTTACAAAATGAAATCTTGACTGATTTATGTGTTGTGTACGCATATTTCACATGGCCAAGTTAACAAACGTACGCAGACAGATAAACAAATTAGAGTGGTCGTGAAAAAGGAAAACCAAAAATATTTCTATTTTGATTTCAATTAATATTCTTAACTAATTGAGAGAATATTTTCAAATTTTAAATACCAATAATCAATACCAAAATATAAAACTATTTAGGAATATCTCCAACGATGTAATTTTATTTTGCAGTCCCTGTTAAAGTTATACTCAGCACTCTTAATTTTGTTTAAAAAGGAGTACTTCGGAGCACTCCTATTAATACGGAGTATTATATCTCACGATACTTGCAATTCAAAGTAGATTTTATCTCTCCTTGGAAAGTATACAACGAAAAAGGTTCCAAACTTATAATTGAATGAATATTAGCTCGGAGTACTCCGGAGTATAACTTTTCGACGCCAGATATATTTTTAAAAACTGTTGCTTTTGTTACTGACAAACTCTTTAAATGGTGTACGAGTATATATCTAATATTTCTTGAGAGCTTTACTTTTGGGGCAACTAGATTTTGTTTTAAAAACCAGTCACATTCCCAACTCACTTACAGTTTATCAGTCGTCAGGACGTCAACAAGAAGCCCATTACAAAAGCAACGCAAAGTAAGAGTACTTACTTATTAGAGGCAGAAGCTAAGGCAGGGATGGAAGACGGAAGTGAAGTGTAATAAAAGGCATAATTCGGCTTGTAAACAACCCTTCTTAATGTCGTCGCCTGGCGGCACGCATTGTCCCATCCACCATAATGTGGCAGCCATAAATGCCGACGCACATACTCACAAACGCACACAAACCCACACACACACACTTACTTATACGCACCAACACTTAAAAAGGTAAATAAATAAATAAATATTTTTGTTGTCGGTAAAGTTTGCAGTCGCGCGGTAAAAGTCGCAGTAAAAATCACATAAATAAATCCTTTCTCAAGCAGACGTCGAGCAGTGACTTTGCTTTATGTACAAGTGTGTGCCCACGACAATACTTTATTGTTGAAGCAGTTTTACAACACACACACACAAAAGCATTTTTTATGGGACCCGGTGTTGCCCGGCGAAGTTATCGACAGTGACCCTACATACCAAATTTCTGATGTTTAGGAGCAATATTTCCGAAGTAATCAAATATTTTTTTAGCCCAAAATCTTTCCGAGTGTGAGCATAGCAACTTGCAAAAATTGCATTCCAATCGAATGAACGGTTGAGATGCGCATAGGGTAGAAAGATATAAATAAACATTCATTTTTATATTTAAAAATATGAAAGTTGCAAGTTGGTGCGGCGCTTCTTCTCAGAACGACAACAATTTGTTGCTTCAGCATTTTAAGGTTCTTTCATGCAAACATTTTGGTAGTTTAAATAATTTGTAAGAGTTTTTCTTAAAATAAATTTGTGAAATTTACGAAAACTATTTTGGAATGCCGTTTAAATATTGTATAAGTACTCAGTTTCGGTCAGAACAACTTTTTGCAGAAATAGTTGTTTATCAAATTCCATATCAATTGGGTAAACCAACATGACTTAGTTTGGCAGTGGTAATAAATTTTTTGTTTGTAAATATTTCTTTGGAATGTTACGTACTCTTGAACAGAGGTTTCCGAGTGGTGGGATGAGAGTTTAAGCAACAGATAATACCCATTTAGTTGGCACTCGAAAAATTACCAATGCTTGGAAATGATAAATACTTAGAATTATATGCTTCCATAAAATAAGGCGCCTGCTTGTGCATCCCCAAAGAGGACGCATCTTTCTGTTTGGGAAGAAACTATTGTTATAATCCGTAAAATAATAATATTTGCTTTTTTTAACCACTTTTAAATACTTTTTTTTTAACAGGTGAAACTCTGTTCGAATTAAGGGAATTCCCTTAAACTCGAAAAGCTAGAAGAAAATATTCGAAAAGCTAACAGAGTTTTGAACATGTTTCCGGTAACGAACATTTTTGATTTTAAAGTAAAAGTTCACTTTCTGGGTAGAATTTTGTAGTATTTTTTTACAACACTGAAAATTACGAGTTTTCGAGGCTGTTTCGCAGCTAATTTGGCTCGAAGACTTTCGCACGCGGAAACCAGGCTTCAAACAACTTTTAACTGTTCTTTTTCGAGGGTCGAAGACTATCGATGTTCCGCCCGAGGCAGTTCTGCGTTTAAAGGAATCCCCTTAATGCAATTCAAATAATCGTAATATTTTTTTTCTATGCTTCGACAAACAACTTTTAGTTTTAACTTTCACACTCAAAAATAAAAGTTTTTAATGCTGCAACTGAAAACAGTTTTAGTACTTTGTGCATTTGACAGAGAAAAAAAATCGATAGAAAAAAAGTAAACATAAAATAGTAGGAAAAGAAAGTAAGTTTTCGAAATAATTCGTAAAGTTGTGTTTTCATTGAATTTTATGGTTACTTTCAAGTTGGGCGTAATCGCTTGCAGCAAAGCGTTAAAAAGTATTGAATGCTGTTTTTGTTTGGATTAAGCGCTTTTGCTTTTAAGTCTGTTAGTGTAAGGTAAAAGTGAATGCTAAGGGGCGCAAATAAACAATTTTAAATTTTAAGGTAAAATAAAAATGGTAAAAATTGTATTTATTATTTTGTTTGAAGACAAACATTTCAATTTATACAGATTACAAAGAAGTGCAAAAGATACTTTGTCCTTGAATATATCATTCATTGAAATTCTTACTCACATTTAATCACTCAATAAAATTCATCATTGAATAAAATTTCCATGATGCTAGCGAATCCAGTAGTCGTTCGGGTGACTGAGAATCGGCTGATCAAACATGTGAATTTCACACGTTTCGGTAAACAAATTTAATATGAAAATTAATATTGATTTGTTAATATGTTATTCTCTCTTTCTCCCGTGCTTTATTCTTAATCAAAATAATCATTGTTGAGCCAAAGAGAACAAGTATTAAGGCAAACGATGATTAAAATCACGGAGCCAACAAGAAGCACTTGACGTGATTCATTAAAAATCAACAGAGAACATGTGCAAGTTTAATTATTTATTTAAAATGTAGTTGAAATTTAAAGCTTACATACAAAAACTAAAACATTTTTACTTGATAATATTTTAAATTTTTATATTTGTTCGAATTTGCGGAATTGCCTGAAATGACTTGAGAGGTCGTTAACAACATAGTTTCACTCAAAAGCTTTGTTGTTTGTCACTTGTTTTTATATTTAATTAAGCCACAAATAAATGACGTTTAAACTCGTCTTTACTCAAACGACTTGTTAAAGCGTTTTGTCGTTAACGACATGCGAAAACACTTCAAATTAAATGAAGTGCTTTGCATGTAAAATAACTGCCCAAAATTCCATCATACCGACTTATTAAATTTGACATTTTGAAAATGATGTTAAATTTATGTTTTCATAATTTTTGCAAAATAGAAAAAAAAACATTTGCCGTCATGTTTTTAAAAAGTTTTCACAAATGACCGCAATTTGTGTTCCTTGTTTTTTTTTAATATAAATCTTTCCTTCACTTCTCATTAAGTTTCACCTCAAACTCAACAACACAAAAGAATAAAAAATAAAATCCACTTATTAAGTAGATTTAAGCGGGAGTCGCTTCAATGCATCGACCGCGACCACATCCGCCACAAGAGCCAACCAGACAGACAGTCAGTCAGTCAGTCAGTCAGTCAGAAAGGCTGACAACAAACAGACTGGCGCACTACACTAACATATCAACACATTTATTATGCCTGCCCCAAAAATAAAAATCACAACAGCCACAACAACGGCAAGGCTAAAAGTGTAAAAAAAAAACAACAAAAACAAACAAAAAATAAATGAGCGAAAAAAAATACATTAATTCCATGGAAAAGTGTCGTTTTTCATTTATTTTCATTAGACGAAGGCACCTCAAACCACACTCACACCAGTAAACTGCGGTGGAATGAGATGCGCGCGGCGCGACTTTAGGCCACCGCGACTGCGACTGCTATCAGCTTATTTGGGCTTTCATTTCCCGTTCATATCCGTCGCGCACTGAACCAAAGCAAGCGAAAGCAGTTAAGGAGAAAAGAAGAAGAGCAACAGCAGCAGCAGCGTAAGAAGCACTTAAGGCCGAAACTAAAAGCTGAATTTGAATTTTTAAAAGCGCGGTACAAGTGGTTTGCGGAAAAATCGTTCGCGTTTCGAGTGTGCCAAAAAAAAAAAAACGAAAAATACGAAAAAAAGAAACTCTAGTCGGTCTTGTGGATTATTAGATGTGCTGCATATATTTTGGAAATTTTCCTTAAAGTGTTTCAAATCAAAGTTTAAAACTTATGCCCTAAATCAATATGCCTATAAAGTGAAGTGCATAAAGAAAAAAGTCTCTAAAAAGAAGTTGTTTTCTCTTTGCAGAAATTTCGTTAAAGTGCGTATAAAAAATTTGAAAAATGGTATCAGTGCAGTCAGTCAGTCAGACGCGCTGAGTCGAAGGCAGGTGGTGGTGGTGGTCACGCTTCATTTCGTAATCGTGGCCTTCGGCGATTATTTAAATAAATTAAGTGATTTTTCAACGTTTCCTCCTTGTAGTGTTTTTTTTGGTGTGCTCTTCCGTTTTTCTTACTACTCTTCGTCTTCGTTTTTATTGGGTTCACTAAGACGTTTTTTCTGCAACAACTTTTTTGCTTCGTCTTCCGCTTCTACTTCTTCTTATTCTTCTGCTTCTGCTTCATCTTCCGTTATGTTGTGGCTTAATGCCGCACGGCGTTTGGGGGCGTTTTGAAAATAGGAAGCAGGGGTGCATTTCCGCTATGGTGCAATGGCGCGTAATTGCGCTTTAATGGCGCTGCTGTTTGTTTTCCTACTTATTTTTTATTTATTTCTTTTTGGAATCGTAGCAGGACGGTTTGTTTACTTCTTGTGGTTGTATACTTGAGGTGTTAAATTTCGCTTTTATTGATTCAGACAGGTGAGAATGGTTGCTGAAGCGATTTTGTAATTGATTTTTGTATGTGAAATCTGAAAGACGTTCGTAGACAGTTGGATAACAAGTTCAATTGCAAAACGTGGCTAACTCAAAAAAAAAAAAAAAATCTTCTATAAAACATGCACAATTTAATATAACACAACATTTTTAGTTTTAAAGGAATACCTTTCAACAATCAAGCTGCTCCATCTCTTTTTCTCGCTCGACTTCAACTTCCCTTGTATTTCACCCCGACCAAAGAAAGACATTATATGAAAAACTCTCGAAAGATTGGCCTAAGTCTTCAGACTTAACTTCAGTTAAATCATTTGAGAAATATTTTATTAACATTTAGCTTACAAATACTTTTTTTTAGGAAAGTTAATAGTTAATGTATTTAAATATTCGCAAAAGTTTTTGTTTGATCGGTTTCAATTTTCACTTGGAAATTAACACATCCAACTGCATCAAATGCTTTAAATAAAGGCTTAAAAATAGAAACATCCTTTTTATAGGCAGGCATAATATCCTGCTGCTACTTAATTTTCATTGTTTTTCTTTTGTTTCCGTTTAAATAATTGCAAACACGTGAAATAGCCCATTGACCCTAAATAAATAAATTCATACAATAAACAACACGCCACACCCCCATCTCGTGCTTAACGCGCGCGCGCGTATTTAACATAAAACATTAAGCCACCCCCTCCAAACCACCCCGGAGAGTCAAAAGTGACCAGACCCCAATTGGCGCCTAAGTAATAATTACCGAATTATTATCAAAAAATATCAAAAAAAGAACATCAAAAGAAATTATGTTGAATGGTGCAAAAAGGCACGAAAATTGAATTAGTAAAGCGTGGAGCACACAAGCAAACAAGCTAAAGAACAAAACGTCGCTCCAACACCTGCAAAATTCCGCGAAACTTCTACAAAATTGGGGATCGTGTTAATTTAATGTTATTATATGTAAGGAGGCATGGGGGGTAAGGAGGTTGGCAGTAAGAAGCCATTACTGTACGAATTAAGGCGAAGCATTTTGTTGCGTTGCTATGGCGTTGCGCTGCGGTAAATTGCTTTGAGCAAATAAAACTGTTCAAAATCTGTTCACAGTTGCTTAATACAAATTTGGCTATTTACAACACTTTACCAAAACGAAGTACAAGAAATAAAGGAACATTTACAGAAATCATAAAATCCTAAAGTAGCCTCACTATACAGATACCAGGAGCAGGAGGCGCTCAGTTTAAGAACGATGCCATATTTTTAAGACAGCAGCGAAATGAATGAGCCTAGCATTTTAAATGCTAAGCGTAGCGTTAAGGCATGACGGACGGATGGTAAGGAATGATTGAAGGGGGGAGTGGCAGGTTGGAGGGTTTTCGAAGTATGTCGTAATTCGTGTTGAACACTCATCAAAAGTTAACAATGCGAAATTTACGGCACATGCCTAAAATGCCGCTGCAACACCCTTATTTATTTTTTTCTTCTTCTTATAATACTAGTTAAACATTAGGCTTGTTTATGAAAAAATTGTGCTTATTTTTAAATCTGACATTTTAAATTTTTCTATTATATTTAACTACATTTTTAATTGGATTTGGTTTACTGTCTATACAAAAAAATAACTGCAATTCGTAGGTATTATTTGAAAGTGTTTTTTTATAAAAATAAAAAATCTGAAAAGAAGGAGTTAGAAGTAGTCCGCAACCAGTCTACTTGGATTTTATGATGAAAAAGAGCACAAAAAGTGAGAATAGCTTACACCCTCGAATGGCAGCAAGGATTTGCGTTTTTGCCAAATGAAACGTGCGTAATGCCAGTTGTGCGGGATCCACTTTGAAGGTTGGGTTGGGTTGGGTTCGGGCGACTTTTTCTGTTCGTTCGTTCGTTCGTTCGTTCGTTTGTTTATTTATTTCTTTCTGCATTCATTTTTGGCTTCTGTTATCCTTAATCGTGGTAGCCTGGCAGAGGGTAGGGTAGGGGGTATGTGGTTGCGTTCATTTGTAAGCCATTTTTTGATGGTTGTAAGCTAGCGTCAAGAGCGACAGAGGCTTCAGAAAAAAAATAGAAAAAGAAAAATAAAGGAAAAAACCAACAAGCAAATACAAAAAAAAAAAGGTTAAATCCTTCTGTTTCAAAGCAGATATCTAAATCCTTTCGGTGTCGGTATTTTGATGCTGTTGTTGGTGTTTTTGTATTTTTACTATGACTCAGCGCAAAAATGGCGAAAGGTGTAAATTCGGCTGCGATGAGTTTTTGTCACGCGTCGATTTTTCTTTCTCCTTGTTTGTGTTGTTGTAATTTTAATAGGGTTGCCCTTTTCCAGCTTTCGGTTTTTGTGCCAGTGTGTTATTTTCATATTGTTGTTGTTGTTTTTATAGAGTTTTTTTTTTGATATATTGTATTTTTTTCATATTTGACTTTGTCACATTATTTCAACTCTGCTTTTATTTCTGTGTTTTTTTGTTTGTTTGCTTTACCAGGTTATGGCATTTGTAAGAGAGGTTGTTGTTTGGTAAATGTCATTGGGGGAAAGGTGACAGGATTTGGTGATGCGCTTGGATTTTGTTAAGCCTGATAAATTACAAAGTTTAAAGCGCATATCTCATGTTAATGTGCCGCTGTCTTTGTGCCATATATCTTCTTCGTTTTTTTTTGTTAGCGTCATGCGTTTTAATTTTGTTGTTTTTTTTTCGGCCTAAGTGAAAATCGCAAATTTGGCGGTTAATCGCGCACTTAAAAAAATACTTAAGGCTTACACTTTGCAAAATTATTACTATACCGCAAACATTGACTTCGCATTCGCCTTAAAAAGTTTATTTTTGGTTTTAAAAATATGTCAAACTTAAATGATAAAACGTCAATTTTAATTTACGGATAAATGTTGTGTTCAGAAATTATTTAAACTGTCATACAAATAAATTTTTCAAGTATGAACTTTTTAAATTTCTGTCCAGAAATTCGATTTTTGTTTAGTTCAAGCAGAAGCTAAAAATCACGTAATTGTAAATCATGTGTGCGGCTATCAACTATTTTTGAATCTATTAATAATTTATTCAAAATGCATTACGCATAAATTGACACTTACAGCTACAACTTATATACGCTCCATACATTTTCAATAAAAGCGTTTGTTATATTTTCAATTTATTATTTGCTGCATTTCGAAAATAGTCATTTTCGTCATAAATTTTTGTGTCGCAACAAAAGTTGTCATCAAGCAATTTGCAAATAATATATTTACTTATATACAGAAATACAAATATTCATATACATACATATATATGTCTGTGTAGACAGACATTTGCCGGCGCGTGTACGCACGCTTATACCGAATTTAATAATATTTCAATGAAATTTGCTAACAACATTTGCTGCTGCGAACAATGATAAATTTGCTAAAAGCATTTAATCGGCATGCAGAATGACAACAATGGATTCTGCTGAATGTTGCATACAGCATATTATCGATCAGATCGTCATCGTCATCGTCATCAGCGTAATTAATTTGACTGCCTCTGGTGGATGATGGGAAAGAGGCGGAGGGGGGAGGGGGTTGATATGATTTGGAAGTACAAACGTTTTGCCATTGCAATTTCAATTACATTTAGTTGTGTCAATATCGACAGTTGATTGAGTATTTTGACTTTTTAAGTTGAGTGCATCAGATTTGGAGGCATTCAAATTGAAACTGTCATTTATAAATGTATATGTGTTTTTGTGTATGTGTGTGCAACATCAGATGCAGAAAATGTTTGAGCTTTACATCAACGTTTCAATAATGTCACCAAAAATCACTTTTTGTGGCTTAATTTATGAGCAAAATTTAATAACACCGAGCGAATTTTATGTTTTCATGCTTTCAGCCGTAATTTCATGCAATTAACTTAATTACGCATGTGTGTGTGTGTGTGTATTTGGCTCATGTGTTGTATGTAAGTTTGTTTTGCAACACATGTTTATGTATGTTAATTTAATTGTGTCTCTCCTTTTAAGTATGACGTTTGTTTTAGGCTAGTTTGTGTATGCGTGCGTGTGCAGGTGTAGGTTACACATGTGGCAGTATACGAGTATGTGTCATGTGGATAAGTGTGCGTATAATGTGTTAAATGCCTAAGTACAAGCACACTTTATGCGAACAACGACATGCGCTACCCACCGAACAATATTCAAACCTTATGAGCCTTGAGAATTGTTTCTTTCTTACTCTTACGAAGTAGAATAACTGCAAAATGTGTTTATTAAAGCGTTGTGTAATTCATGAGTTTTGATATAAGATTAAAAGATTCTCTTAATGGCTTAGAATTATTTTTCGGTAAAAGACTTAAATAAATATTCTTTGTGAGCTCAAAATCTACGGAATCTTTTTGTAAAAATTATCAAGAGTGCTAATGTGCTTATCTGCAATAAAAATATTTTCTTTTTGGAGTTACGTTTATGTTGGCTTTTTTTGTGAACTGGGTACAGTAAGTTCTTTTATTAACACTTAGTTGCGTACTTTTTTATTGCATATTGGTGTCTTGTGGCATGTAAAGGTACCAATTTGGGGCGTCTGTTTTTGGCAGTTAGTGCGTCAACAAATTCATTGACACATAAACATGAGGAGGACAGAAATGACAACAATAAAGATAACAAATAAATAATAACATTTTTAAATTGCAAACATGTGTTATCTATCACAATTTAAGATGGAACAATAAAAGAAGTTGAGATTTTGTTAAAACACATTAACCCCAAAGTCTTAACTGTCGAGTGTTTAAAAATCTGTATTGAACTATAGCTATAAAGGATTTTCATTAATCATGCGATTAACTTAACCTAAGAATATTAATACAATTTAACATTTTCTAAAGAGCTTTAAATGAATTATTTTTCCTCACAACATTATTTAGCCGAAATTTAATACAAAAAATTTTGAAAACAGTAAAAACCAATTTCTCGTAAGTAAATTTAAAATAACCGAAGACACCCCGCAATGAATATGCTTAAAACGAATCTAACAAACTTACGCAGTCTCGTACACATACATATACAAATAAAACCCTTTTCTTAAGACTAACAAAACACAAACTGACAGATGACAGCCAGCTGCGGCAAAGATACTAAAGACGCCCATTACGATTATCGTCAGGCCAGATGCCAAATAAGCAGCCGACAAGCGACATCCGCCGCAACACATACGAGTACGCGCAACGAAATGAGCAGCACAAACGCTTCGCTGCGGGCGTAACGGTTAAGTTAAATTTTAATTAAATTGTTTGGTAATAAAATTTAATGTCACAACACGGAGCGGAGCAGCCATGACATTGGCGACAGTTGCCTGCTTCCGCTGCCGGTGCGCCCTAAGTCTTCCTTTTCGCTCTTAATGCAGTCGGCGCTATTGTCGTTTGGGTAACCAATACCACAAAAATGCGATTTAGGAAAATGGATTTTCTTTTTGGTTATGTCTAAAAATAATTTTTGCTATATCGATGTAGCAAAAAAAATAGAAAAAATGTTTCAAAAATTACGTTGTGCACAAATTCTGTCAATTCTTTTTTTATTCTTCTTCTTTTTCTGAATGTTTTTTTTGGCCATTTACGACTTGAGTTTTTGTGTGTGTGTGTGTCAATTTTGCATGGCTAAATTGTCATTGGTAACGGGCGAGCGAACGAGCAAAGCGCGATATACCTTTAGTGTTTATTTTTGCTATTGACAGGAAATGTCTAAATTAAATAACGTTTGTGTATGCGTATATGTGTGTGTGTGTGTGCGTATGCTGGCTGTTGTATTGTATTTTAGGCAAATACTAACATACTTGTTATGTCACATTGACATTTGATGTTCTTGGGCGTGTATGTGTGTGTCAGCATATATGAGGCTAGTTTAGGTGCACGCTCTGTATTTGACATATCCGTTATGTATCTACAATAAAATTTGTCCAATAGGTCGATCGGTCGGTCGGTCAGTGGAGCAATTGAGTTGAATTATTAAGTATTGGTCACCGGTGCTAAATGAAGATTATTGTTAATTATTGTTGTTGTGTGACCTGCCACACAACATGTGAAACGTTGTTCATGAAAAATGTTTTTTTTTGTATTAAAAGCAAATAAGGTTGTAGCCTAAATATTTATTTGCCTTCAATTTAATGTTAAATATATGCAAATATATTTGCTTCGACTTTTATTTTGGAGTTGCTGTGCCCACGCCCAGGAAGGTTTTAGATAAAAAATATTCTGATACGCCCACCTAATACGCCTACAATTTGTAAAACGTAGTAAAAATATTAGATATTAAGTGAAAATATTTGATTGTTTTGCAAATTTTTTCCTAAATATCTAAAATTTGGTATCTGACAAAAGTTCTAATTCTCAAGATTTATTGTATTCACATCGTGTTAGTGATTATGTAAATGTCGGGTCCAGGAGAAATTGCTCCGTTCTTATCTTTTTAGAAATAGCTAAATGTTGCTCGAAGAAGTTTATAGAGTTGAATAATTTTAGGCAAATATCTAAACGTCCCTCACAACTGGCGATACGATCCGTTGCCAATGTTTCAGATATGTTTCCAAAAAAATAAGGGTTTAGGAAAATAACTATTTCGCAAAAATTTTGGGATATTTTGTAGAAATAAGTATGCGAAATTATTCGCTAACTGATAATCTAATCTCTTAATTTAAAAGACTGTAACATTTTATTTTTCCTGACAAGTAGATAGTTCCTTAAAAAGTTTAAAATCAAGTCAATTTGCTGATAAGTAATCAACAAAATTAATTTTGCTACTTTTGTTAAGAGTGGTTTACAAATTCCAAACTCTCAAAATTTCAAAGCATATTTTTACTTGCCTGAAGCTTATGCAATTTACTTATTGACAAATTTCAAAAGCCTTAAAATTTTGTTATGTAGTTAAGCTGCTGCAAGAACAACTTTTTGCTAAACACTTCAAGTTTTTTTTATCCTTCAAATACATACTGAGCTTACCTTCAGTCGAGTGAGTATGTATTTTTTGAGTGAGTGTGAGGGGCGTGCGTTCAACCTTGGCTTATGGCGAATAATTCATGAACTGATCAAGTGTAATTAACTTCATGCACAGTTGGCACTACTGGCTTCCTTGTGCCTGTTGCGTGGTTAAAATTGATTCAATGCAGTCAAGCACAATAGGCACTTCTTTTTATTTTTCTCTTTCTCCTTATTCTTTGGCCATAACATTGGCCACTTACCGTTATGACCATAGTGAACGAACGAATGAAGGTAATGGAAAGCCTTTAATTACACACAAAAGTGCACGCAAGCAACTGGTATTGATTATATTCGTATGTGCGTATTTGTGTGTGTGTGTGTGTGTATGTACAGGAGCGTTTCTATTCATTACTTCCATACCAACACTTCTGTATCCCGCTCTGAAACGAACGTATACTCGTACGTTCCCCATCGCTTTTGTTGAACTTGCCACTCGACAGCGCCTGCTTTTGCTTGCCTGCCTGCTTGTGTTGCAGTTAACTTGCCCTTGGCAGTTGCTTCCGATCAACAGTTTATTTGAAAGAGCGCCACTTGAGTGAGCTAAGACGCTCCCTACACCGACCTAAGCTCACATTTAGAATTTGTGGTAGTCTGCCTTATTGCTACGCAATACATACAAGTACAAGCACAACAATATAAATACATGCACACATTGTTGCAAATTTATTGACAGCTTGAAAGTCAAGCCAAGGTATGCCACTCCGATTTTTACCCATACAGAGGACTCTGTTGAGGTGGTTTCTATTTTTTGAAAAGTAATCCGAATAAAGTGTCTAGTTTGCTTACTATAGTAAATAATAGAGCCACCCTAACCCGCATATACATAATACAAGAGCGACATTTGCACGAGTGAGGTCATATTCTGACAGGCATGGCATTGTTCAAGGCCAAGAATGTGTGAAATCTTAGATGAGGTCGCATCAGACAAAGAAGTAGCTGAAGAAGGGAAAGTTCACTTATTGAAAATCATGTGAAGCCATTCTACTCAAATATGCATGAGTATGTGTTAACGAAGTGAGTTAGAAAGTTGCATTAATTTCCGCATAAATTTTGCAGCAGTATGAAATGCACTGGAGTTAATTTATTAAGTCGCTATTACATATATTAAGCATATGAAAATGATTTGTTATTTGTATGATTTTATTTTGAGCTTTTAAGGTCTTTAAAGTTTTGTTATCGAGAGTTTTATTAAATTAGCTCATGTTGAAAAGTTAAATTGCTTTTAATTTTTAATCATAAACAAACATGTTTTTAAAAATTGTACGAAAGCGTTAAGCTTATAAGCGCTTTATAGTGAAAACGTTCAGAAATTTTGAATTCTTAATTAGCACTTCCAAGCTTTAAAATACGAAAATACGAGAAAAGCCTAATGAGTGCTCTTAAAAATGTTCTTCAATTCATAAATATGTGGGTAAATATTTTTTACTCTCTCTCGGGGGATTTTAATCAAGTTCCTCAAGGAAGTATTTATGAAAACACTTGCGACATTTTAGCGTTCGCCAATGTCGCCTTCGTATTTAGTTAATATGTGGCGGCGACGGTGATGGCGATGATGCCTAGTTTCTCTCCGAAAAGATTTTTATCCACATACATATGTATGTATTGTACATACCTGACATACCTTAAGGTTATGCTCGACGACTAATAACAACGGAAAATAACAACAACAGAAACTACATACAGCAAGAAAAACACGTCGTAGTAGAAAAACAATGGAAAAGTTGAAATACTTGAGCCTATTTAAATGCGCCGGAAGCTGTGTAAATATTTTTGCACACAAACACATACATAGGCACACGTGCACATACTAACATAGACGCATGTAAAGTATGCACTAAGTGCCAGAAACTGAAAGAAATAATAGAACAAAGACGTCGGGTAGGAGGGTAGGCACGCGGCAGCAGAGGCGTCCGACGCCATTGTTGTGCGTCCAACAAATTAGGAATTCAAGTGGGAAGGGCGGGCGGAAAGGAAGAATGCAGGCAGGCAAACAGACAATAAACCAGATAGACAGACAGACAGACAGACAGACAGACAGACAGACAGACAGGCACTACGCACAAGGCTAACAAGGATAAAACAATGATGATGATGAGCATAAGTAAAAGTGTAAAATTGCAAAATAGCAAGAACAAAACAAAAACGAGGATGATGGAAAATAGCACACAAAAAAAAAACAAACTTGAGAAAAGTAAATATAAAAAACAAAGCAGAAAATAATGCAAAGAAATACAAAAAACAAAATGCGACAATAGTAGTGCAAAGCTTTTGTCAATTGCTGGAAAAAGAAGCGTTGCTCTGAAGATTTGGCAAAGGGCTTAATTCATTTTATCACTTCACTTGTAAAAAAAAAACAACAACAACAACAGCTATTACATAAAATCACTTAAACACATTTTGTTGACAGTCATGACCATTTTCGAAGCGTTACTTACACAACTTACAGAATCGGAAATTGCTCAACTAGTTGACTAACACAACTTTGGAAAATGATTTTTTGTTCATGAAATTTTCATTTCGACTAAATAGCTATTTGAAGAAACTTTTTCGTATATATATTAGTATAACATTCGATATTCCTTCAGGACATTTTTTTATCTCTCAGCGGAAAAGTTTGGCGAAAAATAGTTTGATAATTATTATTTATCAACCCTAAGCTAGAAAATTTTCCATTGGATTGAATCAAGAAGTCTAGGTTTTTCGATTTATAAAATCAATTATCAGCGACTTTTTCAGAAATAAGTTAATAAATTTTAGTTGAGAAGTCATAACATATCGTTATCATGAGTATTAATCTTTGAATTCATGGAACAATTAAAAGTGCTTAAAGCCAGCACTTTTTTACAAAAAGTTTAAGTTTACGAACAAGAAAGTCCTCTACTACAAAAATAACATCTTTCAAACTATGGATTACAATTTTGTTATTGTTTCATGGCATAGTTTGTAGCGTAAAGTGAGCGTAAAGCATAGCGCACAAAAATCCAAAATCCAAGCAAGTCAAAAATCAGCCAAAAAGGATTTTAAGCTCTCTGCAACGCTTTCGAAACGAGCAAAGTGTGTAGCAGCAAATGGGATTTCGGTTTATGGTGTCTTGCTTACTTGCTTACAATGAGTGCACGCTTCGAGCAAGTATTCTGTTGTACACTGGATACATTTGTATCTACATCGGTTTCTGTGTGTATGTGTGTGTATGTCTCCACAATCTCTTCCACTTGTTTTTTTTTTTTTTCGTTTAATGCGTTTTAGCACGTTTTTCGTGGCAATGCCGCCATTCTAACCAACTAAATACCAACTCGTTTACGCCTTCGGCAGCATCCCAACAACCAACCAACCCACACATAAGCACCCGTTATCCCACAGCCCCAATCAAATGTCAAATGTGTGTTGGGCACTCAATGCAATGCGTTTGTGAGTGTCTGTGAATTCCGCCACAAATGTCAGAAGGTCAAATGCCTGTTGTTTTGCTTTCATTCATTTTCGAATAGTTGCTCTTCCGTCCGCTGGGAAATTTATCGCATTTTTGAATTTCGAACGTGAATGTTTTTAATTCAGAAATACACACAAACACACACACACACGCACATTCACTGACTGGCATTTCCTTTTCACAACTCGTCGTTTCAATGAATTTCAACTTTTCTTTTGTCCTGGCAATTGTGTTTTCTTTTACATTGAAACTTTGCACTGCTGCCCAAATGAATTAATGCCGCTTGCAACCGTGCTCTAATTTTTACACACACACAAATACGCACCTATACGCACACTACCATATGAAAATATCTATACAAATACACTCACTCGCTTTTGCATTCACAAGTAAAAATATTTAATAAAACGTTGGTCTATGAGGAAAAAATCTCTTCATTGTTAAAAGAAAAAAAAACAATTTTTTTTTATTAAAAAATCGCATGCTCAGATATACACGCCTGTCACTATATGCGTATTTCGCAAAGAGCTTCAAAGGTATGTGTGTGTGCTTACGTGTGTGTGTTGGTATCTATATGTAACTTTTGAAAAATTAACGCAAAAGGATTTCAATGAAACTCGAAACTATGCAAACAAAAGCTTGCTTTGAACAAGTTATTCCATGTCATGTATGCCATGGAATACAATTTTTTTAGGCCATATTCAACAATACAAGTACATCGAGTTGAGTAAAAAACTTCCAAAATGATTTACATACGAGTATGTATATTTTTGTATGTTATTGCAATCTTCAAATCAAAGGATTTTTTTTTATTTTAACGAATATTATATTATTTTTATGAACACGATTAGGAGGAGGTTGTTGAAGTTGCCTGAAAAAGAAAACGTGATTACATCTTTCGTTTACATATCAAACATCATCATGTGTTCAATTCGAACTTGGCCAGTATCAAAATAAAATCTCTGAACACTTTTCTAGAATGTGGTAATTTAAAGATTATTCGTAACTAAATAATTTTAAAAGAATTTTATTTAGAATATGTTGATGTGGTCAGCTGAAGTTTGACCGAAAATTGAGTTATCTGTCAATTTAATTTTTAGCATATGATAACATATCAGTGCATATTTATAAGCGCGGATTTATCCTGTTAGCTTTAATGATTGAATGTCTCTGTTGAGTTGTTTTTAGCTGACATTTCGTAAAAAATTTTTTTTTAAAAAGTGTGCCACTGTGCCAACCTTTGCTTGAGTTTTTTTGGCATGTCGCCACATACACAAGCAGTGCACAAACACGAGTGCACATGATATAAAAAACATTAAAACAAAATTAAAAGACTTGCCTCGCCTTGTGCATTTAAATTTGCTCGTAATACACAAAAGTATTTTATTTATACATATGTATATACTCGTATTTTAAAGGACATATTTTTCTTTCACATGGTAGTTTAATCACTCTGGCGGGGAAAACTATTTTTAATTTTTTAATTTACATAAACATACACACACACACACATGCAACCATTTGTGTACCCAGCATAATTGACTTTGTCAATAATTAACTGAAACGTGCTGAGCGCCACAATACACACACACACGTTCATTTCTACTTTATCTGTAAGTAGGGATTTATTTAATCACTTGTTCTGACAATCAAAACGATTTCAAAACTAAAAGCATACTCGGCGGCGCATATCGTTGGGTTTTATTTAAATTTGTTAATTATGCCTATTAGCCGCCGCCTACAGTGACACCCACCACACTCACAATAATACGTATTTATATACACATATATATGTATGTAAAAAGCACATGTGCAGTATAAATAAACAATTTCCATAATTGTCAGCAACAAATGCGCACACAGTCAGCGTCGAGAGTTAATTGTTCCACAGCAGTCGACTAGGATAAACGAATTTTTTATTTACTGTTCTGTTGTTTAATAAGAATTCATATGAAAATTTCCTGCAATTTATTGGGATGTGAGTTGAGCACTAAGTGGCTTTATTAAGGAAATTCCTTTAAGCGCTAGAATTTCTCGAAAATTCCGAAGCTTTTCGACCATCGAAAAAAAAAAATAACTTTATAAAATTGTTTCAAGCATGGCTTTCGCGTGCCTCGAAAATTGTCGAGGCAATTAGTCGCTAAAACAACAATGAAAAGTTTCGCGTATGTCTCAGTCTACATACATTTTCATTCATTTTTGATACAAAACCTTTCAAATATTTATCTATGTATTGTATATATATAATAATTTTAACTTAAAACATTTTTTTATATGCATATTCAAAAGAACTTTAATAAAACGCGCCTTAATTTTTTCTTAGTCATTAATTATTTATCAAAAAATTAAATGTAATGTTCCTCTGAATTTTTTTAAGAAAACAAAAATCTACTGTGTTAAGCTATGTGTGTGTGTGTGTTGCGTGCAGGGCTTCGCAAATTATTCATTAAACATTTTATTGGCGTTTTAGGTGTGCGTTATGGCGCTCTTCTGTTTCTAAAAGATAAGATACGTCAATGTGTTGACGACATGTGTCATTCATATATGTACATATGTATGTGTGCTTGTGTTTGTAAATTTATATGCCGTTAGCCACAGACAACTCAAGATGTTTTTTGTTCTGATTGTTGTACGATATTTCTTTGTCTGTTGCTAATAAGCAAAGTATGTAACCTTGAAAATATCGAGCGAAAATCAATTCAATCCGCTGAAATACTTGTCGATGCAAACACACAAACCCACAGGCATGCATACCTACAAATCTTTTGCTTCGATATTGTTTAAGGAATTTCAATGGGAATGTTGCACACGCATGTTGTCAAGCATGCAACAACATGCGAGTGCTGGTTTTTCTCTTAGAAGATATACACTTAAGCGCATTTAGAGATATGTCTACAGTCAGGACGAAATTTAACAATCAATGTTTTAAATTTTACTACTACTATGTTACTTTACTTTTAATATTTACCCAACAGGCAAAGTCAGCTATACAACGGTAATATGACAGCAATAGTTCTTAGAGAGTAGCAAAAGCTATTGCTGACCCATGTCCTATGGAATGTAAGGCATACTTATTTCATTTTCCTGTGTAAACGCAGCTGGCAGCAATAATATGCTGACCCACACGCTTACGTCTGGATCAAATTTTCAGCAGAAATAATATTTTACTTCATTGCTAAAGTATCGAATACGAATAAGACAAACATTTGAATAATTCAAGTAAGTGGCTAACACTTGACTCTATAAATCTGACTGTCACTGTCGACCACTATGCCAAAATTGGACGCGGTTGGGTCAATTTATCGTCCATTGCAGTAACTCATATATACGATAAATATATGACTATGATAAAATCTGGTGATCGGAGATTAATGGGAAGTTCTGCACACTACTGCATGAATTCATGATACACACCCACACACTACAAACTGTTAAAACAACATTCCTCATAAGAAGAGAAGAGCAAAATAATATTGCTACCTACTGTCAACAGCGGAAATGACAATCAGCTATAATGGCTGCGCAATTAGCTGGTGGTATACATACACACACAATCACATACGCAAACATATGTGCACATCTACATGGGCGTAACAGCCCTATTGGAAATTTTTGAACTAGTTGGGTAAAAATTATTTGGAATATTAGTTGAAATTCAATTAGTTTCAATAAACTACATGTAGACAGAGTTCGCTTCAGAGAGTTACAACCAGTTGAAGTTGAAAAAATGACTACTGTAAAAACTACCTGGAAACAGTTTTTTTTTGTCCCACAGGGCGATTGTACAATGACAACATGTCTTTGTGTGGGTGTGTTGATATGTTATTTCATACGAAAGCAATAAAAAATACATAAGAGACCACCTGAACGAACGACCACAAACACAAGAGCAATAAAAATATTGTTTTTTTTCATGTGTGCGTGTGGTGGGCGCCTAAAAATATAATTCAATTTTGTTCAATTCCGACACGCAGATGGGCGTTGTTTTGCTTTCGCCTGTTCTTTTTATTTGCTTTTGCTTTTTTTGTATTGTTGGAATTGTGATTTCTGCGCGCCCACAATTGCTGAGATCGTTGCTGTGATTGTTTCTTTTTGGTCGGTCGACTTTTGCGGTATTTTCATTCTTGATTTCTGGTATTCAGCAATTTCGTCAATGAATGACGCCATTTTGTTTTGCGTCGCAATGATAACTTCCGTTTGCTTCTTTTTTAAACAGCGCTAAGTGATACACACGAGTGCGTTGGCATGTGTATATGTATACGTGTAGATGTGTCTATGTTCGTGTGTGTGTGTGTGTGTGTTGGTATGTCTATGTTTGTTGTAACGGTGGCTAATGAACGCTAAACAAAATTACTAAACAAGAAAATTTATAAAATTTTTTACCAATTCTGCCTAAAATAAAATAAATTTTTTGTTATTCTTGGCTCGTCACACTCACACGTGCGCAACTTTTTTAATTTAACTTTTCTTTTTCGTTGCGGTGAAAAAAACCGTCCATCGAAAAAGTAAAAGTAAAGAAAAAATCAAATCAGAAATTCTTGCACCCAAAAAGCACAACAAATCGATAATTAATCAATACGGCTTTGAAGTCGTCTGCGGCAGAAACATTCCATGCATATTCTGCAAAAAAAAATGGCAGGCAGCTGCCGCGCCTAATTTTCGCGCCCCAACTGCCCAAAAATTGAACTAATTCATGAGAGCATTTTTTGTGACTTCTTTACCTGGTTGTGCGAGGGCATCTTGCTTTAGGTCATTTTTGCTTATTTTCAGTTGGTCTTTAAAAGCGTTGCCAACGCATTCCAAAGTTCCAAAGTTTGTTCTGTTTTTTTCTTGTCTTTCGGATCTTAAATATTGTCGCCTCGCTGAATGAGGCCAATTTGAATAATTTTAATGTCAAAAGTTTCTCGACAAGATACAAGTTGGCGTTGTATGTAGAAAACGAGACAGAGTTGCTCATTATAAGTTTATGTAAGCTGACAGGTGAAAAATTGATATACCGCTGCTGCTGCTGCTGCTGGATATGTTGACATTTAATTTGCATAGTTTTATGCAGAGGCGCACTAACTAATAAGAAACAAATAAGTTTAGAAATTTCAACGTAAATGTGACAGGTAATGAAGGCCCTCGAATAGAGAAAGAACAAAAGTTGACAATTGGAAATATTCGATTTCATAATATGAAAGTTATAAAAAAAGAAAGTGGGTGGGAGGAAAATGCCATTATATATATTTTTTTATTTATCTATATGAATTAAATATCCAACAAGATCAGCAGTAAAATATTCAAGTTGGTAGTATAAATTTATACTACTTTATCTTGTTCCAGAAACAAATTTTAAAGAGCAGTTGTCATCACCTAAAGGAGACGGTTTTGGACTAAGAAAATCTGTCACGCCCATATTTCTGAAAGTTTTATCAGTACAAGAGGGAATTTTTTGAATGCATTTTCAATCCCGAGAAATTTTATATTGCGCTTTCGAATGCAAACAATAAATTAAGCTGGCAGCATTCGCAGAACAACAGCAAAAATCACGAGAAAAATAACCTAGTAAGAGAACTATCTTTGGCTACGCTGACGCACATATACCCTCCGTCATTTTAGAGATACCAAAAATGTGACATTTGAATCGCATATATGAAACTTGTGTCCATTATAAATGGGCGTTGTTCTTATCAGATCGCGCCCATTTTTTGGTTTTAGGTTTGTGTCACTATTTAGTACTGAATTGGTTATCTATTTTTAATAATTTTTTCTCATAAAAGGCGGAGTTTGCATGGGAAGGGGAGTAGTATAGTAGTTAATTTCCGAGCTTGCTCATCTGCAATTTCAGCTAAATATCTCGTAATCGCTGGGATAGTCAGACCGAAGGAAAGAATTCGATGCTGATCATTTATATTGTGGGAGTTGCAATTGGAAGAACAATCTCAATATGCTCTACGGTACGAGCTTGCACGAGAAGCGAAAGCGAAAGGTAAAAATAACCGTTTTAATTTTTTTCTTAACAACAGCAACATACGAATTTGCATTTGTATTGGCAGCTGGCGGCCACTCACACACCCACACACACACGCGTGTACTTCTCTGTTTGTATACGAGGTTTCAAATTACCAAACACGACAAAAAACAAGCTCTGTGGTGCACTTTCGCTGGTGAAGTAATTCCAGAAAATTTGTTCATTTGAATAGCAACAGCAGCAGCAGCAACAAAGCTAAATGTCAAACTTTGTTTTGCTCGTTTTTCTCTCCGCCTACCTTACGTTTCTCTCCTGTTCTTAAGTCAATAAAATTGCGAATTGGAGAATTGCAAAGTGTCGGGGGAAGACATGTTTCAAAATTTGTTGTCGCATAAATTATTTCACGCTTTGCTGTGCTGTCTTTTGATGGACGAACGAACAACAACAACAACAAAAAGGAAAACATGTTGAAAAAATGAGCAATGCAAGGAATTTGATTTTTTTCTCTAAAAATTACAGCAGAAGGAGAAGATTATCAAATGCCAACGATTAAACCAGAGAAAAATATTAAAAGGACATTAAAAAATAAAAAAAAATTTGGTTTTATTTTTTAATTGTACTATAAATAATATCTCATGAGATATTTTGTACATTAATAAAAAAGAGCAACAATTATTGATTAATCTAATTTTTAATCGAATTATCGATCCAGCCGAATCATCTTTCATGCTCTCAGCAACAATACAGCAACAACACCAACATGCAGTACAAAAAATTAATGCAATAACAACAATGACTTCAACAAAACCATTGAGAATGTCAACACAAGCAAATAATTACAGTTAACAAATTTCATGCCACGCCACTCCGCGTAAATAGTCCAAAATTTGATTAATGGAAAGAAGTGGACTTATAAAAAGACAACAACAAAATAATCAACAGGAAAAAAAAACAAAACTGAACATAAACAAAAGAAGAAAAAGACTAGGAAGAAGAACAGGAACAATGAAAAGTTGTTACCAACAGCAAAAGAAGAGCGACAAAGAAAAAAACGAAAAAACAGCAACAGAAAACGGTGGCAACAACCGCAAAAGCAGCAGCGGCAGCAGTTGCAAACTAATGAGACGCGTGATTTATGACAAGCAATTTATTGCCGCTGTACTTTGTTGATTTTTGTTAGTTGAAGTTGTTGTTACTGTTGTTGTTGTACATTATATTTTTGTTTGTTGCGACGGCCGAAATGCGCCAAAAATTGACACCGAATTGTGCGCTCGCTCACGTCGTGTGCGGGAGTGGGGGCCGGTTGATAAGGGGCCAGCAGCGACGCCACATTTTCAACTTGACTAATTGCACAAGTTTGGACGCAGGAAGCGCAACAGCAGCGGCAGCAAAAGTTTTTTTCAAAGAGACGCGCGGCAACATTTCTCCATTATGTCTTTTCGAAGCGGTGCACTCGGTCGGTTGGAGTGTCCTTAATTATGACAGACGTGCGCATTTTCTACATGTGTTTGTCTGGGTTGTATGTATGTAGGTTGATTCTTTTTTGTTTTGATTTAATTGCTGCAAAAGGTTTTCGGGAAATAACTCAAACTTAAATTTAGATAAATTTTTTGTGCAGAAAAAATAAACGCAACTATCAAAAAGTAATAAAAATAATTATGAATGTGCTTATAAAGTAGGCGTGCTTCTGATATATCTTTTCCAATATTATATTTTTTTTATATTAAAATTTTTTTTTCAAAGAAAAGTTTAGAACATTTTTCTTACAATTTTTTAAAAAAGATTGCATAACCACTCTAAAGCAAGCTCAATTGTCGTGAGTTCGGTTTCATGTTGTTGTTTTTTTCCGGCGCTAACTAAACTTTTCAACAAGGGCAAATAAGAAAAAAATCACGACACAAAACTTTGGCGTGGCCGACATAGACTCACGCTCACGCCTTGCAACATTTTAATGCCGCCGCATTGGCCACTCGGCGATTTTTCTTTCTACATCTTTGATATTTCAGTTTACGTAATTCCCGTTGCTATGCGCTGATAATGAATTTTTGATTTATATGTTCGACATTATTTTTCGGGCAAACTTAAAGGATTTTTCTTTTCTTTTCTTTACTTTTCGGTACTATTTTCTATGCTCATCCTTTTCGTTTTGTTCGCTTTGTATCAATTTTAACGATTCCTTAGCCCGACCGAAATGAAACAAAAAACGAATTTTTCAAAAAGCTGAAACTCACTCATTCTTGAAACAAGCGAAAAGTTACACAATCTGCCGTTCGCCTGTGCTTTGCTTGTTTCATTTGAACGCAGCATGTGGCATGCAACGCAGCCGAGCGCCCAAAATGTTGCTTGATTTATGGAATACACCATGCTGCTCCTGTTGGTGCTGCTCCTGTTCGCTTCTATCTGCGTAGATGAAATTTGCAAAATGAAGAATATTGTTGCGGCCAGCCGCATTAATCAGCGACTAAATTTAGTACTTTAACCCACTGACACATACACCCGCATACCCACACAGACAACTTAAATTGGGCGCCATATTTCATAAATTCTCTTTAATAAAGAACGGCGCCGTCGCAATTAAACAACGTTGAGCCGTCAATTAAAAATGATTTTGGCAGTCATTCAGGAATTTTTTGTAGTTATCCACAAAGCACTGACGAATTTTAGAAAGCGCCTAATATAAAATTACATGATTCCAAGCAAAAATATCATAAATCCAAAGTATTCAAATTATTATTTCAAAGCTCAAAAACTTAAGAAAATGCTTCAACTTTCTAATTTAATAACTGAAATTCATAATATTCGAAAGATTTCGATGTTTTTTTTAACAATAAGTTAGATACCCATTTAGCTGTTCGTAATTTATTGTAAAAATTTTCTTTTCCGAGAGCTCAATTTTTTCTTTAAATCCTTCTAGAATCCATTCTGAAAGTATTTATAGTCAAACGCCTTGATTTTTGGGTCATGAGCCATCTGCTTGAGTGGCTCATTGGTTTGGTTTTTTAGTACGGTGCACTCATCATCGAACTTATTAGTTGAAGTCACACAGCAAGGTAATAAATCGACGCTAGCGCTGCATGGGGGTCAATCTAGTCGATTAGGTGTCAACCTTTTGGTGCAAGAAATACACAATTTTTATTTTGGCACACAGATTTCGTTGCGTTATCGCTTGTGGTAGTTTTCATATATATCAAACTACTTAAGTAAAAAGGAAATTATAAAGCTAGAAATAAAAGTTAGGTAAAGAAGTCATGTTAATTTATATTATTAGTGGCTACTCCTTTTCCTAAAAAATAAATTAAATCATTTGAATTAAACGGTTTTGTTCCAAAATTTTCCTTACGAAAATCAAAAAGGTTCCACAAGTTGTTTTTCTTTTTTATCTTTTATTTGATGATAAAGCTGCGCATTCTGCCCCCTGGTTGTATCAAAAATGTATGGTCAATAATAATCCTTGGGGATGGATGAATGAAAGGCAGTAAGGAATAAAGGCTAAAAAGCAAGAAACGCGTGCAGTGCCAAGCCCCGCAACAAGTTGTTGAAATATTTAACATTTTTTTTCGCACACACACGCATGCACAAACTTCCGCACACTATTGAGCATTAAAAGTCGGCGTGTGTATTTTTTACCAGATCGTTTCGCTTGTGTGCAGCACTTTTTCGATATTTTCTTTTTTTGTTGTACATTTTTTCTGGCACTTTTTCGTATTCTTTCTGTACACATTTTTATACAATATATATTTTATATTTTCATAACTTTGCACTTTGCTTAAATTGGGTTTACACGCGTTCGCTGGGACATTAAGCGGCGCTGTTGCTTTTTATATTTCTTTGCTCGATTTTGTAAAGGATTCTCTTATCCGTTTCAGTTTGGTTTGGTTTATTTTATTTTTTTGCTGCTTGAGAAAAGTTTTCTGCGCCCTTTTTTAATTTGATCAAATATTCTGCGCAAGTGTGTGTGCAATAATCGTCGTAATTGAATTAAATTGTTCAGCACAAGCGACGGCGACGACGGCTCTGGCGGCTCTGGCTACTTGCTGCCGTTCGAATAAGTTGATTGCTAATAAAATTACACTTTCAAATTTGATTGTGTATCGAAAATTTGCTCGTTTTCCTTTTTCTCTTTTCGGGTGTGGAGTGAAGAGAAGAGTGAAGTATATTTGAATGGAATATATTGATCGTTTTATTAAAAAGGCAATCAGAACTAACCAGAAGACATAAAGGCTTGATTAAGGTTGAATTCTAAAGTGTTGGGGGCGATAAATAAAATTATTATAATAAAAAAATATTGAAAAATGTGGTTGGGGTTTCACGTACTTTGGACGAGGCGTGTAAGCAACATTTCAAATGGTTTGCTTATTTGTGTGGAGTTTGAAATAAATTTACAATGAAACAATTTTTTTTTGAAATTGTATTGTACTATTATGTAAGAGTCTTATAAAATGTTTTTATAGTACTTAATTAATAATAACTAATACGTAATTAATGTATTTAAAAAAAATTAAGATTTTAAATGAAAACCACATAAAAAGGAACGATTACAAACACAAAAACGAACGCGCAACAGTACGTATGAGCAACATTTGCTCAACTGCAGATAAGTGTGTAAGTAAGTCAAACAGGTACTTTTTGTTTTAGTTGTTTTTTTAACTTGTGACAGTTTTAATTAGCCTCTAGGATATTTCCACTTCAAAGGCATGAATACACAAAATTATTGCAAACATTAATTTGGCTCAGTGTTGCACAGTTTTTAATATTCGATATAAATAAGGAAAAAAATACAACAAATGAAATGCAGCATTATTAAAACAAAGGTTATATAAAGATTTAAAATGTTCAATAATGAAACTACGCACATTTAAAGAAATGTTGCAACATATGCAAAACTAAACGCCGGAACTTCAACTCAACTAAACAAACGATGTACAAAAATGGCAGCCAAAGCCTAACTAACAATAACAACGCATATATTATATGGCCAGAAAGAAAGAGCACAAAATGACAACATGTCCTATCGGCTCTAGCAAAGCGTCAAACCAAAAAAAATCGAGTATATACTCGAACATAATATAATAAGAAACAATGAACAAAATTGGTAAATTTTAACGCAACCTATCAAAATAAGATGGAAGTTGGTGTTGTTGTTGCTACTGCTTTTTTGTAGCTGCGGTTGTTGTTTTTCTTCGCACTAGTATACAGGGTGTTCTCAAAAGAGTCATAACTTAGATATGTTTTTTTTTTATTTTCCTGAACTTTATTTTAAACATTTGTTAAACATTATTTTAATATTAAAATATTTAAATGTAATAGTTTCAAAACTAAATCGATAAATGTAAGACTTGGTTAATTTTTTAAACTTTCGCTTAATGTAAATGTTATGCTTATATATTGCAAACTATATGTCAACATTGGCACTGACAAGGACAAGTCCCATTTGAATTTATACAAAAATTCCAAGATTAAACATACAAACACCCTGTAGTTGTACGTTTATATATGGTGAATATTGTGCTTGGGTCGACGGACGGAATATCGTATTATATTACGTATTTTTTTCCATTGTTTTTCACACACTTTACACGCTCAGAAAAATAACAAAATAAGCAATGTCAACAAAATGTAATAAGTTAGTAAAAGCAAATGTCAAAAAATGTTTTTGTGGCATTCTCGCATTTTGACTGCCACAGCGCAGCTCAATAGAAAATTGTTTAAGTGGCGAGCAAAAAATAACAACAGCACAAAAAAACAAAAACAAAGAAAAAAACATTGCGTTATAAAAACAAACAAGTTTAAAGCTCTTTTTGTTTTGGCCAGAACATCAACAATAACATGAAACAACAACAACAACAGAGCACATAAGTGTGGATGAATGGTTGCCAAAGGGTTCAACAAAACGTTGGTTAGGAGCTCGAAAAAATTCATTGATAAAAATCAATGAACTTGTATTGTTCGTATGTATGCGTATTTACTAAATGCAATAAATTTTGGTTAACGTTTTTACATTTTCCTATGAAATTCGGTAGAAAAATTTCGTATTTCAATTTTAAATTTTGCTAACGAAAAAATCAACTTTAACAAAAAAAAGAAACCTAATAAACTTCTCTATTATATACAATACTTTGAAACGCATAATTTCGCGTAAAATGCTTATTTAAAATAATTTAATATTACAAATTTAAATTTGAGTTTATGTTTTTTTTACCAATTAATTACTTGCTTTAAGTCTGGCACAAACCAGCGGCAGTCCTTAACAAATCGCACTTTTATTGACATCCCTCTGGGCTACTTTGAATTCAAATAACAATGCAATTGTATTTTTTTTTGTATTGGTTCTTTACACATTCCGGTTTCATATTTCGGCATTTTGGCATAGCAAAAAATTCGCCACAAAAACCAAAAATACTCCAAAAGAATTTCGCACAAATGCGGGGCGCAACAACAGGACGCCACGTGATATTTAAGCAATATCACACAAATTCGTTGAAGAGAAAACGACGGCCAGCCAAGCCAAGCCAACACTAACAATTACAACCAAAGCCCAGACAGAGTAAAAAATACTTGTCGTTGTTGTAACATAAACAAGCTCAGTTTAAAACTAAACAAAATGTCGTTACGATTAATGCACAGTTTATTTCAATTTTGACGGTTTTGTTGTTGCGAATGTTTGCAATTGTCAAATGAAAAATGTCACCAACAATTTTGCGTTTAATTTGGATAGTGTAGACGGGCATACAAATTGAAAACTCAATTTAGTTTAACTTGAATTTATTAATTGAATTACCTAAATTGGATAATTACAGTACATCATAGTTAATTGACCACTTTTCCATTGTTTGACAGTATTTAATTTTTGTTGTAATAATTTTATTTTAATTTAGCTTTTCAAATTTAGTTTTTGGTAAACTTTTCGTAAACAATTCGTTTACATTTTAACATTGCTTCAACATTTCCATTTAATAAAACGATATCTTGCCTAACAAACTTAAACACTTTTATTCTTTTGTAAATATTTCTAATAATTTTTAACTTTCTACTGAAGTAAATAAATAAACATTTTCTTCTAATAGAATACAACAACATATTATATTGGAAATATTTTTTAATGTTTACTGATTAATCAGTTAAAATCACTTTTCGACAATTGCATTCTTCGACATTTTTCAGTTTTCCATTTACATATAATATATTTAAGGATTATCTTTGTTTTCTCCGTATTCTTAATTTTGGGATTATGGAATAAGCTTTTTTTTATACTGACTTGAGTGTTGCGATACTCTATCAATGTATGTGTGCATGAAGTACAGCATTTCAATTGTGACTATTTGTGAAATTTGTTTTTTTTTCTTTGAATTTTCCGGATGTATACGCAATTTTCCGCTCTAGTCAGTGACAACATGAAAATGGCACATGTTATTATGCTGCTGCCACAATATCGCAACGCTGCTGCTGCTTATACTGCTGCTTTTTTGCTTTTGTGTTCGTTCGTTCGTTCGTTCGTTCGTTCGTTCGTTCGTTCAAACAAACTGCTAAAAATATGCAAACTAGCTGATATTGCCATTAATGCTGCTCTTTGCAAGTATGAACTAAACTCTGAACAATATTGATGCTATATGCGGCATATCATTGCTGATTGTGTGCGTTGCTGTTGGTGGTAATGCTGGTGATCTCGATAATGTTGGTGATGATGATGTTCATTTTCGTATTTTGCACGCAGTTTGGAAATTGGCACACAACACTATATTTGCATATTTTCAGGCGCTTTGCCTTTAAAGCGACTTTATTTATAGCTGTGTTTGCGTGCCTGTGTGTGTGTGCTCGTTTTAAAAATTCACGAAATTGGAAAACGTGCTATCGAAAAGTAATTGTTGTTGTTTTTGTTTTCTTTTCTTGGTGTTGTTATTCTTTATTTTACAGTTGCGGAATGAAGTCTTTAAAATTCAGTGAAGCAAAAATGAAATCGTCTTTTAACTCTTAAAAGATTAGATTGCAAAATTTACAACTAAAGTTTAAATTTTGCTTCTTTTTGTGTTGTTGTGTTTTGTGTTGAACTTCAACTGAAACTCTTGTGAATTTTAAACTTTCGAACACACGCTCGTACGTGCGTCTTTCACCTTTTTGTAACTTTCGCATCCGGTGATTTTCTTCTTTTTTTTTTTGCTATAAAAATCAAAAGTCCCACGAGCAGCGATGATACTTGAGTGTATAAAGTTCTCCAGCAGAACCATTTCGAAATTTTGTTGAGGAGCCTTATATCTAGCGTCTTTTTGTAGTTTTTGTTTTTGTATTATATAATACAATTTTTTCTTTCTAGTTTTTTTTGAGCAGCAGTTAGCCGAGTACAAGACCAGCAGAAGCTGAGAATTATGGTTTTTGGCATTTGGTTTTCTTGTGTAATTTTATAACCGCCATTTAACTTAAGTCGCAATAAAGTTGTCTACCTGATAAGCACTCCCATAAACACTCTGTTTCATTGAGATATAACCACCTTTCATATAAGTATATGAATTCGTCAATATGTATTTCTACAAAATGGTGACCTTATTTGCGCGATAGTGTGTGTAATTCCAAATAAATACCACGTTCAATACTTTCTCAGCTCTCAGATGTGTTCAGATGACGTGAAATTTAATATGCGCTGTGGAGAGTGCGGCAGGTTGGCTTACCTCACTCTCGGTTTAGTGGATATAAATTGTTTTAAAATGACAGCATGTACTGAATTTCAGTTGTAGTTGTGTACACATTCATGTGTGTGTGGGAGTGTGTTTGGCTTACGCAGCAATTTGAGTTCTTAAATTATGAGCACAATAAAAGTTTTTATCTTTCCACTACACAATTTTGTAGTGCAAGTTTTTTTTTTGTTTTTCTCATAGTTTATAGAGTATGTTAGCCCTGGCTTTGCTGGAATTTGAAGAATTTTATGGAGCTTAATGAGAACTAATTTAGAATTTCTCTTTCGTTTTCTGTTTTTGTTTTTTAAGAACCACTTCAAGAATAAGCATCTTAACAACCTTTATAAGTTACACAATATTATTAATATTCTCGGAATAGGAATGATATCAGGATAGGAGAAGAGATATATTATACGTTTAGTTTAATTAAATATATCAATAGTTTTACTTGTTTACTCTAAGCGAATTCTCATATATAATACAATTCCAATAACTCATTTTCTTTACTATTTTCTTTTACTGTATTGCAGATTTAACATTTTAGTTTGGTGGACACAACAAATACTCCGCCATAGACGCCAACGTTTCCACTCACTCGCTTCACACTTGAAGTCTGCTTCTGAAAAGTGCAAAAGAAAAGAAAGACATTGTCACGCAGCAAAAGCACTCAGTATTCGGTGAATGTGTTGTTATCATTGGCATTGCTGCTGCTGTTGTTGTTTCTCTTGTGATATTGTATGATTTTATGTGGCATAAGTGATGGATTATATTCAGCAGCGTGTAGCGTCGCCACCATTTTGAATGGCTTGCGTACGCCGCGTCGTCGTCGCATCTATGAGCAGCGACTGTGCCAGCGAAGAATCAACATGGAAGAAAGACATAAAAGAACAATTTGTAATTCATGGTTACAAACGCCCAGCCCCAGCCAACTGCTGCTCTTGGTATGTATGACGACGCGTTTCAATTCGCTTCTTTTATTTTTCGTTTATTATTTCTCATTATTTATTATTATTGTTATTACAATTTTGCTGCCGCTGAGAATTGTGTTTAATATATTTCCATGGTAATCAGTGTTGGCATTGTTGAGATCCAAGAGATGCGTTTATTAAGTCGGCAGCTGATTTCATGATTTTGTTATACAATCATGAGAGCATGATTTTTAAATTATGTTTAGATACCAAAACTAATATTGAGATTCTTAACACGTTCAACACATAAAATCCTTCCAATTATTTTGAATTTTTAAATCGTCAGTTCGATTTAACTTAAACTTAAGTCTTATTTTAAATAGGAGAGAACAAATTTTCACTTGTGTGTATATTACAGGAGCACTGGCGGAAATAAATATCACATATTGCAATTGGCCATTCTTATGCTTTTGAAATATTCTTTTACATTAGCAACAAAAAAGCCATTTCGTTGCGGGTTGTTTCCGCTTTCTGTTTTCCGTTGTTGATGCTTTCGCTCGTTGATGCCTTTGGCATAGAACTGATTACTTGCTTGATTGCTGTGAATATGTGTGTGTGTGCATACACATACGCCAAACACACATATGCATTTGTTTGTACGCCATGTGAAGCATGTGAAGCTTGCATGCAGTCTCTTGCTGGTTGCAGCGTGCCACAGCGTACCACAGCGTGTCGCAGCTTGCGTTGAATGAATGCTGCAATCAACTCGACATTTTCAAGATGCTGCGCTGCACTGCATCACTGCATCTCTGCATCATGTTTCATTTGGATGATGATTTTAATTATGATGTTTCGCCTTGTTGCTGCTGCGGCTGTTTTTCCCTGCTGCCGTTGTTGTTGTTGCTGACGTTGTTGTTGTTGTTACTGTTGTGCTGTCTCGGACAAGTGCTTTGGTGCACTTGTGCGCTCGGCAATAAATCTAAATCAACATGTTCGCAATTAAGCAGCGACTTCTGATGCTGCACAGCTTTTCATTCCTTTCGAACAATTTTAATTAATTCGGTTATTTTGCGAAATTTTCAGAACCTTCAATTGCAAACTGGCTAAGTTAGAACTGGACAGAGTACGTTTCTTTTCTTGAAGTTATAAACTGCCTCCATAACAATAACAAAACAAAACAAAATAATTAAGTTTTAGTTTCTGGCTGAGTTTTTAGTTTTTATATGAACCAAGTTGAACGCTCGCAACAAAATCGAATTTGCTTTTGGTTATTTGATGAAAAGTCGCAAATGTCATTTAGTTTAATAAATTTGTTTATGTGTGTTAGTTACATTTGGATTTGAGTAACTTCATAAGTTCTTAATTTGAAAAATAATTGCATATATGCAAAATAAAATGCAATTTGTGCCAATTAAAACTTAGTTAATGTTGAAAATGTTTGGGTGAAACATCATCTTAAATTTGGTTTTACTTTGTTTACTTTTTAAATGAAAAATAAGATGTCAGTGAAAAGATTATTTCAATACCATTCGAAGGAAAGCACATTTGGTTTAAGCCGATTACATAAGTGCTGTGTTTTTTTTTTCATGAAGTAGACGAAATAGGATTTTGAACCAAAATGCGACTCGAAATTAAAATGAGGTACATCAGTAAACATTAAAACCTTTCTATAAATACAAACTTTTTGTTATTACAAACTAGTTTGAATGGTTTGAAGTTTAAATGTCAAGGTCAAAAACTTTAAAAAAATCAATACATCGAAATCTTATTTCACACTATGTGAGCTTAATCAAACATAATATTGTCGCACTGTTTTCCCCCAGTTTATTTACTTTTAGTGAACTTATTTCACTTAAAATACTTTCCATTACGTTATAAATGTGTTATGCATTAATTGTTAAATTTTATTTTAGGTTTATAATATTTTTATGTAATTCTCCTAAATTGTTCAAATGGCAAAACTACGATTCTGTCTTAAACTCTCAGCAATGTGTGTAGTCGTAAGTAATGCGAAGGTACTTGAATACAATCAGTTATCCTTTCAAACTCTTTCGCAAATATATTCAAATAATCAATTGCATACAAACACAAACTCAAACACATACTTCTACACACGCACACACGAACACACTTAACCATTCATCCAAACCAATGCAAATAAACGATTTCCGGTTGATCAGCACTTCCGTTTCTTCGTCATCGTCTTCCTCTTTCATCATCTGCATTTACAAGTGTCACACCCACGCCAAGGCATCTTAGTATTTGATTTAATGTGAACGTTGGCTGCTGACTGCCACCTAAGATAATCGAGCGCTCCATCGTGAAACCGCTCAACAATCGACACACACTTGAAATAAACAAACGACAAAATAACGAACTCCATTAAACGCACTCAAACTCACAAACACACACACACACACACACTGACAAAGTTTCGAGCAGCCCGAAAGTAACCACAACAGATCTAAATACAAGCGCCGTCACTAATTGACAATGCGCTGCGCTGCTTTTAACGTTCGCTCGCAGCTAAGTGAAAATCCATGTTGGAAATAATTTTTCATTTCGCGTGGAAACAAGTGGAATTTTATTAAGATAGGGTACGAGTATTCAATAATTTGAAATATCTAAGTAATCGGTTTTTTTTAAATCAAAGAAATTTAACAAATTGGCTTAAGAATGGTTTCAAGTACTTCAAATAAATTTGTATTTCTAATTTTTGTCTAGATGAGTTTTCAATATTTTAAGATCTTTTATTCGAGCGCCATTATTTTGTTGTTTTTAAGGTAACGAATAAGTAATTGGAATTGCTTTTAATCAAGGTAATCGGTAGTTAAGTAAAAAGCTCTATTACCAATGCCATTAGCAGGAATCTGCAATTGAATAAGCAAAGCCTCTTCTGCAAATTCGATTCTCGATTTTAATTAGTTCACCGTAATTTGGCGCCATTTCAAATTCACATCCATTAACAGTGCAAATGTCCAAATGTCAAACTGCTGCTTGGCCTTTCGTTCCTGTTTCGCGTTTTCCATTTTAAAGGTGACTGGGGACGGCAGCGAGGCATGTCAGTTTGCATGTGGATAGCAATGGAATAGCGAATTAGCTGTCAACGGCAAGTCAATTTAAAATACCGTTGATAACATGGCGCACAGCGAAGGCACACCGGAAGTGACATTGTTAGACGCGGGATTTGTGCTGCGGTTGATGGTGGTTCAACGCGCAATTAACTCGTCAAAATTGTTTAGCGCTATACTAATAAGTACCAAAAATTTTTCTATGAATTTGGTAACTGCTTAAATTCGGATGCTTACATTTTCGTTTAAATCATTGTTTAGAACTTTAAAATTCACTATTAGGTTTAATAAAAAAAGAAATCACTTCTGCAATAAAAAAAGGTTCAACGTTGTTTTTTGAAATCATGTTTTGCTGCGAACATTTTTCACTTATTTCTAAAGCGATAAAAAATTCAATGCGGAAAATACTCTTGCTTTTAAGCTCCATAAAAAATGACTTGCACATTTTTCTTCAAGTGGGCGACCTCATTTCCGGTCCTAAGTGCATATCCGGTTGGTGAGATGTTTTTTTTTTTGCTTTTATTACTACATGTTTTCTTTTCGTTTTCCTTTGCTGTGATTTCCTGTATTGCTGGCATTAATGAACGATTACGTCAATTTTTTTTTGTCGCTTTCATTTGTTATTTCTTTTCACTTTTTTTGTTGTGCTACTATGATTTACATTTTTCAGTTTTTTGTTGTTGTTGCTACTGCCAATACTGCAATTTATTATAAGATTTATAACCCACACAACTGGGGAGTTTTATGCGCATTGCGTATGATCCGATTGAAGTAGTACACAAAACTATGAATGAGTGATTGAATGAATAAATGAATGAATGAATGAATGAATGAATGAATGAATGAATGAATAGATGGAATGGATTGAAGTATCGCATTCGCAACATTCGTAAGCTTAGTGGCTTGTACTCGTAAAATGCTTGAATAACTCAAGTCTTTAAAGTGACTTTATTTATATCAAAGGATATTATTTTGATATACAATATATATATGAAATGGAATTCAGTATATATTTAATTATGTATGCCAATTATAAGGTATGATGATAATGTTCCTTTTATATGTAAATGCATAAGTAAAAGCTTCTTAGTAGCATAGAATTTTTAAGTACTATTTTCTTAAAAGCTGCGTAAAAGGTTGATACTTTTTGTAATATTTCAAAACTAAAATGTCCTGCTTATGAACTTTAGATTTCCATTATTTTGTACAAACGCCGACACACAACTCGATAAAAGGCAACAAGACGTGCTGCACTACAGAATTCACCACGCCAACTGTTCACAAGTTAGATTACAAGTTGCAATTTTAATTCATAAGCGTAACGTGACTGGTAAACGTGACTTGACGTGCACAAAACAACTGCACAACTGAACCGCCAGATTGACCTGTCGCTGTAACACTCAGAAACGACGTGCGATGCAACAGAGGGTCTAAACAATTTTAACTACTTGTCCACGACGAGAAAACTCTGTTAAAATCAATGCACCTTTAGTTAAATTCTTTTTTTAACACCAACAATCATCTTAAAAATACCAATTTAGGGTTAAAAAAAATTATATATGCAATGTCACGTAAAAGCAAGTAGCAGTTCTTTTGAGTGTACGCTTAAACCAAACCAAACCAAACCAAACCCAACAACCATAATCATCGCTCATAACTTAAACTGAAATTAGAGCGTATGCAAAGGAAAAACCTCATTTTTGCCGCATTTTAACTGCATTTTTTCTGTTTACCACAACGGAAGCGGAAGTGCACATTCGCACAGTTGCAATGCCGTCATCGTCGCCTACAGTTGTTGCTACATTTTGGCGCAATTAATTCTCAAAAGACCGAGTTTATGCTCCTTTCGTTCTCTTTGTTTTTTAATTGTGGCTAATAATTTATCATCAACTCCTGCCGTTCATTAACTTCACTTGTTGGTCTTGTAGTTGGAGGGTGGCTGGGAGCGAGGGGCATTGTAGGTTGTTTAACTTCGCTGAACCAATTTGTAGAAACTTTTGCAGCTGCCAGCATTCTGTCATTTTATCAAATTCGTGTGAATGATGTGCTGTCAATGTCTGCCAAAGTTGCCATTAAATGTTGCTTCCTTGTTTGGGAGTCAACTTTTATAGCCAAGCAGGGATGTGGAAATACTCGTATAATAAAAAATATTAGACCCAACTTGCGTTCGTCAGCGTTTTGAAAGAAAATATGGTTTATAAAAGTACAAAAATTTTCACTGAATTTGTTGACTTGAAACTTAAAGAAAAAATTATTTGTAGAGTATAAAGAAATCAGTTTAATTATTCATGAAGTTAAGCATCCCTAGACAGAGCAGCTCTAGACAAAATGAGTAGAAAAACTGTGCGCCACTCAACGACACAACTCGTTAGTGTTGAGTGGCGTTTGCGTTTTTGTTTTTGTTTTCGTTTTGTATTGTATTTCAGAACTTTTGCACTCTGTTGTTGTACGCCTTCTTCTTGTCCTTATTGAAGCGTTCGTTACGCCTCTGGGGCGCATTTTCTATTTTCTGTTCCTGTTATTATGCCATTGAAAAATGTAAATAAGTTTCATTATTTTGTTGAATTGCTCCATTGCAACTTATATAAGCGTGTTTTTTGTTTTTGTTCTTGTACTCCTTCCGCCATTGTTCGTTCGTCCGATTGTTATTGCAGACGTAACGGTAAAGGATAATAAAGCAGCATTTTTTACCATCGCTTATGTATGCATAATTTGTAAGTTTTCTTTACTTTTAATTATTCATAATTTGTTCAATTTCTTTGGAGTTACTTACATCTTGGCTTTCGATTACACTTGGCGGATAAGAGTTGAATTTTTGTTAAGGAAGTCCTTAAATGTATGAATGTATGTATGTATGTATGTATGTATGTATGTATGTATGTATGTATGTATGTATGTATGTATGTATGTATGTATGTATGTATGTATGTATGTATGTATGTATGTATGTATGTATGTATGTATGTATGTATGTATGTATGTATGTATGTATGTATGTATGTGTGTATGTATGTATGTATGTATGTATGTATGTATGTATGTATGTATGTATGTATGTATGTATGTATGTATGTATGTATGTATGTATGTATGTATGTATGTATGTATATATGTATGTATGTATGTATGTATGTATGTATGTATGTATGTATGTATGTATGTATGTATGTATGTATGTATGTATGTATGTATGTATGTATGTATGTATGTATGTATATTTATGATTAGTTTCAAAGAACAACAAATCATTTTAACAATTATTTAAACATATGTAACGAAGAAAATTTATAAAAAATAATTGCCCGTTTCCTTGCATCTTCCCAACCCCTCCCACAAACTTGTCAGTTTCGCAAAATTAATTGCTTAGTGTGTAAGGGTACTAAAAAAAATATTCTTAATAACATTTACATATTTAAATAATGTATTACTTAAACTGAAATATTGAAATATGTAAAAAATTTAAACTTAAGTAACTTTTGCTATTACACGCCTCTAAAAATGTGCTTCTTTCAACATCGCTTTGGCCACTGTATTCGCATTTCCTTCATTCTTCACTTTTAATTCTTATCTACAAGAAGTTTGCATGCCGCCAGCAGCCATTGCTAAACTATGGAAAATTATTTCTACTCGAGTGGCATTTGCCAAGGGCCGCCCAACTTGACCGATTTGAGTTGAGCTCTTACTTGGCGTAGTTTTGCACTAACGACGGTTTTTTTTTAACAATTTCGATTTAAAACGCTTGAATCGATGAGCTGAGTTGATTTTTCGGTGCAGTGCTTTTAAAGTTTAATTGCTTAACGAGAGCAGAAAAGAACTTTTGTAACATATTTTAAAAGTTGGGGTTATTTATATTTTTCAGGAACCTTGAGAAGATAAAAATGTTCTTCTCATATTTTTAGTGTTTGCTTTTGAATTGAGGAGCACTTAAAATTCCACTTTACGATTTTGACTTTGTTGCTCTCGGTGATTTAATTTAAAACGTTTAAGTTAGCTTAAGAGATTTTTAAGTGTTGGCTTAAAAGGTGAATTTTAAATAAATTATATGCTTAATTTCGAAAACTGTTTCGACTTTGGTTGAATAATTTATTCTTTTAACAATGCCTGAAACTTCTCGAAAGGAAACAAGAAAACTCTCCAGACCCACATCCAGATTTATTATTATTTTTTATAGCATCACCGAATAGCTTCGACCTTAGCTAAAGTCGAGCGCATGTGTGCGAAAAAATAATTTATTTAGACGACGAACGTAAAAGACCAAACTCTCCACTGCCGCACCGAAACCGCAAATACCAACCTCCTGAAAATGAAGCCACTATACTCGAAAAAGAATCTGCGAACAAATAAACGAGACGAGTAGCTGCATGCCGACGGACGTTATCTGAAGTGACCAAATGGACACCGCCACTACTCGTGCCGCAAACACACTCACACACACACAAAAACATAGAAACATACACTTTAATGGAGCTTATACAGCACACTGTGCCAGCGAAGCAATCTTCGCTTGTGCTATGGCAGCAGCCTTTAAAGGCCTCCTTGCCGACGAGCCGGCTGTGCCCGAGGATAATTGCAAAATATTTGCAGTTGCTGCATTTCAACGGCGAATATTTTGTTGTTGATAGTGACACACACACACACACATATAGTCGCAGACATTTTCACATACTTGCATATAAACCAATTCAACGGTAGAATTAATGTATTTGCGGTCTTAAAGCGCCGCCACTGAAGGCTGTTCTGGTCAGTTGCTTTCGACTGTCTACTCTCAATTTGTGTGTGCGCGAATGTATGTGTGAGTGTGCATACATGCAAGTGTCCGTCGACCTAGTATAGCGCAAAGAATTGGCAGCATTTAAATTGGAATTTGAATTTTAAACGCTGTAGTGGTGGTCATTTAGTGTGTGTGTGTTTGTGTATGTTTTGTAAATTGTACTTCCACATGTACGTAAATTGTTTTGATTAAATTTTTGTGCAAAGATTTGTGGGCATGACAAAAAAAACATATGTGCCATGTTTACGAATTTAAAATTGAAAATAAATTTAAAGCTCAAGCCATAAACGTTTTGTTATTAAATTTAACTGAGAGTAAAATATGAGATGTAGGTCATCAGGCCGATAGTCTAAGTTGTTAGTGGCATTTATTAAATGGAGTTATATATATTTTTGTATAACTGGAACGGCAACTATCGTGAAATTACAACGAGTTGACACAATTTTAAAATTTTGAATATGAGTCAAACTTAAATTATACTTTATAAGCTAATGCTCATATTAATTAATATTTGTATATAGAACAAATCAGGAGCATGGGACTATAAGTAATTTCATCAGTCGCTGTTGAGCTCTGCTCGTTTCCTCTTTATGAAATTAATTTCTTGGCCATTACAAACACACTCACTCACAAACACACACACAAATAATGTTATTAATAGAAAGAAGTGTTGTTTCGTCTCAACACCAGCCAAACAAAACAGCTAAGAAAAACAATAGCAGTACAAAAACCACATCACCAAGGGTACCAAAACAACAACAGCAATGATTGTAATTAAACCATAATTAAATTCGCATTACGCGCTCACATAAGCACACATATGAGTACCACATACAAATATACATGGTCAAAAGAAGCCGCAACGCGCTATTCATGTATCCACCGCTGCGTATTCACTATTGCTTCTGTTGCTTCTGCAATTGCCCCGCCTCGTCTTGTTATGTCACAAATGTCAACTTAATAAATTGATAAGCAACACCATCGGAATGTGCTGCCACTTATGCGGTCAGTCACTCTAAAGGCAGCTGCGGCGGGCGTGTTGCCATGTATACCCTCGAAACTTCCATTAAAGTAAATAGCGCGCACAAAGGCGCACATTCCGTTGCACACACCCATTGACAGTATAGCATCATCACCCACACTAACACACTTACATACGCACATTGAGTCGCCATGTTGCAAATTAACCTTAATGAACGACATCAAACACATTTTGCGCCTTTGGGCATACTTCAGCACTGAAGCCCGTTTTGAGCCTGAGAATTTCATGCATAGTTTACCAAACCACCACAGCTGCGCTTTGTGTGTTGTGACCACTCATAGCAAACATAACCAAACTCACACACACACACACACGGACACAGAAACTGGAGCAGAAGCAAAACATATACCCTCGAGTAAGGTATTACTTTATATTTTGATTTTAAGCTATAAAATGCAAGCGGACAATGAGAATAATTGTTTAACTCAACAAGTTTATTTCTTAAGTAAATTTAAAACTCGAAGTAATATTTTTTTAAATCTCACATCAAAAATAAATTTATACACAATAATCTTCGTCAATTTAAAAACTGAAATTATTTAATAAACTTTTTTTGCAATAAGCTGATTGAGGTATCATTTGACTGATATTGAAAAGAGTTTTTCAAGGAAACAAATATGTGACAGTTGTAAAGTTTTCTAATAACACAATTGAAATATTTTATGCAGTGTCCAAGTCCAGTTTAAAACCCTTTGATATTATTTTTTGTATTAATAAAGTATCTTCTTCGAACATGGAACAAATTTAAGGCGTCTTTAAACAAGAAGTACTCAGGAACTTTTATCATTTTTAATTAAAATATTTCTGGGAATCAAAAAAAATACTTTGACCTTTACTACTAATTATAAAGTATCTTAATAAATACAAACTTTGACATGACTGTAATGCAATGCACTTGCCTTGCCGTAAAAAAGAACAATACATACACTCACACCTACAATATTTATGTATTTTATAAATAGTTCCAAGACGAAAAAAAAAAATCAAGTTCCTTTGTGAACTAATTGAAGTGTCCCTGAAACATGGAATACATTTTTTGTTGTTGTTTTTGTTGTATTTTCACTTGTTTGTGTGCGTAAAAATGCCGCTGCTGGCCCTTTCTCTGTTCTAAGTCGGGCGTTCGTTCGTTCGTTTGTTCGGTTGGTTGGTTGTTTTTTTTCTCCCAGTGTAGCATGTTTGTATTTTCATGCGCTAATCACTTGCAGCTTATGTGCACTCAAAGCGCCCACAATGTGCTCTCGGCTTGGTAGAACCCGCTTGTGATGTGGATTTGGACGAGCAGTTGAATGGCTGGATGGTTTCCTACTTTGGCCATTAATGAATTAGTGCAGCTTTTGCTGCTGGTCGTCGTCATGTCTGAGGGAACACGCGCTAATGTTGCTGCTGGTGTCATGAGTTTGCTGGTTTGTTTGTTTATGTGTGCGGCTTATCAAACATGTCAGAGTGTTACTATTTTTTTTTTTAATTATTTCTATGGTTTTAAATTTTAAGCACGAATTCTGTTTCAAAGACATTGTTAATAAATTTTGGATTAAAAACATCTTAAAGTTCAGAGTATTAAAATTTAATACGACTTCAATATGCCAAAGGTTTTCTCGTCTAAATTTTAACGAAAATTGTTAACGTAGACCGCTGAAGGTTTAGCCACGTGCGCTGTCAATAGTTATTTATATGCACGATCTGAGCGCATACATCAAGACAGTCATATGAATAAATAATGCCCAAATAAAATGTCAATCAAGAACACATGAAATATACATACATCAAGTGGTTTTATTATTGTGCTACACTTATACAATCAAACATTCAAACAAATAAATAAATAAATAAAAGCAAAATTATTACCAATTCAGCTGTCGTTTTCGTGCCAAGTTGAATGTGCCGCTTAAAATAAATTTGGCAATTTTGGACTTTTTTGGCTAAATGGAAAACGAAAAAATGGTATTTAACACACACACACACACATTTGTTTAATATGCGCACAGCACAGCACGGCCAAGCACAACGACTGACGTCAAACGGCGTCGGAAATAGAAAATGTTCATTCTTCATACCTTTTCACTTAAGCACACCAACACACCGGTACACACATATCCATAATAGACTAATACCATGATATGCTCGCCGGTCATATTCTCTTTGTTTTTGTTTTTTTTAATAATCCCAAATACAACAAGAGTCAGCCTTCAAAACAGACATTAAAATGAAGAAGAAAAATAAACGTCACTCTTAATTGAAAATTGCCGTAAATAGAACATGTACATACGTACATACTTCCACAATGGACGACTACTACTTCAACTACTCGCACTCGTACAAATGAAGAAAGCATAGAAATAAAGTACACACACACATGAACAATCAAATCAGCACATATTCGAGCTTATACTAAACACATATACAAGCAAATCTAAAGGCATTTAAACGGCTTTCAGTATATTTTGCTATTTTGCAGTTTTTCAAATCAATTCTTTGAATTGAAGTCGTCAAAGATACTTTACGGTATTACATAACCTTGACTGACTTCACAAATTTAAATTTTGGAGGTAGATATGAACAAATTTAACTACTTATAATATTTATTGAATTCTGTTAAAGTTTTCCAAAATCCGTAAATTTTTAATGATTTTTTTTTTTGGCGAAAAGAAGACCAAAAAATATGTCTGTCATGTCGTTAGTCTTATGTATGTTAGCACTTTGTTGTAATTGTAACTGCATTGTCAAACATCAATCAATCATTATTGACGTCACTGCTGTCACGTTTCGATATGTAAACGTCAGAGAATGCCTCTACACTAACTCTTTTACTTCCATTTATTTTGAATTTATTTATTTCATATTTTTATAAATGTGTTCTATTTGTTGTTGTTGTTGTTATTGTTATTTTATTTCTTTTGTTACGAGTTTCATTTCAATTTTCGCCGCACAAAAGCAACATTTGTCCCTCTTTGCTATTTATACCTGTCGCTTGAATTTATGATTTTCTCATTTTATTTTTTTTTGTCATCGTTTTTGTTGTGCCTCGATTTCTGTCAATAAATGTCTTTCGGCATGATTGTGTGTCCGTGTGTATTGTGTGTGGCTGTGTACGATTTGTCCTTGTGCCCTTCGGCGCCTTTTACCCTTCCGCTTACCTTTAACAATTTTATTCCATTTTGCGGGTGAACTCAATTCCGTAGCATTATTGGTTTTTTTATACTCGTCTCTTCGTTTTTCTCTTTCCTCTTTTCGCTTATTTTAGTGTTGTTGTATTGTGTAGATACTTTTGTTGCCATTTTGAATATTTTATGTACAATTGATTGAATAGGATTAACTTTTTTTATATGAACGACTGAGTTTGTACATATCCCGGCTTGGCCAAGGGAATATGTTGAAAGTATGAAGGTTTCCTTTTGTTTTTACGCCTAGAGGCATACTAAATTTTTTTGAAAATTTTTGAATTTGTTTAAATCAGGCAGATAGTTTAAATATTTACGGAAAGTATTTAGTATGCATAAATTATGTATGACTTGCTAATAAACAAACTCCGCTCTAAGAGTTTTAATATTTTACATTTAATTGTTCGGAGTATTTTTTCTTTAAATTCATGCCTTCTTAAACAAAATAATTTTTTGTTTTTAAATCCGCAATAAATTTTAAACAATATATTTTTTATAGATTTTGCTTAACATCATTTTTTTTTATACATACTTAAAGGCGCATATACAAAAGCAATTATTTTCAAATAAAAAACCATTTTCATTATATTCCCGTTTATGAAATTTTAAAAATAACACTTAATTAGGTAAATAAAAAAATATCTTCGGCCAATAGCTTAACAAAAGTAAAAGCAACAAAAACAAACTTGCAACAATTCAACTAAAGAATTGTGAATAAAGCGAAATGAAACTCAATGTTTGTGCCTTGCGGATAGGAATTTAAATAGATGCCACTCACTTTTCTGATGACAGCAAAGTGTCACAGCGCTTACATACGCACATGTACGTATGTGCGTATATGCTTGGGTGAATACTCCTATGGGCGTGTGTGTGATCGCATGAATTATAACCACTTTTACTTATATTTGGAGAGAATGAAATACTTTTAGGTCGGGTTTTAGCCGCCATTAGGCTCGGCTCGACTCACTCCCGCCGGAAATGAATGTTTGTATTAGGCGCGCCAATTCTTCTTGAAGTGTGTGTGTGTGAGTTTGTGTGTATGTATGTGTGGCGGTGAGAATATTTGTGTTTATGTTTGGCAAATTGCTGTCGCCTGGGAATGTCAGGCTTTGCAAGTGTGTATGTGTGTCTCTGTGTGTGTGGGCTCAAATTAACATATTTATTTGAAATTTATTTACAAAAAGGATTTAGAAAATTTGATTAGCGTCGAAAGTGATGGGAAACCGCAAATGCGACGCAAAACTTTTGCGCTGTATGTAATGCCTAGCGAAAACATTGAAATATAGTAAAGCAAAATATGCAAAATACTCGTATATGAAAACACATTAAGGCAGAAGAAACTTAAAAACAAGAATAAAATAAATCACTTGCGGTTATTAAATTTGATTCATGTTGTTATGGCGTCTATAAACATGCGAATTAATGTTACTCATACGCGGTGTAGAACACAAATTTAAATACTCTTGCGTTGCTTGAACTTTCGTTGCGTTTGCTGTCTGTCTGTCTGTCTATCTATTTGTTTTTTCGTATGTGTTTATTTGTAAAAATGTTTGTTTATGCGTTTTTTACGAATCATAAATATTATTGAAGACATTTCGCATTTATAACTTATGATTTTTTATGTCTTACTGACATGACTCACACAGTGTTTTTTTTTGTATGTGTGAATGTATGGGTATGTGTGAGTGTGTATGTGTGTATTTAAGCAGTTTCTTTATATGTATGTTTTGGGCATTACACGCGGGAATATACCAAATGTTCATAAATTTTCATTGTTGTACTTTTTCTTAGTTGGTTCTTTATGTTTCTCTTTTCTTTTCTTGCCTTTTCCTTTTTTCTTCTTTAACTTCGACCCTCACATATATTCATTTAGCTAGTTTTAGCACTGCGAAAAGAATATAAACAAATGTACGCAACTGAGGTCATGTTAATATTGTATTTAGATGTGGCAGCGGAGGTTCTGTTGCGGGCGGAAAAGACCTTGCTTAAGCGGCAATAAAAGTTAATTTGCCTCGCAGAGAAATAAATTCAAATACTGTTTGATACGACCTTAAAAAATATAAATGAAATAACGACCATAGAGCAGTGTGTGGATGATGCGCATTATTTAAATATTGAAGTTAATAACTTTTTGATGTAAATCTAAAATGATATGGAACGAATTGGATTTGAAGACTTGTCTTTTTCAAATTATTTCTATCTACTAAACGTTTATCATGGGCGTAAAGAAAAGGAAACTTAAGAGTGGCGAGAATATATTGAAAATCTTTATACTTTATTTAAAACGTAATTAATTTTAAATTTAAGAAATAATTTATTAAATGAACAACATTTTCTTTAGAGTCAAATCAACATTTGAACTATTTTTGCCGCTCTCGGAAAAATCGAAAATAATTCCCTCTCTCTTCCGATACTTTAATTAATAACTCAAAAGATAAATGCTTAAAAGTAATTAATATTGAAATGAGTATCTTTTGTATGATTTTTTTACTATGTAAAGTTTGTGTAAATTAGCAAATGTTCGTAATCAAAAATAAATGTTTACCATGTAATCTGTCATGTTAATTTATTTGATTGCACATCCTTACTTCGGTCTACGTTCCTTTGTGCCCCCAACATTTTCAAGTTAAATTGCTAAAGTTTGCAGCAGCAGCACATCGAATGCTTTGCCAAGAGCGAGCAACAGTTTGAAATTTATTTGCAGCAACAATAAAGTGTGTTTGTCTGTCTGTGTCTAAGTATATATTCAAGTGTATGTGCATATGTATGTGTGTGTGTTGTGCATCCGTTTGCAATTTTATCATTTTATGCGCTGTGTTAGTTCGTTTAAGTGCAGCATTAAGTAATTTATCTAACAATGCTGAGTCGAAAAGTACTCAACAAACACACACTCATACACACACACACACACACACACACACACACACACACACACACACACACACACACACACACACACACACACACACACAAAATAAAAGTTTTTAATTAATTGTCCATAGATAAACTTTGCGTTTGTATGTACCAGTGCAATTTGTTTAAATTTAAACATTTTTCAAAGTTTGGTCTGCAGGTGATATGATTGATTTTATTCTATTATAATTTATTTCTTCATATACAAGTTTAGATGTCACAAGGTATTTCAGGCTGACAGTCTATGTTGCTAACGACTCTTATTAAGTAGTAATACAATTATTTAAAATTACTTTTCAGTTTTTTAAATAAAATTAAATAACGTCATTAACATAAGATATAAATTGATAATTTAGAACTATTGCAAACTAATTTTACCCTGACATAATTATTAATAAGTCACTCAGAATAATTTTTTGTAACATCGATATGCACTTCGTATAATTATTACTTTACAATTAATAAAAACTAATGGAAATAATTGCTGCAATTAATAATTTATGTAGCATCAAAATTTAACTCCTTGTAAGTCTTTGAACCTTCTTAAAAGTTGAGAAAAAATCATTTTTAGTGAGATTTTTAATTTCATTAGAAAATAATTTAAAATTACTTTCATAAATTAACGCACATACGCAGGTTAATGTCAAAGTTCACATTTTTTGGAATACAAAAAAATAAAATAAATTTCGCGGTAATGAATGCAAATAATAAGATCGACTATTATGAATTGTTTTGATTCCGTTTAAACTAAACAAACTTCGACAATTTGGCATTATTGGTATTAAAGTCAGCTTTTAGCTTTTGTACCATAATATTTAATTTATTGATATATGTATAGAATTTATTGTTTTAAGCAATCGGATAATTTATCAAAACAAATTGTACCTAGTATATGAATTATATTTCATACCGTCCTTTTATCCAGATTTAATTTTTTACATTTGATACATACGAGTATCATTTATTTGTGTATGTGTTTGTTTCTTAAACTATGGTAAATATTATTCACCTCTGCCTTCTACATATGTTCTACATATTTAAACATATGTATATTGTTTCTCTTTAAAACTGATTGTAAAAATGTTCTTTGTTGTTTTGTCATCGTATTTTCCACAGCAACACAAAAATATAAAAAAATAATAATAATATAAACCCGATTTAATTATCATGTTTAAGCGTTTTCCGCATGTATAGTTCTTGCTTTGTGCTGCTGCTGCTGCTACTGTGCGGCATTAAAGTGCCACAAGCGTGTTTACTTAATTGCGCACGATAACAGCAGACGCAGCAGCAGCGCCGGATAGCATCACGCCCACAACATGCTGTAAGCAATACGTCAGACGACGCTGCCTACATGCCCCGGAAAAACATTCGACAATAACAAAAACAATGAAAATAATAACAAGAAGAAGAACAATAAAGCAGGGATTATGCGGCATTTTTGCCAAGCACCAAATGCGAACAAGGCAAATTATTCGAATTAAATTTTAAATTGTTCTGCAAATACGAATTGTACAATACTTTTTAACAACTAAGCTAAACTATTGCCGGAGGCTATGTCATTGTTGTCGTAATTGCTGCTACCGCTACTGAGGAAAAAGGGGAATGTCTTTGACGCCCCAACCACCTTCCGTGCTTGTTTCAATTAAATTTCGTGATAAATTACAAGTGCTCAAGCTGTTTATTGATCTGGCTGGAAGTGCGCCATTGTGTGAATGAGTATATAAGAAAATAACGAAATGAATGAATAAAGTAAGGATTGAATGAATATATGAATTAATGAATAGATTAATAAATGAATAAATCTATAAATGAATATATTAATAAATAAATGAATGAAAAAAAATTAAAGAATGATTTAATCACTTAATCAATGAAAGATTGAAATATTTACTGATGGATTGGTTTAATAAATTGACGAATAAATTGATTATATATTTAATATTAATATTCTGCAAATTTTTTTATTATAATTTGATAAGTACAATTCAATTTGTATTAAGTTTTAAATTAATGAAGAAATGAATAAATCAATAAATAATAAAAAAAATAAATAATAAAATATCTGAAGTAATGTTTGATTGATTAAATTTAAAAAAAAAAGAATTAAGTGCAATTATTTAAAGAGAATTAAAATTGATCAACATTTTAAAATAAATTAGATAATTAAAATTAATTAACAAATTTTTGAATGAAATCTCGGTCAGCATGGTTGAAGTATTTTCATTTGAAATTTATTCCAATCTGCAAAAAAAAATAACTCACTGCGGAAATGTTTGCCATTTTCCAGGCTACTCCACAGCTATCTTCTGCAAAGTAGGTCATGTGGCTTTTATTTGGCAAATTGAATTTGTTGTAAATAAAGTTTTTTCCTCTCATGTTTAGCATGAGCTATTTTAATGAGGTGAATTAATTATCGCTCATACGCGATGTTTATCGGCGTTAATTGAACATCAGATTGGGTTTGTTTTTCGCAAAAATCTAACTTCACTTTCAATTCAATACCAAAATGCACAATGACATAAATTATTATCGAATTTTTTACAATTTTAATTTAATTTCAAAATTAAATTATAGTTATGCCTAACTTTGGTGTTTATTTTTTAACTAAATTTTTTTTTTTTATTACACGCTTTTAAAAATAATTACAATATTCAAAGTTTGCCTTGAAAATAGAATACAATCAAGTAAATTTTTGTAAATGTAAATACTAAATTACATCATTAGAGAAAACAACAAAGAAATTGCCAAATAAACAATTTACCTGCTCATGCGAATGCATCAAAATTTAATTGAGTACGCAAACTTTGTAACCATTTATCAAAATGCCGATTGCCCTACTCGACCCAAAAACAACGCTGATAAGCCTGGTATTACCAAATTTATTACTCACTCCGAAATGCATTCATAGAAGAAGGTAACAAAACTAATTATTTTGTATATTTTTTGTTTTTGTTTTTGTCCCATTTCAGGTGGTAAACACGTACATTCACCCATCATTAAAATACCGCCATGAATGAGTCGGAGTGCGAGAATCTCATTAAATCTGTAAAATGGACGGAACCAGCGAGTCTGATCTCATTAGCCATACTCGAATTTATCAATGTTTTAGTGATAGGTGGCAACTGTTTAGTTATCGCCGCGGTTTTCTGTTCGAACAAATTACGTAGTGTGACCAACTTTTTTATTGTCAACTTAGCCGTTGCCGATTTACTCGTCGGTTTGGCCGTACTGCCCTTCTCAGCAACGTGGGAAGTATTTAAGGTGAGTACGAGTCCAAGGGTATCTCAAAATTGCAAGTTTTCTCAAATATTCCAGTTATATTTATAGTGCTTATTTTTAAGAAAGAAATTATAATTACGAGTGTACCAACATAACAAAATCAAAAAAATCGATAATCGAATGTAAGTTGCCGCGACATTTAAAAAGTCACTTTACTTTTCGAACACATCTCGTATACAAAAATTTGCTTCATTAATATAATACAAAACTTTGTATTTCAGATTCATGAAACACCCTAGTGACTATTGCCGTTGTGTGGGCCAAATTGAAATCTATTTCTTTTATTTGTCAAGCTTAAATATATACAGATATATAGATATGTGCGCATAAGAAATTGAAAGTAATTTCAGTTGTTTTACTGTGTTTAGCATTTGAGCCAAGTTGACTAATTTCCCAAATGGTTTGTTGCCCCCCGCCCATTCCCAAAAAAAGAAACTAGGCGTTTTTTTTATCTATTTGCCTATTTTGTGCAAGGTCATTGCGTGATTAAGGACATCAGCAAAAGGATTTCGTGTGCTAATATGGTTAATACGGCTACTAAGCTTGTTTCTTGGCTGATTGATATTGATTTCAGGAAAATGTGGGGGGCAAAGGCCACAGTCAGCGAAAGAAATCAGTGCAAGTTAACAAACGGTAACGAAATTGAGAGTAGTGAATCGAGATTTGTAGTAATTTGTGAGTGCGGCACGTATAAGTAACTTTTATATACAATATTTTTGTAAAGCTTGGAAGAGATGATAAGATTTCTAAAAATAAATAATTATTGTTTAAAAATTAGCTCGATTAAGATTATTTTTGTTTAAATAATTACATATTATATTAAATTTTATGTAAAAGTGCTTATTTAAAAATGGAAGTTTCTACCATCAAGTAGTAAATAAGGAGGGGTATGAATGGACGCAGGCATGGCATGGAACACAAATGAAAGTTAGCCTAAAGAACGAGTGATTACCTTATATATAATAATATACGTTAAGTTTATGAGGAGAAGCAAAACATTTATTTAAACAATTAGAAACATTTATTTGGCGCTCAAACGTCCTTGTGAGTCTGTAGCTTTTTATTATACGAGTATCATGTTTTTTTCTAATAATTCGTATTTGTTACGAGCCAACTTTAAATGCAACAGCAATTAGTAAATAATCCTATTTAGCTCACGCTGCGTATTAGTAATACTAATTCAAATTAATTGAATTACTCATATGTTTGGCTCTCCGAAATGTATTGCAATTCACTAGCAGATACGGATGTAAAATCGAAAAAAAAACAGTGATAGATTACTAGTATCAATATAAATCAAAAAAGTAACAAAAAAATGTGTTTTAAGAAAATTGTATTACAAAATGAAATAACGATACATCCGAATAAAATTATCGATAAAATTGTAAAATTGTTTTTTGTAACGTCGAAACTATAATTATATGAAATTTTGTTTCTAATGCCAAATTTTTACTCGCACAGGTCTGGATCTTTGGCGATGTCTGGTGTCGCATATGGCTCGCTGTCGATGTCTGGATGTGCACCGCATCCATTTTGAATTTATGCGCCATTTCGCTCGACAGATATGTGGCTGTGACGCGCCCTGTCACCTATCCGAGCATTATGTCAACGAAGAGAGCCAAAGGGCTGATTGCCGGTATTTGGGCGCTGTCGTTTGTGATTTGCTTTCCGCCGCTCATTGGCTGGAAGGATTCAGGGGTAAGTCTCATTGTGTGCGGTTGCGGGCACTCAGTGCTGAGGAGGGAGTTAAGTAGTGATTGTGACTGCTAACGGCTAAATTTTGGCGCTCTGACAAATGGCGCTGTCTCGCAAAGCATCTATCATCATGTTGGCAATATTTTTTAAATTTTTTTTTGCATTGTAAAGCACTGACACGCATACGCCACTGACGCACGGTGGGCGGAAGCGTTAAAGCTCCGGCGCCTGTCTAATGTCAATTGCTGATCGCTTGTGTGTCGTATATGTGTCAAGTACGCGACGACGATAGCGTGGCGTGGCGTGTTGGGACAAAAGAATTGCTGCCACACGTGCGGGCGATGCTTTGCGTTGCGTTGCGGTGCGGACTGACATTGATGGCGCCTGTCGATGATGTTGATTTTAGGCGCGCGCATCATGCCGCATATTAATGTCTTCACGTCGCTGTCTGTTCGGCATAAATTTTCTTCTTTTGTTATTTGATACATCAGTTTGCTGTAAAATCATAAATAAAAAGAAAATATATTTTCTTTTGGTTTTTTTTTGTATACCAACGGGATGAGTTTATTTTAAGCTCAAAGGGTTTGCGTGTGTAAATTTCTTTTTAAAGCTTTTCTGTTGTGAGAATAAATGGAAAGTTATAATAATATAAATATTGGTATTTCAATAATAACAAATTTTATTTCTACAAATAAATTTTGCGGAAATCTCATGAATGATACTAGGATTTAAGGTTTAGAAAAGTTGATGTTTTTATTTTCAAGTCTTTATTATCTAAAAATGTATTTATAAGTTTTTTAATTTAGTTTAATATGGGACGCGCAGACGTATGAGTAACGTTTAATTCTGTAATAACTGAAAGTAACTTATACACAACTTATGCCGCAATCAACATTTATGTTTGAAATATCGTGTTTTTTAATTGTAAAATATTTAAACTTTATTTTAATGTGCGGTATTATTGATAAAAATTTGTTTTAATTAGACAAAAATATGTGTAAATATTAAAATCGCCAAAAATATTTAAAAAAAATCGAAATTAATTAAACAAAGGATTCTGTTAGTGCCATACAAAATGGCAAACAAAAACAAATGAGGATACTAAAAGTTGTGGTCTATTGTTTATTGTTGTATTTGTTTTGCTACGCACACACACATGCATAGAACTACATCCAACAAAACAATGCAATTTAATGTTTTTATAGCCTTTACAAATATCGGTCATATTAAATTGTTTTTGTTTCGGTTCCGCTCTGAATGCGCTCCAGTGACTTACATGCCACTTCGCTTACAAACACACAGTCACAAAATAAAATGAAAAAAGCAAAACCACTCAACAATAGCGAAACAAAAGCCAAGAGCGCATTGTCAAATAATGTGCCAAAATAATCATAGCAACATATTCCTACGAATACATTCCACTGCTGCTGCTGGTGTTGTTGTTGATGTTTGATGTGAGTCCTTACACTTACATACATACTCGTTCTTCCTCGATATGCCTCACAACGCTCAGAGTTGTTGTTGTTGTTGAATTTTACTGTCACTGTCACATGATGCTGCTTTTGCTTCTTATTCTTCTTTTCCATCTTTGTTTTCAGTGTTGTTGTTGTAATTGATGGCATCATTTACTTTTATGGCTGTTGATTTCTTGTTTTTGATACTTTGCTTTGCTTTTCTTTTCTGCTGTTTTTATTGTTCTTGTTTTAATTTTTGTAGATATTATTTCTGTGTGCTCTGCTCATATTGCCAAGACGTGTTCTCATCACTTCTCGGTGGCGTCGCTGATGGGTATCGGTCCCTGTGCTACGTAACCGCATTTACGTTTCGGGCACTTGGTTACCTTCTCTTCTTTTTTTTTCATTGCGATTTGTTGACATACGCCATGAATTATGCATGGGTGCGTGTGACAATGTACTTTTTTTTTTGGCTTGCTCTTCTGCTCCCATTTGATATGCGGGGAATTGGATTGTTTGCTCTGGTCCGTTGGTTGTGTCTTGTGATTTGTAGTGATGTGGTGATATCATTTGAATTTTGTTTATTGTCACAAGGAATTTGTATTAAATATTAAAACGAAATGTCGCATTATATTGGCAGCACACATTAACGAAGCCGTTATCGACCAAAACGAGATGTGTCTACTTTGAAATTCAATTGCAGCCATGAAGTTAATGGCATACACATTCTGTTTACTATAAATGTATTGTCAAGACCAAATAAGGTTTAATGATTATCGAGGAACCAACTCGTAATTATTAACTAAGTTGTGATTATTTAAAATTAAGAATGTTATATTAAATGTCAGAAACTTAAACAAAAATAAAGAAGAAGAAGAAACTTTGGATCACATACTGTACCATAGCCCAAAGCTATCCAAATGGGTTCTCTTGGGTAAGCGATTTATTGATCTCGAAATGATTTATCTAAAATATTTATAAACTACTAGCTTGTCGTACCACAGAATTTTCAAACTATATGGCAGCGTATATTCAAATAATTCAAATATCAGTTTTATATTGCAAATTTCTGGTTTTGTCAATTGAACATTATGCAAAATGTATTCATTTTCCCATTACTTCTTTCTGGCAGATGAAAATTCAATTTTGAAAAATATTGCCTGAAATAAAATGGCAAAAAATACTGCGGAAAATTATCGAAATAAAATGAGAAAAATTCGTCACAGCAAAGCAAAAAAAAAGTGACGCACGACATCACCGACAGCATTGGATAACGACAAGAACGCAAAGTTTATGTGTTTTTTTTTTTTGAATCAAATGTTAACTGAAAAAAACCTCAATAGTATACTTTTAATATTGTATATTAAAAGTAATGCCATAAATACTCTCTTAGTTCAGATATTCTTAAGTAATGAAAAATATTGAAAGTAAAATTAGATCCATGATTATGCCTGATTGGCATTTGACTTACCTTTGTTAAGACAAGACCACAAACAATTGAAAAATTATTAGCAAAACTATTTTCATACATATATAAAAGAATTTTTTTTCGGTTAACATTATTGATTAATATTACAATAACAATAAACATTAATTTCGGTACATTCGAACGCAAACACTCAAAACTTTCGATAGCAGAATTTTGCTCAGTGTTACAACACACTCACAAACACACGAACAGAGACACACACACACATACAACGCACTAACAAACGAGCGGACATTTTTCTGCTGCTTGGTCGTATGTTATGTGTGAGTGTATGTGTGTTGTGCGCTTTTTTAGCGCAGCATCCTTTTAGCATAATTTCTTTGAAATTTTCGCATTTTATTTGTCACACTTTTTCCCAGTCATTTTTCATTTCGTTTTTTTTTTTGTTTGGTTTTGTTTTGTTTATTTTCCTTTATTTTTTGTATATTTTCGTTTGTGTTATTTTTCATTTTAGTTTTTTAGAGTGCGGTACAAAGATAATCAGCAAAAGGATGTGAGAAAAAGGATCTGCACATCTATGTATGTGTGCGTGTTTGTGTGTGCTTTGATATGTGTCTGAGGCCGCACTTTGTCATCGTTTTGACTTTTTTGTCGTTTCCCTCTCCCTTTGCCTTTGACGATGTTACACTCAATTTGCGCATTTCTTCGTGGAAGGAAAATAGCCTCGATAGAGCTGCAATTTCAAATGAAATGTCCTTCCCATACGCTTAGTCATAGTGCGCTTATCAACGGTTTTTTTTGTTTGTTATTTTTTTCTCCCTATTTTGTTGTTAGTGAATTTGAATAGCAAAGCACTAGGCCAAAAAACTATTTGCAAAACGAATGCAAAAAAAAACCGGCACCTAATTTAGGAGGCGACCTTTTCTATTTTTTTAGTATTTTAAATAAATTGCGAGCACATAATTTCAAATTTGTTTCGGCAAATTTAACCGTAATAGTTGGTGGTGGCGTGTCAATTGTGATGCCTCCCGCCCCCTCCCTTTGCTAACTGCTGGCAACTTGCGCCTTTGTCATTGACACCATTTGTGGCATGCCAATACAAGCGGCCATTGGCGGCAATGCTGCACAGTACTCTGATGGAGTATGATATTTGCCAAACAAATTTATAAGATTTTAAATGTTTAATTTGAAAGTTAAAAGGTAACAAATTTAATTATTTCAAAATATTTTTAAAATAAATTTGTAGAAAAAACTTCAGTGAATACTGTGCAGTAGCAGCGCCCACAACTATAAGTAGCATAAAACTTTTTGCGAAATGTTTCCATGTGACTGCGCCAGCCGCCGCTGCGCTTGCCCTTTCTGTCGTTATGTCCAATGCCAAAATTGCCGTGAAATAAGTTTTATGTTTACTGTTTTTTTGTGGAATCGCTTTTCGCTAAGCTATGAATAGGAAATTATGTGTTTGAGGCTTACACAAAGCTGTCAACAGTTTTCGCCGAAGCCATATCTCAAACGAGCCGAAATTGGCCAAGGGAAAAGTCAGCCAAAAATTGAAGAAAATAACCGAAATGTAAACCTTTTTTGCACTCGCTTGAAACGGGCCAATTTGAGCGACATCGATACAAATCAGTGTTAGCTTGTTTTAAGTGCATTTCGGCCATGCTTAATTTGTGTAGCACAATGAGACAGTTTTGTTTGGGCGCTATAAATAAGTACGCCCATTGCGAGGGTTGCATTATTTACCTACATATAGCAATATTTAATTGATTTCTGATTGCATTAGTCATTTCATTGGCATGCAAACAAGTAATGATAATGAAATGCATGTTACGTTATAATTGAATAAACCAATGGAATTTTTTCAAATTTTGTATAAAATTAATAAAATGATTCACAATTATAATTAAAAATCAAAAGTAATTATTATTTTTAATGAGAACGTAATTGTGTGAGCATTATTTTGATTTTTTTTTTTGTAAAGGCGAGTATTTATTTTAAATTTCATTATTTGATGCCCACAAAGGAAAACTAATAAAATTAAAGTATATATAAAAAATTTTATTAAATTTTTTAACAAAACCACTCAAAAAATCATTTATTAAGTTTGTTAGTGACATTTTTTAATACCACATTTTCGTTATGGTTTATTTAAATTAAAAATGTTCAAAGAAGAAAAATATAAATAGAATTAATTATTTTTAATGCCGTTCGGAAAACTCCTCTCGTCATTATTGCGAGTTTACTTAACACGAAATTTGTTTGATTTTGCGAGAATCAATTTTTCAAAATTACTTTTTAAGTAAACAAATTATTCACATGAAATACTTTCATGTATTGAGTTGTGCCTTTTTGAGTATTTTCCACAAGTATTTTCCACAACTCGCAACTTTGTCTCGTAATTGCAGCTGGTTGCAAATAAAGTAAATAAAGAAAACAAATAAATCCACACAAACAACAATTTGCAGTAAACAACAACAACATTTTTGTTGTCTACTTTTGGGCGATCGAACCGAAGCAGTTGAGTATTTTTTATATTTTGTTTTGTACATATTTCATGGCAATAAAATTGATTGTCTTATGCTGCTGCCGCTTCAGCGCCTGATGCACACACTTTCTCTCTTTCTCTTTCTCTTTCTCTCTCACTCTCTCTCTCTCTCTATTGGATGGCATTTAGTTAGGTTACTTGGTTGGCCACTCGAGCTTGTTTCCAACGCGAAAGTAAATACAAATTAATAGCGCCATCAGCGCCGTCGTCGTCGTCATCGTCTGCCACATTATGTCCCAGCGAAGGAGCGTATCATCGCCAATTGCTACATAAATCTTTAATGTCTCGTTTTGTGTATGTCAGTTTCTGTTCTAAGTTACTTAATTCTTATACATACATATGTCTTATATTCGTACATACTCGTAAGTAACTATGAATCAGTGGAAAGATAATGGTTAAATATTGTTGGAACAGAGGGTTTTTGATGCGTTAGTTGATCCGCTTTGAAAATTATGTTATGCGAGTATACCAACTTTTGACTATATACGAGTAAGTGATTAATTTATTGAGTATTGATTATGATTTTAAATATAAGTAGAAATTTAAACCTTCACTGGAATCCTTTCTTTTCCTTAATGATTTGTGTTTAAAAGCATTTCTGTAAAAAGTGAAAAGATTTATTTACAATTATATTGTTTTATATTATGACGAATATTTGTGTTATTTGTTCGTATTCACGTTTTGAGGAATTTAAAATAGAGTGCATACAAATGAAGTTCAATTTCATAGAACAATCCTTTCGACAACACATTTGCTAATTAAAATTTGAATGTTCTTCAAAGAAATTGACATTTTTAAAGCGAAGTTTACAAAACCTTTGAGAAGGTTTTCTATAATAGAATTCCGAGTATGGGGTGAGCTGGAGACTGAACTTAACTTAATTAATATTTACATCAAAAAATCAAATGGGGAAAAACTTGAATTTTTAAATTTTATATTTTCTCGTCACATATTTTTTTAAACATATTTTTGCAATGATTCTTAAAGTAAAATCAATTCAAGCCAGCTACTTTATTTAATTATTATTAAGTTTATCTAAAGTTTTTTAATATAAAAATTTTCGTATGTTAAATTTTGCAAATTCTTCTTAGAATTAAATTTAAATAGATTAAGTAAACTCCCTCATTGAATTTTGAGATTTGTGCGTTTCAATAAATTGAATGAATGCTCTTGTCCATTTATCTGCTTAGGTGTCTGTCCGTCTACTCCCTGTGCATCTATTTTTATACAATATTTGTCTATTTGTCTGGATGCCTGTCTCTTAATCTGGCTAAGTAAATAAACTTAATTAGACAAAGTGTGTTGATGCCAAGATAACTTATTCAAGTACTCAAATGCTTGCAACAAAACATTCAAATCTAAATACCAGCATAAGCTAAACTTTTCAAATAGCTAACCTTTAGAAACATTTCTTGTACCCGGTCAGTATTTCTGAATGATTTTCGTACTTATATACAATACGCAGACAGTAATCAGTTTAGTCTTGAAATTACTTTTTAATAATCTCAATAAAAATTCTATTATAACAAAAGAAAAGTTTGTGTTCCAAATGAATTGCACACACAATTTAAACATAGATTTGCAATCATAAAAGATAAAAAACTTAAATAATGTCAAGCAAAATAGAGAAAACCATTTTGAGTAACTTCATAATTCAGCAAATTGTTTGTGAGGATTTCATAAAATATTCCACGACAAAAACCACGCCCAGGTTTTTC
>OX421843.1:38915605-39215605 GCA_949127995.1 Suillia variegata | reverse complement strand
CGATATTGTTTTTCTCTTTGGTAATTGAATTTTTGACCAGTTGCAATGGTTGCTACAAAATTGGCAGGTAAATAAACAAAAGAAAGTAGTTTTATATCAAAAATATAAAATTAAACTTCACAATAAGGCAGAGAAATAAGGCAGAAATTGAGGTGAGTTTCTACTTTCTTAACCTTATATTATTTATTCACCATGCTTTAGATTATGTTTGATCAGGACTAAATACAACCAACACTTTGTCGCTTCATAAGTAGTGTTTGATTGTGGCAGAGTTTTATTTTAGGAACTTATTTAACAGTTTAAAAATATAAAATTTTAGATACTAAGTATAAGGCATATTACAATTGTTAAATAGTTTACTTACTTATTTTAATGACAACTCTAATGAAAACAGAATTGTTAAACTTTGCTTTCTATGTATGCAAGTTAATAAAAATTCGAAAATGTTATTATTTTGAAATCAATATTAGTCAATGTTGAAATCAGGGCCGTACGGAGAAATTAAGGCGCCCAGGCCAGGACTGGATATTGTCGACCTTAAAAATATGTGTCAAACTTTAAAAGGATTTGATATAAAATTTATTAATTTTGTTATTGAAAAATAAGTAATATTTTTAGTCAGATTTAGTTTTTGAATTTTCTTTACTTTATTCATGAAATCAGCTAAAGAAGAAAGAAAAAGTTCCTCAAATATTTTTCACTTTTTCACTTCTTACTGTATCGCGAATATTGCAAAAAGGATATGAAGAAGCAAAAAAAAAAAAGGTACTCACTTCACTCACACATGGTACCTAAAAAGTGTCGCCCGAGGCATTTGCACCCCTACATACGACCCTGGTTGAAATACTTTTCATACGCAAGATCGTACAAAGGAAAATGTTTAAATAAATCTATATCTTTCTATCTTTCTATCTTTGTATCAAATGGGCATCTTAACCATTCATCCGATTTTGATGGTTTAGGGCAAAGAAAATTTTGCCACTCCCACCTATTACGCCCACAATTTTTAAAACTAAGTTAAAATATTCGATTATTTCGATTATATTGCTCCAAAAAATCTGAAATTTGGTATCTGAATTTGTATTGGTACTGTCGATAACTTCCCAAAAAATGGGCGTGGTTGGATCAATTTAACACACACTTTCAAAAAAAGGGTGGATCATTTTTACGCCTACCACCATTTGCTCAGAAACTTGATGTGCTAAATAGAAAACATGTAACGGGATGCACCGGGAAGAATAATAGGATATACAAAATTGTCCACTACCACTTATTACGCCCACAATTTGATTAATTACATCATAATATACGATTATTGCTTCTAAAAATTTGGGATTTTGTTTCTTAGTTTGTATGCCGATAATTTCACAGCCATACCTCAGAATCGCTACAACGGTGAATACCGGGAAGTTCCGTTACTAACGGAAGTACCAGGAAGTTCTGCTACCATTTTTTTAAGTGGCATTGCAACGCATGCCGGGCATTCGCTAGTGTTTTATATTATTTACTTTTAACAATACCAATTTTACTTAAAAAAATTATTAGTCGAGCTCACAAAAACTTCGTATTTTGTTAATTTTAGGCAACAACATTTAATAAATTTATTCTTATACTTGAAACTTTAAGGCAGTAACCAACTTCCAAATGATTCTAGTATTAAAGTTATTTCCATCGTAATTTATTTATTTTTTTATGCTACCAAATGTATTTGTCAAAAACGGTTCTTTTCGAAACACGTCAACAAAATAATCAAGAAAAACAAAACTTCACAAAAAAAAAGATACCCACTACGTGTATAAAAAACGAACCAGCAGCAAAAAATTTGACATTGATGCGTACGAGTATGTGTGCGAAGAGAATGAATTTTCACGAAATGCGACTGTCAAAGACAAAATCCTCCGCAGCGTTCAAGAAAATGGGGGAAAAAAATTGCAAATGGTCGAAATGGTTTCTCATATGTATGATATTTGTTGTTGCTTTGTGTGTTACACGCCTGAAGTACGCAGGCAGCGGCGCGGCGCGGCGTAAGGAAAGACTTTCACTTGGCGGCATTCAAGTGGGCTGATGTGCGCACATGAGGGTGAGTAAGTGTACGTGTGTGTGTGTGCGAGTGTGTTGTTTGTATAAGTACAGATCATATGCGAGGATTTGAAATGTCTGTCAGAAAGTGTGTTCGCGTACCATAGTGGCTCATACATGAGGGATACTCAACAAAAAAAAAGATGATGGCGCGTGAGAAGGTTACATTTAAAGCTTTCATCTTAAGGAAGCAACTTAAAATTGAAGTGCATCTAAATTTCCACTGAAGGTGTTGAAAGCTGTTTTCGTCTTAAGGCGTCCGGAGCTAATTTGCGCAGTAAAATAAAAGAATTCTAAAAATAAAATAGTTAAATCGACTGCGACTGCTGCTGCTGTCGCGCACCACCTTCATTTGCAGCACAATTTAAACAAATGCTGCAATACAGCTTCTCACAGCAGGCAGGCGCACCAAAAGAGCAACAAAAAATACAACAAACAAAAAAAGCAAAATACAAACTAACGAAATAAAATAAAATTCGAAATGAAATGTCTGCATTGTGCATTTTGATTAATGATCGACTGTCAATTATACGAGATATTGTGAAGCTGCAATTTACTCGCAGTATGTAGTATGAGTACGACTACGAGTTTGTGTTTGAGTTTGAGGCATGTGTAGACGCAGCATTTGCCACTTTTGGACATGTGAGCACTAATGCGGAAGGCATCCTAAAAACAAATACAAATCAAGTTCCCCGACGCGGTCGCAGACGCAAAACAGAATTTTGATTTATACAAAATATTTTCAATTGCCGTTGTCGGTTGCCGAATTAAGCGTTGTTTGAGAGAAATCCGCAAGAAATTGATTTAATTTCTATTACTTCATTTAAGTCACACAATTTAATATCATTTATTAGATTCTAATGCATTAATATATATATGTATATTATCTGCTATAGTAGGTAAATTTAATATATTTACATATATGTATATTAGTGATGCAATCAATACGATTAATCGCTTATCGTAATAATCGTTTGCCGAATAATCTACTGGCATTACATCAGATTGAGCATCAATGCTCTGTTATAAAAAATTGTGTTTCGAAAGTAATGGAAGATGTTAAGTCTGAACCACTTCCAAATCGAATTGGTATTAATCGAATTAATTCAACTTAAATGTTTGTCTTAATAACGTTTTTTTTTTTAATTTTTAAGGAAAGTCCCCGCTTGACTTCAATCTTACAGATTTAATCCATATTTTATTGGTATATAAGTTATTAATCTTTTCACAAATATTTTTCTTTGAAAAAACATTTTTAACAATTGGACTTGTCCAGCGGTGGCAAAACGCAGATTTAACTACTTGGGCAATGCAATTCTAGTTCCAAATGACATAGTTAAAATTAAGCCCACAACAATTACGAGATTTATAAATAGTCTAAAATTGTGTTTGTAGGGCAACGAGGCTGCACAATAGATCTTTCAGGTCGCAGTGCTTCTATAGCCTTTATTAATAATAATATACAGACTACTCTTAGAAATATATCGATACCCTGCCACTAACTAATTTACAAATTTCAAATTTTCTATAACAAAATTAAATTTCGAAAACTTTTTATGTTTTATGTTATTGAATAAAATATGAAATTTTCGTCTTATTTTTCTCTAAACTGTGTTGTTGGATTTACTTAGGATATATTTTTTAAATATTGCAAATAATAGTCGATTAATAGAACATGAAAAAATCGTAATCAGAATCCTTGCATCCCTAATGTGGATTCATATATAGCTCTTATATATTTCATAAGCTTCAAATCAAAAAAACCGATAACCACAATGTTAAACAAAATTGATTTGTTGTTGTGTTAATTTAGTTAAGGATAGTTTCAAATTGAATATTAGAAAACCTAACAACTTTATAAAATACGAAAATAGTCGATTCATTTATAAAAGCAAAAAGCTTTCAAAAGCAGATATATTTTTTAAAAAGGTTATTCCTTAGGTTAAGAAAGTTCTTCAAATGAATCCAAACTCATAAGAAAATTTCAGCTCCTTTGAAAACTAAAGTTTGTCTCTACAAAAGTATATGGTTGGTAGCCCCAAAAGTTTCTAAATTAAAATTGTATGAGTATAAAAGTTTCGAATTATTGTCTTAATGCTACTTCTTGACATACTTCAATGTTTATATACAATTAAAAACGAAAAAAAAAAGATCAATTATAGCAAATCTAGTAATTAAAACTTAAAGTTATAATTGCCTACGCATAAAGTACAATTTAATATCCAAAAACCATCAACACTTTCAAACTGAATAGAAAGAAAAAAACCACAAAAGCACTCCCCTTTAATAAACCGAAAATGACAATGACTTGGCCGCCCACACCGAAGACAGACAGACAGACACAAACGAAATGGACTCCAAAACGCACGCACCTTAATGAAAAGGACACATTGACAAAGTGTTGATGTTTGCAGTAATTAAAAGGATTCTAACTAATTTCAACAAAACTTGAGTTTTGACCAAAGTCCATTCATTATGGACGCTTAAGTAGCCGATGAGAACTCTCGAATATACACACAAACAGACACACACGAACTGAGACGCCACCCTTACATACTCGTACTAGCAATGACCATATGAATGAGTTGGTTGATGGCCGGGCGGAGTTGGAAATGGGGATTGGAATGGTAAAGTGACGGTCCGAATGATGATGATGGTGGTGGTGGTCGTTGTGTGTTGCTCATAGTGACTGACATGTGATTCCGAACTGACGATGGTCATTTCAGAAATCACGTTGAAATTCCTTCCACACATCGAATACTATATACATGGCAAATTGTGCATGTGTGGCCATAACCAGAGACACTTTCGAACGAACATTTAACCTAAAATGGCCAAAAAAGAGGGTGGAACAAAAAGTTTGAAGTGTCGAGTGTGCGACTTAAAAATGAGAAAAATGATTCCAACTACCTACCTACATAACGTTTTGAATTTCTTCTTTTTTTGTTGCTGTTGTTGTTGTTGTTTTTTTGTAAAACCGTTTAAGCCGATAAGTAGGAGGATATCTGAATCACTTTTAAGTAAGAACAACAGACTCGAAACTCGACGTTAAAAAAAAATATTAAAAAAAAAGAGGAACACAGAATAGAAGAAAAACCTTCGTCAACTTGGACTGACAGGTTTTCAAGATGTTCACACTAGCAACTGTTTGCTGTTGTTGTTGCTATTTTTATTGCTATTTGGGCTGTGTTTTAGATTGAGAGAAAAATGGTTCACATCATCCATGCGTACGTACATAAAACTATCCATACACAATGTATCCATCCAGCCATTCCGCGTGTCGTTGCGCATCTTTAAGATTTTCAAATTCGATTAACAAAACGCGGGTATCTTGCGACTGTTTGTTGTTTTGTTTTATTATCCCAGCTGATACGGAAATATACGCTCTTCAAATGCAACAAAATGGCTTTTTACTTTTCAAATCAATCCACTAAAGAATCTATGAAATTTTTAATTAATGAATTCTTTTTTGTTGCTGCTGCTGCTGGTACGCGCAGCTTCTTAAGTTGTCTGTCTGTCGGTTTGTCTGTCGGTCTTTCTTCCAATACATCATATAAACTCTTGTAATGTTTTGGTTACGATGAGGTCGAGTTTTTAGTACTACATTAATGACAAGTATTCATGGAGAACCAAAATTTATTTGTCCCAAATAAAACTGCAGCAAAATTGGGTCTAGTAAATTATTTCATTTCAACCAAAAATATTTTATTTAGGTCATAAAATAGTATACGTGAGACAAGTTTAAATATTTGTCACAACTTAAAGTTTGTTTAGTACAAATATAACATAGATTGCACTCAAATAAAATTACATTTAGGTAATGTTAAATTTGGTTTTAAGATCAAACAAAATGTATATATTTAAATATATGAAATTCACCAACACAAATAAGCTTTACAGTGTTGTTTCACTCACACAATTTGTATATCATTGAAATAAATATATGCGTTTAAATAAAATTTGTTTAGCACAAACATATTTTAATTAAAAAAGTATATTTACAAATGCATATTTTGAATTATTCACTAAAGCAATTTGTACTCCAGACAATTAAATAAATGTATTTAGAATGAATATAAATTTATTTAACACAATTAAATTATTTATTTAATTTATATGTTTGATGTAAACAAATATGTATTCAATATATATTTATTAATTTGCCGTCAGTACACAACTATCGGGCTATAAGCCGAAATAAAAACCTTATTTGATACAAATAAAATATACTTACTTCAAACATATTGTTTTATTTGTGACAAATAATTTTCTATTTACTCACCTATACGCAATGCAAGTCTCGACTTGCACAAATGGAAATTTATAGTTGATATTTCATTTGTAATTTAATTTGTTCAACTATATTTATTATATTGCTAGTCATTAAATTTGTTTTGGCATCACTTTTTTTCTTCTAATATATGTATAAAATTTGTTATTAAACGCTCACATATTAACTCGATTTGCTTCAGAGAGCTTCTTCTTTGTTTTGAATGCTGCTAGAGACTCATAAATCATGCAGTAATTAACATTTTCAACTGTTCGTAAACTTGTCTTCTGTTCAAATAATGACTTTTAATAAATCATATTCGACTCATAATTTCGCACAATTTATTTGTTGTGTGTGTGTTTTTGTGTGTGTGTGTGTGCTTGCTTGCTCTTTGTTGGTATGCCAAAATGTTTAAATATTTTGATACTTCTCTTTTCGAAGCATTTCGAAGCAGTAAAGAAAAGTATTTGTTTGAAATAAGAAGTCAATTACGAATCATAAAAAACATGTTTGAGTAATATAGTGAGGTTAGGAAAGTAGAAATGAGTACGCAAATTGAGCGAACTCACCTCGATGTCTGCCTTATTTGGAAGTTGATTTTTTTAAGTTTAAGTACAAAGTACGATGTTGTTGTTTTTATTTACTTAATGTTATTTTAGCAACCATGGCAGCTGGACAAAAATTTAATTTTCACAGGGAGAAACAATATCGAGGAGGTGGAGAGGAAAGTTTTCTTACTTTTCTCACCTTATATTTATTACACCATGATAACAAAAACATTTTTATAATTATATACATGTATATATAATATATAAAAAATATATATGTAAATAAACAATTTTGTAAAAAAGAAATGAATGAAATTAAATTCTATGTTTACTTTTAATAATTTTTATAAACATAAATTTAATAGAATTAAAATAATATAGCGCAACTGTCTCATATTTGGAGCACCTAATTAAATTTGGAAGTTAATCGATAAAAATAAGCAAATTAAATTTAATAATTGACAACTAATTGAAGGAGAAAAGTACTTGTCAATCAATTGTCTTTAAAATAAATAGGCTTTTAAGAGTTTTGAATTGATAGTTTAATTTTAAACAATTTTCTGGTTAAAGACCAGAAAACAAAAACCTCTCCCAAATTTAGCCACCCCATGTCAATATTGTACCTTACTTTCGCCCCCCATGTCCCTTATTTGGCCACTCTCGTTTTTGTTTGGATTTTTAAGTAATTTATATATTCATTTCATTTCGTTTTATTTTTGTTTTGATCTTATTAGAAAACACAAAAAAAAATTTATTCGATTTATAAAAAAACAATAAATTTTTAACGAAAAATATCAATTACTTAAGAAACTTAATTTATATTAAACCTTAAATTAAAGCAATTACAAAGTTTAAAAAAATCTATTAAATTTAAATCAATAAACTTAAACATAAAACTCTTTTATTTACTTAATAAAACTTCAATGTTCCTTACTGTCATCAGCGCCACCTGCCGGTTAATAGTAGAAACTGCAAGTTCCACATTGAGACGGTTTTGTGAATTGGCAAAAACGCAACCATTCACAATGGTAACAAGTTGTCACAAAATGGTTTGGGGAGTTGCTGTGCTCAAGGTTGGTTTTGGGTAAACAAAACTTTGCCACGCCCACCTTTACGCCCACAATTTGTAAAACTATGTAAAAATATTCGATTATTTCGCTAATATTGCTCCTACAAATCTGAAATTCGGTATCCGAGTTTGTATAGGAACTGTCGACAGGTTAATGTAAAATGGGCGTGGTTAGATCAATTTAACGTATACTCTCAAAAAAAAGGGTGGATCAATTTCACTATAACATGTAACGGGATGCACCGGGAAGAATAACAGGATGTACAAAATCTGCCACTCCCAAATTTTGTTTAATTAAGTGAAATTATACGATGACATTGCTAATATTGCTCCTAAAAATTTGAGATTTTGTTTCTGAGTTTGTATACTAATAATTTCACCGCCGTAACTCAGAATCGCGACAACAGTGAGTACCGGGAAGTTCCGCTAACAGGGAGTACCGGGAAGATCTGTTAAACAAATTTTTAAGTGGCATTGCAACGCATGCCGGGCATTCGCTAGTTATAAATAAATTATTGTTCTTATAAGAGCAACAATTTATTTAAAATGCCTTCATTTATCGGTCATTATGACTTTTCAAACTGTGCCTGCCATGTTAAAATTGTACATATTAAATTACCATATTGTAAGAACCATTTTGTATAGGAGGGGAGGTAGTTTATTCCTGATCCTGCTCCTCTTGAAACCTAACCGCAGCTTGGCGAATAGATACTCACATTCACAGATACAGATCACAGATACTCACAGTGACAGAGAAATGATATCGTTTGAACAACTCAAAATCAACTCCGATCATTTATGCATTAATCTGAACATATTGTCATACCTACCACAGCTCCAAAGGGGCGTTTCAAACGGAACGACAAACTGAATAAACTCCCTCCTGGTACGTGTTTTGTTTAGCAATAACAAAAAATAATTTTCTGATTTTATATAATTTCTGCCAATCCATCTCGAAAGATATTTTCGATTTTAGTTTTTTCTAGCCACACTTAAAGTCTAATTTTTGACAATATTTCGTAATTTACTTAATCCGCCCATAACTTATATTCGAGCGAACTTTACAAAACCCTTTAAGGGGAGAGTCTGCTTCCATTTCGCGTTGGAATCATTGAGGCTCAAAGCGATGAACCATAATTTGTTGCGCAGTGATATTTGATAGGCACAGATTTCTGTGGATATCAGAACTAAACTAAAGAAACTCAAAGCAAATCATAGTTCGATCTTGCATCCACTCGTATAATCCATCTATACGAGTATGTTTCAATCTTTAGTGTTTTATTTTGAATACTAAAATTTAATTTAATTATTTTAGATAAATGTATCCCATAGATACATGGAGGAACAAAAGCCCACAATTCGAAATATATATTAATTGTAATAACGACATCTTTAATTACTCCAACTTCACTTTATTCAGTATGATTCTTTTACTATTTACTTAATAATTAAACAATTTTATATATTTTATAATTTTTGATATTCCTTTTATTTATTATTTCTATAATTCTTAACATTCTTTTAATTATTTCATAAGTTGTCACAATAAAATTTTATTCGCTGTAATTAAATTAAGATTAAATTCTAAACTAAATTTTACATTTCTCGCCATAGATTTAATAAGAATGACGGCCTGGTAAACAAAAATAAATTTATATTATTAGTCTTTAATTTTATATATTAACAAATTTATTTCTTAACACATATCACAAAATTTTTCGTTCAATTTCACATTTATCATTCACTGCAATATTTCTCAATTGGCTTAACTTAGATATTAAACTGTTGAATATTGAACCACACAAACCTCTCTAGAACCGAATTTGTCGTCATAAACCAAAACAAATTCGGATCTACAGGGTGGATGTAGAGCAGAAATCCTTAAAGCTTAGAGTAGACCGTCCAAACGACGTCAGCCAATGCGGATCACAAGACGACCGACCACAGGCAAAAGTTCTGTAATTACAAAAGGAAAATAATGTCAGTACTTTTAAATTATTAAAACAACAACAACAACGAAATAATTAAGTAAAATTAAAACCACAAAAAAACTTTGTTTGTTGTTGTTGTTCATGCATTTCTATGCAAGTTTAAAGGCGGAAAATTTTGCAATGCAAATGATGTACGAATGAGTTTTTATCGTGTCGCACGTGATTTTAACCAGGTTAATTGCTCGGAGGGGTGTGCCTGCCGCGCAGCACCACAAGCAACAAGGCGCAGTAAGGAAGTGTCGCGCGCGCACGATGCCATGAAATGACCCACAAAAAACAACAACAACAACAAAATATTACAATGCACACATTGAGTAATTTTAATGAAAATGTTTTTAATAAAGCGACCGACCGACCGACCAAGTTGACGCTTTATTGACGGTTCTTAGGTACTACTGGCCAGCAACGTTAGCGTGAGCAAAAGTGCTTTTGGACAACGGGCGAAAGTCCTTGCCACACACACATACACACACAGGACGACATAATTGCGTTTGAGCAAAACATGTGCGCGGATTTTTTATAACAATTATTTTACTTACTACTCGTCGTTATAATTTGTTGAACAAAAAAAAAATAGTTTGTGTCAACTCAATCATTTATTTAGGTTATCGCGTTATTGAAGGTATGCCTACGAGTACCCACTGCGATAATCTTGGTAATGTTGATCTTAAATTACAGCCTTCATTCTCGAAACGAAAGATTTACACAGCTTATCAAAGAATATCAAAGATTTTTCAATGTTAGTTGCAAGGAAAATTGTGCTGCACAAGTAATGAGTCTGCTTTCATCAGTTCCGGTAAACTCTCTTAACCTTTTTTCAAAAACGAGTTTTTTGCCTCTGGAGGTTTATAAAAATGTCACTGAAGCTGTAAAATCAAACTTATTACCAAATATTAAATGGAATTGAATGCAGAGCAAATACATTGTTTTATATCCATTCATTTTCAACACGCTATGCAAAATAGTATATATGTATATAATACATGTATTACATACACCACTTGATGTTTTTAAAAATTGATCATCAATCCTTAAGCGTTCAAAACTTCAATTAACCGACGGTCGCAAGTACTTCTTTGTCAACTTTGATCCATTAAGGACGATTGTCTGTCGCACACCTTTAGTTCACCTTAAGTCTAATAAATAATTTTTTTTAATTAAATATATATTCCTCCAAGGCACTGAGATGTCGTCAGCACCAAAACCAAATTATAACTGAATCGATTTCGTGCGCCGTTATGGAGTTATGTCCAACGAATGGATAAATTTTTTGTTCACACCCATGCAGCACCGACGGACGACAAAGACTTAAAGACCCGATATCGATACAGTTTACACCTCTTTATGGCATTTCCCCAAAGTACATTAAACGAAAATCTATTCGGTTTTGATTTTTTTTTATCGAAAAAGACATTTGCTTTGAGACTGACTGCACTGATAAGATAACCCGTCAGCGCTTAGCAATAGTTGGTGGTGATTTCTCATGTCTTCGCAATGCCAAAAAAAATATATATATTACATTTGATATTTAAAAAGAACAACTTATATCTAATTGATTGCGTATGGATTAGAAACTTTCTTTGTACGGGTAGAGTATGCTCATTATTGACTTTTTATATTATCGTGCCGCGCCACGCTACGCCGCCTTGAGTTCTGTGCGCGATAAGAAATTCAATGAATGATAGATAGTTTTATGTGGCCTGCGTATGTATGTACGAATGTTTGTATTTATGTAAGGTTGTTATCAGTTTGGGCTTTCGAATCACAAGAAATCAATCAAGTAGTTTCAGAAGTGTCTTTTCCCTAAATTAAACTACTTGGCACCGGACAGAACACAACGATCGAGTTTCACCTGTGTCCACTGGCCACCAAGTGCAAATTACATGCGAGCGCTGAAGTGCACTTAAGCTAATTTATTGTTTTTGCAATGGTAGTGATGAGTATGCGTATGTGTGTGTGTGTGTAAGTGTTTTAGTGTAAGTGTAAATGGTGGCGCCAAATGTGATTACATGCTGCATGTGGATTACAAGCATTTCCAGCGCCAATTACATACATACATATACATATCACACACACACAAAAGACATCTTAGAGACAGTGTATAAGACATACATTTCGTACTGGCTTAAACTATAATACACGCTCAGAAGCCAAAGCGTTTATCTATAGTATACTTTAAAGCAGCAACTGCTGAGATATATTTTTTTGCTCCGGACTGTACGCGTAACCCCGAAACCCACATCGTGTAAAATCTATTTAATTTTTATTTTCAACTAGCTGTCGAATAACTGCATTTTCAGCACAATATCACAGTGATTTTGCAGAACTAATACTGCTGACTAATGGACGAACACGGACGGCTCGACTGATTGTCCTCACCAAAGCGCAAAACGAAAAACTTGCAGCTTCATATAAAAATTAAAAAAAAAAAAGAAAATAAAAGAAAAAGAAAAAAAACGGGGAGAAAAAAATCAGCTGCGCACATGTCTAACACTCAACACGATTGCCCTGCCGCCGCGCCACGCCGCTGTCATCCTGCAGGGATTTTATGATATCCTATGTCTGTATGAGTTGAGAAAATAAACGAAAAAGTCAAACACACACACACATACAAAAATCGCACATGACTTTTGTAAAATAATTGCCTGAAATATGGAACAAATCATGGCCAATGCTGCTACAACTACAACAACAGAGCGAACATTTGAAATGTCACACTGTCAGCGGGAAATTTGCCCTCATCTGTTTGTTCCATGAGCGATGCCGTCGCCAAGCGCCCGTCCTTCCGTCCTGCCGTCGGTCTCGAAATGTGTAAAATGTGTAAAACTCCGAAGGTTGCTGCTCTTGTTTGGTCACTCACTGCAAATGAGTGTGCATTTGTCTTTCTTTCAGTCAATGTGCCTCTTCTTCTTTAGTCTTTAGTTTTTGTATTTTTTTTTTTTGAGACAATGTTTTCATGCCCAGAAAATAGGTTAAAGATGCGTACTTTATGTTTCCGGTTGCCTTTAGTCACATAGTTTTGTTGTTTTGCTCATCATTTCACATATTTCGAGTGACTTTAAAATTTGGGTTTTAGGTTGTTTGTACAAGCACATGCCAGAGATTGCTGAAAATGGAGAAAAACAAATTTTGAAATTAATTTTTCCGTTTAAAATCAGTTACTAATATTAACAATATAACTAACTATATTATTTCTATTTTTATTAAACTCCTTATATCTAATAGGAAAATTGATGATAAACTATTTTATATATGTATATACATGTAATATATACAAACATAAATTTTTGTCTCCTAAAAGTTGCAGTCAAATCTTTATTGAATATTGAAAACTTAGCCCTTAATTCACACAGCAGTAAAGTCAAAAACCAGAAATAACTCTCTTTGAAATACCCAAACTAAAACTCCCTAATTTCTAGGCCAAGTCAATTGATACTTAACTTAATCCCGACTTAACTTATTCGAAATGTTACACTTTAGGTTGACTCTCAAACATTAAGTCCCCTTTGCAAAGGCGTTTCGTTTTTGTCACTTTTGCTTCATGACTTCCAAATCTGCGTAAACAAACCCTTACCATAACTCCATCTCTTTCACACTCTAGTATATATGTATATATGCCATAAATTGTTACCACATGCAATTTACCCCTGTACAATTAATGGCTGCTGGATGGATGGATGAATGGATGAATGGATTGTTAATCCTGATTGCAGAAACAATCACAGCAGCCAGAGAAATGGTGGTGGGTATAATTTTTTTTTTTTTTTTTTTCCAAATAACAAGTTAAGGTTATGGTAGGATGGATGCATGCATGGAATATGGCTGAGTATGTCTATCAAGTTGTATGTATATACAAATGTTATTGTGTTACCTTTAGCAAAGTAATTTGGAGTGACTTTAAAATCATTTCATCATATCTAAGAGGTTGAAATATTTAAGTTAATGTGACAAGTTTAAATCGTAACAAACACTATCGATAACTTAGTTTTGTGATATTTATTCAATATTTTTTAAGTTGTACTCAGTTATATTGTAGAAAAAAATAAAAACAACTAATGACGTAACAATAAAGTTAGCGTTACGCTGTGATATTTTGTGTAAACATTTCATCATGAGATTTGTTAATTAATTTCACATGAAAACTTAGCTAACAAGTTTTGTTTGCGTTTGCGAGCAAATTCCGCAAATATGGATTTTGTTTGGTTTTAATAAGATATTTATATAATATATACTATATACATATATAATTTTTTTTCTTCTATATTATAATTTAAAAATTTAATTTTATTTATCATAAACTGATTTTAAAGCACCAACAAAGAATCTCTATTTAAACCATTTGAATCGGCATTAGGTCACACATCCAACGAATGCATTTGTATTTACTTATAAACAACTGTAACAATAGCAGCAAGAAAAATAAAAACAACAACAACAAAAATAAACAAGAACAACAATAGCGGTAACAGCAGCAACTGTCTGCGACATGAATCTGAATCGAAAAAATCTTTGCGGTTCAACGTTTTCTCTCCACGAAGAAGTTCTTTGACTTCCAGCCAGTAAACTGTGTGGTTGCAGTCGATGGTGGCAAGGATCATCCTGCATAACTGTTGCAAGTTTCAACGTACTTGGATATGGAAAATGTCTTAAAAAAGAAGCTTACTTTGTCCGTTAAAAATTTATATGTTTATTAAATCTAATTCGATTATTTTTTTTTCACACACAATTTTGGTGTTTCCTTTCTGGAGGCAACTGGGTTGTATTAGGATTTATAAGGACACCCTGTAAGAACAGAATAAGTACAATAGACCTTTAGGTGGCCGTACTATTGCACCTCCTATTCACGATCCATGTCAATGTTCATATAAAACCATTAAAAGAATTTACAAAAACAAAAACAAAGCCTCCCCATAGTCTAATCAACATAAAACGAACGCCTCAATGTAATCGTACTCGCTCAAATTAGTACTGGAATCCACCTATTTAATTGAATGTTTTGCCGATTAATCTTTGGTTTGGAATAATTTCTGTATTAAAAACGAATTTTCAAGCAACACCTCGAACACGAGACGAGATTCGTTTCGACAAAACAACACAAAAACAACACTCACGCCATACAAACGTTTATGAATGCCGCCGCATGCGCAATGCTCAATGCTCGAACCAGACAGAGAAGAAGAGCAAATTCAGAAAACCCATAATCACAAGAAAAGTAGATACAGTTTTTTTTTGTTTTTTTTTGTATTTTTGGAATATACGTGAACGATATGCATCACAATTCACATCGCAGACAGGTATTTGCACAAGAACATCAAAACAACCTCGTCTTCGCACTGCACCGCACAAGCGTCGTCGTCCACATGGTCGCATCGCATGCAACATTGTTGTGGATGCCGTTGCCGTCTTCTTTTCAACAACTTTGGGGTTATGATCATTCCATAATATCGGGACGTTGCCTTAACAAAAAAAAAACAAAACAAACAACAAAAAGAAAAACAAACCATGTTGAAGCTTCGATTGGCGTCTAAATATTCCTTCGTCCGTGGACGACGACTTTGGAAATGCAGGAGTTATGCTGCTGTTGTTGTTATTGTTGCACCTTGTTGTTGTTGTTTACAAACAAGGAAATCGCGCATAAGTTATGGCAGATCGTTTACCTTTCGAGGAATACCATTGAGAAAAGCCAAACGGTGAGAAGAAGCGATCGACTGTGGTAAATGGAGCAAATTTTTTAAAAACACTTTTTCAACTTACTTTGAAGAAGCTGAAACCTTTTGAGCTTTAAAGTTTTGAAGCTTTTAAAATTATATTTAAATGCTTCTGTGGCATAAAATATTTCTAGATGATGTACCTCAAATATAAAGCAATTTAATTGAGAATTTTCGATTTTCGTTCCACAGTGCGATCTCATTTTGCTGTTAGGGTTGCATCGACGGCGGCATTTTTAATTCAAAAAATTTAACGAAGCGCTCGAGGCCAAGGTTATTTAAGTCTCTCTTTTCCTCCCCTGCCGCCAGCAGCAAATCCAGCGGCATCATTGGCTCTGTCTGTTGTTGTTTTCGTGTTTTCGGTTTCTCTTTTCGAAATTGTTTTGTTATTTTCCATTTGCAAAATCATAACAAAATACAGTCCAAAGAGCAACAAAAAAAGGCAAAAAGCGAAAACAAAACCAACAAAAAAAATCAGGTAATGAAGATGAAAACAGTAAGCCAACTTTGTTACTGTTTGTTGCTTCTTCGTTCCTTTTGTTTTGTGGCATAGTAATTTGTGTTTGTTTCTCTTTCTCTTTTGGCTTTTGATTTTGTTTTTTATATTTATTTTCGCTGATTTTTGCTCTCTTTCGTTTGTTTGTTCGTTTATTTAAACCAAAAAAAGAGTTGAGAATTTTACAAAGAATTTCTTTGGCAAAATAAATTGGCGCGCATATTTTCGCCATGAAAGGAATGCGAAAGTGTTTGTTTGTTCGTTTCGGCTTAAGTCTGGTTGCGTCTGCGCGCCTGTACTTAAACGTTTAACATCATCTTAAGGTCATTGGAGCTCCGATTTTATGCGATTACTTTATAAGATACATATGCGGGTTATTTTGTAGGATACATTTGCGAGATACAATTTTTTACTTTTTTTTAAAATAATTTTTAAATGAAGTTAGAAAAATTGTACGACTAAAAAAATTGAGGTTTTTGACTTTCGAAGGAAAAACTTTGTTTTCAGACATTGGACTTATGACAAATTAAAAATAGGTATTTCTACTTTAATATGTATCTATTTGCCATTCTCGATGTAAGCATTCGATATAATTTTAATTGACTATCGCAGTTTAGATATCCTTAAGATACCTTGGCTGATATGTTATTTTCTATATCTTTTAATTATTTAGTTGTCGTGTAAGCCACGAAAAGTGGTCAACTTGCGTTAGTTAAACTTACTCACAGATACGCTCGCTCACTCACTCGCTCGTCCGCCCGCTCGCTCGCTCGCTGACATAAGAAATGCACATCTGTTTTTATGGCACATTTTGATTAAATCAAACAGACAGCCCAACAAACGAACGAACGTAACAACTGCATTGTACACACATTTCAAATTCTATTCCAGTTTTAGTTTTCCGTTGTACGAGTACGAGTACGAGTACGAGTATGTAAGCGCTCTACTCCGAAGCGTTTACGGGCGAAATGTAAAGCAAACACAACGAAATTTGCATGAAATTCACATAAAGATGTCATGCAGCTACCCATGCAAATCTATCTGGATATGTTAATGTTATTATTAGGTCCCATGCGATGCATATACAAAACTGCATATCCTGTCTTGCTCGAAATTAAGAATGTGACACACACACACACACACACATACACATATACATATACACATACACGCGGTGTACAATATGCGCGGAACTTTTGTCAAGGGTTCTTTGTTCCTTCGGTGGCGGCATGGCGTGGCGTGGCGTGGCGCGGCTCGGCTCAGCTCGGCTCGGCACTACACTACGGAACTTTGTATTTCCTGATCGGAGGGTGCAATATTAACCAGTACTGTGACAATGTACTATAGACAACCAAACAGACAAACATGCTTGTGAACGTTGTTTTTGTTTTTTGTGTGGATTTTTTTAATCGTTATGCATTTGGGTTAAATTTTTTCTTAAATTGTATAATTTCAAATTTTATTTTTTAAATCTTTTGTATTCCTTTCCAGTTTAAAATTCTGTTTTAGTACAAGTATGTATTTCTACTCTTGAAGTTATATACATATATTTAAATTAAGTTATAATGTAAGAAATATTTAATATTATTAAATTGATATTAAATATTTATAAGTAACAAAAAATTCGATTAAAAAAATACTTCGTTTGGCTAAGCTATATATATATATATAGCCAAACTATATGTCGACGGGTGATTCGAAATCGATTCGTAAAAGCTATTCGTGAAATGCGATTTTAAAACGAGTTCAAAATTGATATTCGTATCATTATTGAATCGCAAGTGAACATTCACAAATGAATTATAAAAGACGATTCTTCTATGAATCATAAAAGCAATTCTTTAACGAAATGTTTTAACGGCCTAACTAAGACTCAAGCGATTCGTTCAAAATCTTTTTCGAACAAATATTATTTATAAATACCGAACTAATTAAATATCTTTTAAATGAAAAGGTCTTCAAATATAAGTCCAATTTCATTTTCAGACATTTTATTAAATTTATTGGTTAAGTACCCAAACAACTTTCCCATACAACTCAACACAAAAATTCCATTATGTATTTTTTTTTTTTCTCAAAATTTGGACAAAAACTTGAACTAAGTCCAGCGAACTAGGCAAACTTATTAAGATTCAAATAGATTTTATCATAAAAATCCTTAAAATTCTATCGAATTTCATTAAAGATACAAGATGTTGTTTTGTTGAATTCAGACATTTAGAGTTTTTATCGCATTCGTTTGCAGCGTTTCTTCTAATTCAATGTTGTCACTTTTTTGTTTTGTAATTTTTTTTTTCAACTTTCTCTTCTAGCCAAACCCGTCGCCTTTCGATCAATCCAAAGCGCATTTTGGTAGAACATTCTGTAGAACAATGTGCGAGTGGAAATAAAATTTATCCGTAAAAAATCCGAAATTTATTGAATCCGTTTGTTCGTTTTGTTGTTGTTGTATAGTAGGTTAAAATTTACAATGCGCTACAGGAATTCAATGGATACGCGTTTATAGAACAGAACCTTTGCTTGGTGGCAAATGGTAAAGAATTTATTGCGGCTAGTTAGGTAGGTAGAATTTTCGGTTGGTTTTACTTTTATGTTAGTTTGCCTTAAAAATTTAGAATGTTTAATTTGTTGTTGTGTTTTCAATGGTTGTTGCAGCCGTGTTTGAGCAGACATTTTTTGTATTTGTTCGTTGGAAATGTGTAAGGTTCAGCGGATACTGAGTAAAAGCAGCTGAAAGACATTTTATTTTTCGGTGTTAGATAATGCACAGGATTGTTTCATATTTTATGGGCGTTACGGTTCGATTTTAAAATGTAATACTCGAATAAATTTGTAAGAGATATTGCTATGACAAGAATATTTTATTCGAGAGATGTAAATTTAATCTATCGAATACTGTAATTGTATATAAAACGATTATATATTATATGAAATTAATTGAAATTGAAATAATTCGAATAAAAGTACACACAAAAAGAGAAATTCCATTTATATTACTAATTTATATAAATAACTACACACAAACTACTAACATTTGGTCGATTTGGGTCACATGTGGTTATAAAATTCAAATTTACTTGACTTAACTCATTCGTTGTTTAGTTACTAGGCAAGCAAAAAAACAAAAACACGTTAAGTCATAACATGTCAAAACAGAAAAAACAAAAAAAAGAGAAGTCTTCAAGATGCCATAAAAGATATTCGGCATTAACTAAACCAATTTGGTAATTAAAATACATACTATGACATTATTTTTGTTTGTTTGTCTCTTTGATTGCGAAATTTGCATAGTTCGAAACCATATACATAAATTGACAAAAAAAAACAAGCTATTGACCCAGCTTTATAGAAAAGCTTATGTATTTATATGTATACACATATATAAGTGTAGTAAATTGATATTACCTTAATTTGGCAACTTCAAGTAAAAAATAAAAACAACAAACGTTTAAAGAAAACAATTCGTTGTTTGAGATGCCTTTGTTAGATTATAAAAAAGTTTATTTGCGCGTATTTAGCTATTAACATATGACAGGTACTTTATGTCAGCCGTTCTTTAATAAGCAAATTCACTCATTACGTTATATTAATTCAAAATACTTTTTAAAAAAATATGCTAATATGTATATGTACATATATTTCTATACTTATGTTAAATTTTTTATATCATATTGTATAAATCTTGTCAACACTATAATTAAATGTATGAAATCATTTGGATGGGTCATTGTACAATGTACATACACATGTATGTATGTGCGTTGTGTTTAACATGGTTTTAATTTTAAGAATTTAATCGAACAGCCAAAATAATCTAATCTAAGCCAAAACGATAAGAATTTGTCAAGATAGCCGTAGCTGGAAATTAGTAATGCCTCTTTGCATTACAAAATTACAAAATGCTCAAATCTGACGATATTTTCGTTATCGAAATTTCAAATGGTATTTGCATTACTTTAGATATTCGGTTATATTGTAATTTAATTTATTATAATTTGTTTAATATTCAAAATAAAACCAATTAATATTTTTCAATTAGTATCCAAGACATCAGTAAAAGATAGATATTTAAACTTCGTTATTTGGTTTATCATCTTCAAGATGTAAGTATACTTTTGCGATTTTATTAGAGTTTCAGATATCAGTATTTGCTTATAAGTTTGCTCAGATTTTAGTGTACAATTTTAAAATGTGTTCCGGAAAAGAACACTCAAATGAAGTACATCGAACACAAACAATAAAAATTTGATACTTAATAATAAAGTTCTCAAATTGACGAACTTCTTCATGAAGCTTTCAAAATTTTGGTTTGGGAGTCAGTTGCTCAAAAGTGTATTATAGTAGGGTCTCAGAATACTGAAGTTGCTCTGATTTTTAAGTGTCTGTTATTCTTAATAGCCCCCGCTCCAAATTGTTCCCAATTATTTATTCAGAGCTAAGCTTAATCCGCATTTACAATTTGTGTTTTTCTAAAACTTCTTTAGTTTTCTAGATATACAAAGCTGGAGTAATTGTATTTTTACTATAGCTTCCATTTCTATTTAATAAAACAGAAGATATAGATCAACAAATTCGGATTAAGCAAGCCATCAATTTGAATTTTTAACACACTTAAATGTCAATTTTTATTTTCAAAGAGATTACAATCCCATCAAACTATGTCCAAATTGAATAAAATTAGATGCATGATGGCTATTGAGCCCAAACCCGGTATTAAAAAAGCCGGAGCAACTTGGATTCTTCCCAGATAAGCCTGAGCCATCCTATTGAGCATCCATGCATACATATTTTTAATTTAAAAAGTTTCCTTTTCATAAATTTTCATGAATTGTTTTATATTCAAGGATTTTTACACAAAACTAAAAATAAAACCAAGGATTTCCTTAGTTAGCAAATCTAAATTCTCCTTTCTATCTACACTCCCAACAATGGGTGCGGTTCCAAAAAAAAAAAAACAAAATGCGTTTCAAGAGTACATTTATGCTTAATCTTCTATACCAGAAAAAAAAACGAAAAAAACTAATAACGAAAATCGAAAAACGACGAACGAAATTCAAAACGATAATTGCATTTCATGTACGAGTACACTTTATGCATCCGTGCAGCACTTTCGGGCGATTGAAGAACCCCTTGATGGAAAGACAGACAGACGGACGGCCAGACAGACAAACAGATGAACGTACGGACAGACGAATGGACGGACACAGCTTGCAGACGCACTTTTTTCGCTGTGACCTTACCTAAAAAATAGGCTGCCTCTCATATACATATACCATGAACAACAACAAGAACCCAATATGGTACGCCATATTGCACACAGTACATACATATGTATGCATACGTATGGATATACACACACAAACAAACATACATACATATATATACACATGTATGTAAATGTACATATAATCACATATACAAACAAAAATGTGTGCAGGGTTGCAAATTTCTGACTGGGACTGATGACTGGGAGGGGTGCGCTTTGCGCTTGTTCGCTCCTTTCTTCTGCTTCTTACGCACCACGAGTGGCAAACGTTAACACTTTTAGCTTCCACAATGGAATTACGCTGATGTGCTGCTGCTGCTGTTGCTGCTTCTGTTAATATTTTAGTATACTTAACCGATGAATTAAATGCCCGAGACAAGTGTTATGTGTATAGGACAGGGTTGCCATTAGTTTTCATGAATAATAAACGCGACTATAGACTAAATCGTCTTTGATATGAAAAACAATTCGTTTTTAATATCCATAAATTTTATATTATTGTGACCTTGATATTTTTTAAACTTATTTTGGATTAAAGGTTTATGGAAGTTTACGCAGTACATCACTTAAATGCATTTCGTTTTAAAATGTCGATACATTGCATAGTATTCATTTCATTATGTTGAAATTCTTGGTTAAATAATTTTATTTTACTAACTGAAGATTGCTTACTTCTTTACTGTCCTCTTAACCCTCATAATAAGAATAACTTTTCGATTTATTTCGTAGTACAATAAAATTGTGATTCATGATTTTGAACCGAAAACGAAAAGTAAATATTGTAGTATAATACTTTATTTAAAATTGTTATTTAATTATTTATGTAATAATTTTGGATTTAATGAGAGGGTTTGAACACACGTGCGAGTAACAGGCGACTTTACACGTTTGTATTTGTCACATGACTGCCACTTTTCTAAACTCTCTGTGATTTCACATATCCGATAGTTATGCAGTTGTTGCTGTATTTGCGAAAATATCATTTTTTTCGAGGAAAGTGTTTCACTGGCAATGTTTGATCGAGTTAACACGACATATATAAATATTGATAAGCTAATCCGTGTAAATATTTTGATAAAAGTTGTAATATTTTAATTTTCAAGTTCTTTTCAATGACTAATCTAAAAAATAAGTTTCAAACAACAACTTTGAACTACAAACTTTGAACTTCAAGTACTTATTCAAGTAAATCCGTAGGTATGGCAACCCTATCATGTGGGGTGTTATGGGATATGGATGGCGTTAAGAAAGGGTGGAAGTGTTTGTCGCTATTGTTGTTGTTATTATTATTATTATTTTGTTGTTGTTGTTTTTGTTGTTGTTACTGGCGCTGATGGTACGTATCGAAATTATGGGTATGTGTGGAAAAGCTGCGTAGATGAAAAGTGGATGAAAAGCGTTTGTGTAAATGTGTATATAAATATTTGTTTGTATGTATGTATGTGAGAATATGTGTGTGTGTGTGTGTTTCCGGGAAAACGAGGGCAAGCGAAAATGTGGACAGACGACGGAAAACAACAATGGCAAGGATATGAAAACGAAACATATAGACGCACAACGACAGCAACTACGACAGCGACTCCGATGTCGACATTTGGAACAGTGAAAATTTTTTGGCACATGCGTATTAAAGCCTATGCCTAAAATTTTAATTTTTTTCTCAAACATTTTTATTCTACAGTTCGAAATTTCATCAATTTCAGCAATTAAAACAAACATAAATTAATAAATGTAATCAACAACAACTCACCTTTTTTCTTATGATATGATCGATAGCTCTTGTATAAGTCCACTTATAAAAACCAGATTCCAAATCGAATTCATTTCGCAGGCTCTGCAAAACTACGACGTTCCGCTTACAATTTTTCGTTTTCCAATATTTTATTTAAATAGTTTCGAGCGATTAACTTTCGCCTTTCTTGTAACAATATCACAAGATAACTGTTATTTTTTTTATAATTTATCTCACAAACTTTTCGCATTTTTAACCGTTTTCAACAGGAAAAATAAAACATGTCTGCCCCCGAATCGAATTAAAAGAACTTTAAAAAAAAAATAGAGCGCACCCTCCCTTAACAGCATCCAAAAGGCTGCAGGATAACAATGTATGTATATGTATATGCTAGCTGGGCTCTGTCCTGTCGTATTGTGCGGCGGCGGCAATGTTCAGCAGCAACAATGCATCACGGCCGTTTGTTTGCCCTCTTGTCGCTGTTGTCGCTTGTCGCTGCGTACCTTCTTACTTAACGTCAAAATTCCAACTGAAATGTGGAAGCACAACCACCGCACAAAAAGACCTCAACTCGCTCGGTCGTAGGTAGATAGGATAGCAGCGCACGTTAACAGTCAGCATTGCTAACAGCAGAAACAGAACCTCGAACTGGCCAGTACCAGCGCGAGCAACAACAACAGCAGCAGCAACAACAGCAGCGATAATAGCAGCAGCGAGCAGCAGAAGCTTGGGTTTTGTTTGTCGGGCTCGTTGCTGTTGTTGACTATTTTTCAGTGTTGTGTAAAAACAAAAAGGGAATTTTTGAAAGTAATAGAGAATTTTTAAAGAATGCAAAATTTTTAAGATATTTTTTTATAGCAATCAAAGATAATGTATAATACATAGGTATATAAACAAAAATTTTGTTAATTCTCATTCAAGATACAACTGAATCGTTTAAAATATGAAACTATACGAATATCTAACAGATCAGAGTCTGCGGTTTGAAAGAATGTAATGATTTCTATTATGTGACATTTAGTTTTTACATGGGCGTCTAGTATAATTTTTGCACTACAATACTTTAATGTCTCCAGTTATATACAATCAACTATGTATACAAACACCATGACAAAGAAAATACATAACATATAGACATCAACTTATAGTAGAATCTATACGACCAATTTTTAAAATCAATTTTTAAAAATATATTTTGCGATAAGTCTGATGATATTAAAAATCAAAAGATACACAATTTAACATAACCGAAAATAAGTGGGCTAATGGCATGTTACAAAGTTCGGGAAAAGTAAATCAAAACGGTTTTAAACAAGTTTTTGGATAGCGGTCTAAACATATAGAGAATCAGGTAAAAACAGAACTACTCAATTTACGATTCCGAACAGATCTGACAGATCATTTTACTTTTTTTGATAGTCTTGGTTTTCGGTTGGGTTCGAAAAATATATTCATTTTTTTATCCGTAGTATTTGTAAAACATCAGAAACAATTCAAGTCACAAAATTTATGGAAAGAAATTTAGAAATCGGATTGATACAATTTTTATTAAAAACCATATATAAAAACGCTTTTATTCAAATACAAGTTTCTTATTTAATTATATTTTAACTATTAAGTCGATGATGGTTTGAAAATTAATCCACCTTAATCTTCAGCAAAACTCGTAGCGCTTTCAAGTCAAGTGTACACTATTCAAATCGAATACGAAATGTAAATGAATTTGGCTCTACTTTGAATCAAAGTCAAAATTATTTAATTTAAAGTGTATATGAACACACTTTTATATGTGCTAAAAAATCTTGTCAAAAACTATGTGAATCAAAGTTGTATTCTTATTCTCTATTTTAAGAAAATTTCTCTCAGTGTGTCGACTTCTTAAAAAACTATTCCTGCAAAACTTCTTGAACCATTTAGAATTTTGGTAAATTTCTAATAATGCCAATGAATGGGAAATTAAACTTTACACGTCAAATTTGACAATTCGATTCGTTGTTGGCTTTTGACGTTTTCATCACCGTTGTTTTTCGTGTTTTTACATAGGTGTGTGTGTGTGTGCGTGTGTGTGTGTGTGTTTACTGTCTGCTCACGCGCGCGGCCTTCCATCTAGCGAAAGCCAGTTTGCGTTATGCAAAGTGAACAACAGCAACAACAGCGGCCTGATTCAGCACAGCACAGAATGAAACAGCAAAGAACGAACAATCGCATAAGACGAGAGACTCCTTTGACTTTTGTTCGTGACTTTTACGATTTTCATCCACATTCGTATTCAGCGCTATACAACTCACATGAGCGTGTGGTTGTGTGCAATTTTGTGGAATGTATTTTATTTAATTTCCTGCAAGGATACGAATTTTTTTTGCCGTTTTTATTCAGCGCGCAACGCTGGTATTTTTTGTTTGTTTGTTTTGTTATTCGATTTTCGCAGATACTGCAACGTTCGTTCGGTTCGTTCCACTGGCGACGCTGGCTCCTTCCTTCCTTCGTTTGTATGTATGCGTATGATGTCAATGAATCTTTTTGGTTTCAGTTTGCGTATCTGTGTGTATGTTTGTATGTATGAATGTGTATGTGTGTTGGCATATTTAAGAATGGAAATCAAAGTGGCGTAATTTAAGGCCTCATTAATCAGGCTGCTTAAAAGTTGTTGACTACGGCGCATTTAGTGCTCTGTGGCTTGAGTTAATGCGCTCATTAAATACGAATTTGTTGCATTTAGGGAATTCATTCACAGTATAAGCTACTAGTCCGCGCGCTAGTCCGCTTGCTTGTCTCGTTAATGAAATATTTCTAATTATGACACATTTACAATAGATGCAAATTTCTTTTTCCGTTTTTTTTTGCTTTTGGAAATCTTTAAGTTTTAAACCTTAAAAGCAGCGATAAAGTTTAACTCAATAACTTAATTTTATTATGTAAATAAGAGGCGTTATTTTCTTGTTATGTTATACTTTCATTGGTATGTAGAAGTATATGGAATTACAAATAGTGAACATATAATGAAAGTATCTATTTTAAGTGGTTCCAACTGCAGAAACATCCCCCACAAAAACCAATTCTGAATTTTTAAAATGAAAGTAACTGAAGTGTATATTGAAATATTTGTTTAATTTACTAAAATTCTAAACTTATAGTTAAAAGTAATCTTTATTGAATTATGCTATCATTGTTTATTTTGTATTTCAATCTGCTTGATTTTCTTCAAATATGATAGACGAAATTCCATGAAAAAATTGAAATCTTAACTTTTTAATACCTTCAAAATTTCCTTCGTTCTTGAAATACTATCCATTATTCCATCTAATATTATACCTTGAAGTACAATTTCTTAACATATCCATTATAATATTGTATTATCAATTCATAACTACATTTTTTAAACGGTTTAGGGCTTGAATTTCAAGCCAAGGACCAAAACACTTTTGATAGACTTGATAAGTTAAACACTTTGTTTAGTTTTAGTTGTTTGTGTTAAATGACTAACTCGGGTTATTTTTTCATGACGTACTCGTATACGAGTTTTGTCCATGAAGAATTGAAGGACACTTATTATGCATTGTTTAGAAATACATTTGGCACTTTTTTTTTAGCCATGTTGGCATTGCATTGTTAACAAAAAAAAAACACAAAGAGCAGAAATAAACAATTGCATTGTTTGAAAAATATTTTATGATTTCTTTAAAATATTTATGAAATTCTAGCATCCTGCAACTAAACGGCAACGTGTACCTGGATTTCAAACAGATAAGTTATGAAAAAATAACATACATACATATATGTATGTATTACACAAGATAGCAACCCAAACGTATTGTACATAATATAAAATCTTACCCTGACTGACGCACATAATCAAGCTGAACCAATTTCGATTCAATATGAGTATAGCAGTACTATAAAAAAAACCTTTCAGATCGCTTGTATTTGGATTGATTTTTGTGATTAACACAAATCCTCAAAATGTTGTTTTTATTCGGATTTTATTGTTCAGTGCTACTGTATCTGTATCTGTTGGTACGTATCTGTATAGCGAGTCAGTCAACAATTAGATGATTTTAATAATGGACGCTAATTGCTCTCGCATTGGTTTTCTAGTTCAGTTGTTTAGTTGGCACTCTCTACAGATGTATGTAAGTTAGTATGTATGTAGGTATGTATCCAATGGTTTTCGTTATTGTATCCTATGAATTAACTCGGTCAATATATTTCACTGCGCGTAAAACTGTGTCAAAATTCCAAAGCGTATCTTTTCGCTATATGTATGCAGTCGCTGTTGTGGCATCTAACGAAACAGATTTCCAGTTTTCATTGGTCGGTCGTAAGTGGAAACGTAAATAAAAGGTGCTAATTTCATGAGGGTTCAATTAGACTCCTAACGTCTTTTTTTCTTATTTAATTTTTTTTTAGTTCTGCTTATTTTTATCTTCTTTCGTTTTTCCCTTCAACGTGTTTTGTATTTTGCGTTGATTTGTCGTCGTTTTTGAAATCAGCAGCAGCAGAAGCAGTTCAAATAAAATCGTTTACTTGAAATAGTTTTGGGTTTGAGGAGATTTTTGTAACTACACGAAGAAAAAAACATTATTTTGTCTCGTATGAATTTGTAACTCATCCAAAAAAATAATAATAAATTTAGGCAGGAGTAACGAAATTGGATATTTTATTCGATCTATAGACTAAGCTTTTAGGCCTATAAATCCCGGTATAAAAAAACAACCAACCGATATAATAGATAACGCTTGTGTGATAGAAGCTATTCCATGTGTCGCGGAGATATCTCGAGACATTATTAGCACGATAAGTCTTCGCATTGATATTTCTATCAGCTTGTTGATTTCTGCATCTAGAGACAGTTTCTCCAGACGACGGATACTATCTGAGGCATATCATAAATAAAATCTATCAATAATCTTTCGTTTATTCGGTATGATTGTAATACACATCGTTTTTTATATCGTCTGTCCGATAGGCTTACAGTAAAACAACAATTAGAAAGCAATTTCCAAATTATCGCACATGCCGGCTCATGGATTATATATTTTCTATATGATGAAAGTACTCGTATATCGTCTCTTATTACATATATCTCTAGCCAAGCATTTTAGATATCTCATGTAAAATTTTTCACCGTGTAGTTTGCTTAGCAAATGGTGCTTTAATTTTTATCACTTAGTAACAGCAAAGTACGAAAAATCTTTAAGACGTTTTCTCAATCTGATATACATTTCTTTTGTAAAATAGTTTCCATTGCAGCATTTACATGTCACATGCTGCGGCTGAATTGGAGCGCAATGAATAAACCTAAGTTAGGTTAGGTTACGTTGGCTGATCTAACAAGAAAGAGATTAATTACACATAGACCTTTAGTGGTACTTAGTGTTACCAAGATTATAAAGATTTATTCAAAGGTATTCAAAGTTCAAGAGTGATTATTGATAAACAATTTAGCGAGTTTGAGCAAATTAGCTGCCTTTTGAATAGAAATGTCCTTTAAAGATGGAAAGTAGTTCAATCTAGATCCATTGAAATCAGGGCAATGACAAAGAAGGTGTTGTAGAGTACCCCTAGCATTGTCTTCATTGCAGGCTACATATGAATCGTTTTGCACCAGACCCAAAACGGCCGCATGAGCAGGTGTGAGACAATGTCCCGTCAGTACCCCAACTATTAACCTACAGTCTTCTCTTGATTATTTCAAAGGTATTCAAAGTTCAAGAGTGATTATTGATAAACAATTTAGCGAGTTTGAGCAAATTAGCTGCCTTTTGAATAGAAATGTCCTTTAAAGATGGAAAGTAGTTCAATCTAGATCCATTGAAATCAGGGCAATGACAAAGAAGGTGTTGTAGAGTACCCCTAGCATTGTCTTCATTGCTACATATGAATCGTTTTGCACCAGACCCAAAACGGCCGCATGAGCAGGTGTGAGACAATGTCCCGTCAGTACCCCAACTATTAACCTACAGTCTTCTCTTGAATAAACCTAAGCCCAAATAAATAGTTCACTTTTTTTATTTCGAAAAAAATTGTTATAACATAAATTTAATAATAATAAATTGAAATAGTACCAACTGGGCAAATTATTTAATTATATACATACCTACATACATACATACATACATACATACATACATACATACATACATACATGCATACATACTAACATACATACATACATACATACATACATACATACATACATACATACATACATACATACATACATACATACATACATACATACATGCATACATACTAACATACATACATACATACATACATACATACATACATACATACATACATACATACATACATACATACACACATACATACATACATACATACATACATACATACATACATACATACATACATACATACATACATACATACATACATACATACATAGATACATACATACATACATATATACATACATGCATACATACTATTCGAAACATTTTATTACTTCTTCAATCAAAGACATACTTACTTACTTATAGATTCAGTATAAACTTAATTATTTTTTTGTCGCGATATTATTTAAACAAATTCTTAATGAATTTTATTTTTTTTTATTTTTGTTGTTCTTTTTCGCGCCATCTTTTAAATTGATTCTGCTACAATCGATCGTTTGCTGCTTGCTTTGCACACAATTTAATTTGTAATTCATTTTAAAGTCCGTCTAAATCAATCATCACAAATCCCTAAAAACATTGTTTGTGTACAATAACAAAAACAAGAACAACAAAAATACCCTCGGTAAGCTCGTTTATTTGTTCTAAATAAATGTCAACACTGAACTTTTGAATGACACAAATCCGACATGCGCTGCTACCTTAAGCACTTACAATAGAACGCCCCAAACCCTCGAACACCCCTCCTCTCCCCGCCCCCTCCCAACCAACCCAGCCAAACTATATACATTATTTAACAGGTTAACTCACTTGATTTCACAATCTGTGTTTGCCGATAGATTTACTTGTACGCCCGGGCGCCAGGAAAGTAATTAACTTCTTTGTTATGGCCGCCAAACACGCAGACCGACCGGAGAGTCTCCGGCGGAGACATCAAAACTGATTTTTATAAAAATTTCGTAATAGTATAAGTGAAATTATAGGAAACCAGTTGAAAGTATTGTTCGGTGGAGGTAGAGTAAAAAAAGAAGTTCTCGGTTTAGAAGTATGCCCGGGTAGCTCAGTCGGTAGAGCATTGGACTTTTAATCCAAGGGTCCAGGGTTCAAGTCCCTGCTCGGGCGAGTACAATTTTTTTTTTACTTAAATTTTTAAAATAATAATAAATTTATTTTGATATTTTTCAATATAATTATTAAATAGTTGTAATTATGTACAATACATAAATAGATATGTAAACTGAAAACAAAATTGGCATTCGAGGTTTTTTTGAAATAATGGTTAAGCGGTGTTTCTTTTTGTGTGAAATTTGTATGAAAAGTCGTTCTAAAATTGTAATTAAAATCGATAACACTTCAAAATACCAAATTTGTCCTTGAAAAACGTTTTGAAAAGTTGTTATTTTTTTAGTTGGATTACATATTTGTTTAATAAAACAACGTTTTTATATTATTTATTTAAAATAATGACGTCCTTGCTTCATACTTTTATCCTATCTGTGTTTAGAACATTTCAGCAGTATATAGAAACTTTTTTAAACATATCTGAAGACATGGCCAATAACCCAAATCGGTCCTATAGTTAAATATTGCTACTACTGTACCAGTCATCTTAGTAATTTAAACGTTTACACAAACAACATTTATATATTTAAAAAGAAAATATAAATAAAAAAAATAAAATTTGACAAAAAAGTTCGGTCGCCCGAGCAGGGACTTGAACCCTGGACCCTTGGATTAAAAGTCCAATGCTCTACCGACTGAGCTACCCGGGCATATGTTCTACCGTCGTCTGAGTTGCATTTAGTCGCAATGTTGGTGAAAGTAAACATTCAAACATAGCAAATGTTTGTTTTTGTACAAAGGCAAAATAGTTGAGTTTAATACCATTTCCAATTGTTGATGTTTGGCGTTAGGGGCGCTTCAGTTGATATTGAATACCGCGAGGTGGCGGCATTTCCACTATTCCAAAATAATCTTCTTCCTGTTTTTCCAGTCTTTTTTCACCACTCACACACAAACGAACAAAAGTTTTGCGGGTGTGGAAAAAGTTAAAAAGAGCTTTTTTTTAATGTCATATAAATGCTGCAAAGCGAGTTTCTACTTTTGCTTAGCACACGCACAAACCAAATTCGACAAGAACTTGAAATGTTTATGCTATGCAATTGCATTTTTTTAAATAGAGGGTGTACAATGACTAAAAATTTATGAACACAAATTGTGAATTGTGTTTATTTTTTTACGGAAAATAACAAAATTTTTCTTTTTTTGAGGGCGTGGCAAAATAAGGCAGGGCAAAAACAGGAAGAAAAAAAATTAAAAACAAATAAAAAAAATCAGATCGCCCGAGCAGGGACTTGAACCCTGGACCCTTGGATTAAAAGTCCAATGCTCTACCGACTGAGCTACCCGGGCACATGATCGCCGTCTCTCAAAAAGCCGCCACGACAGCGCGTCGCTTTAAGAACATAACCCAATAACCACTTGAGACCACGAAAGAACAACACAAGAACCAATTTTACAATTTAAAATAATAGTTTTATTTTTTATGGTTTTGCATTTTTTTATACTATATATATATATATACTTGTTGTATAACATATTGCGAAGTTACAATTCGTACATTTAAGTTTAAAATTAATTACTTTGCTAAGTTATGATTACGCTTAAATTGCTGATCGTTCATTTACAAATTTTGTTATGATTTCTCTGTATTTTGTTTAATTTTACTTTATACTTTATCTTTAATATTCATTTTTTTTTTACATGGAATGCAGCAAAATTACTAAATCATTTTTTTTTATATATAAATATTTATCTTTTTATTATTTTATTTCGTGCAGCTAGTTTACTTAAGTGATAAAGTTTTTTTTGTTTTAACACAAACGTTTTTATTACATGTTTCTTTCTGGTTGATTTCTTTTTATTGCGACTTATTTGATATTAATAATTAAAATTATAATTATAATAATAATAATATACGACGTCTTCGAAACTAACACAATTGAAAATATAAATTATTACATAAGTATTAATTTGTGCTAAAATATTAACTAGAAGTTTAAGTTTAAAAACTTTTGAGTTATACTTATACGAATGCACTAACCTTAGCATTAACAGAATTAAGTAGATAGATACATATATATGTATCTTTTATGTATCTAGCGGGTTGTCTAAGCATTAGTTTCATATTACAAATGGTTCACTTAGTGTATGTATGTATGGTATTTTTTGTGCCAATGCTCTATATAAACAATTTCTGTTTGTTATAATTTTATTTTACAAATTTTATAATTTTTTCATAATAGGACAGTGTAGTTTTAGTTACATATAGATTTTGTTTTTTTTTTGTTTTCAAAATTTAAAGAAAAGTTTATTTAAAAAATAGAAAATATTTGCAAAAATAATTTTCAAATTATAAACAATTTTGTGCAATTCTTTAACAATCAATACAATTTGAAGTTATGAAAAACATTGCATTAAAACAGTTATAAAAGATTTAAAAAAAATATAACTTTGAATTTATAAGTTTCACAACAAGCATTTAAAGAAAGGTAATTGATTACTTCTGTAAATTTAAAATAATGCAATTACAATTACTTTAACTGGCGCTCAGTTGAATCACTATTTTCAAATTTTACGAAGAATTTACAAAAGTCCGTGAGTGCCCTGTTTTATTTCCGAATTTGTTTTAAATTGCTAAATTTTTTGTTTATATTACTTACTAACAACTTAATAAACATTTTTACTAATATTTTATAATAAGTAGAAAAATAAAAACACGAAAGAAAAAAATTTAAATTCTCAAAGAAATTTTTTAAAAATAATAAAGCATTTGTGAGTGTGTATGAAATTTGGATTTTTTTTTTTATATAAATTTACTGTCAACAGTTGTTTTTTTTTTTTTATAATATAACAAAACTTTTCTTTAATGTAGATAACTATTTACAAAAACTTAAACACAAATTAAGAGTACAAATGCGCAAACGGTTGTTTTTTGTAACTGAAAAATAATTAAGTACTTACTGAAAGGTGATGAGAAAAAAAAAATACATTAAAACTTTAAAACATTCACAATTTTTTAGACACAATTTTGTGCACAGATACAAATGATAGATTTTGAAATATGTAGGGTTAAATAAGTCTGTCATTTATACAATAATTTTATAAGTTCAGTACTTTTAAAGGTTCGATTTAAGTTAATATTGTATTTTGATGGTTAAACGACTGTTTTAATATGAACGAAAAGCTAGCTGTTTGTTTTTCATACTTGGGTCAAACGAGAACAATTTTTTTTTACATATACTGAGAATACACTTTGACAGTCATTACAAAAGTTCTGCATTTAACATCATATTTCAAACTGTGCACTTGGCAAAGACACAAACCATCAAGGTGCAAGGTTTTAATTTAGAATATGGTAAAAAGTTGCCAGATTTTTTAAATCAATTATTTTAAAGCATACTTTTAGGCTTATGAATGTTTTAAGTTAAAAATAAATATATATATAGTAGATAGATATGAGAGAGATAACAGAAGAAAATAAAAACAAAATTATTTATATTAATCTATTTTTCTAAACTTACATACTATTAGCTTTTCGAATACTGCTTAGAGAATAGCGGTTTATTATACTGGACGGTCAGAGTTCATTCATGTATTGAAAATAATAAACGAATTATAGCAATTTCAAATAGTTGTGGTTGCCACATGCCACCACAATGTGGTAACAAAAATAAAAAATATCGTTGGAAATATAAAAATATTATAGAAATTGAATTTTTTTCAAAGTTTGAAACCAAAATTAAAATTTTTTAAAATAAGTTCATTAGAAATTTTAAATTTCCAATACAATTTTAAAAGTTAAATTAAAGAATCCAATAATAATTAAAAAGAAAAGAAATTTCCAAATTAAAAGCAATACATAATTTGACCAGTATCATAAACCCAAACGAGCTCAACTCGCGCAACTGCTTTCGTAGCGGGTGGCGCATGCGTTCTGTATACCCATCCCCAACTTGCTTAATGCTAAACAAAAAAATTTAAATACATCCGCTCGGCATGCGTTCCCCTACGCCCACACTCGCGCCACGCCACGCCCAGCAGCTGCGTAAGTATTGTTGGTTTAAGCTCGTTTCTTGCTTAGCACGAATCAGTTGCATTCAGAAATTATCATCGTTGTTGTTGTTGTTGTTTGTTGGCGACGGCGAAAGCGCACGAGCGTTAGTACCCAAAACATCAGAGTCAATTAAACTCTTCTTTCTGTGTTCGACGTACTAAAGCGCAACACGCACTTTCGCTCAGCAGCAGAACAAGTTGCAGCCACTGGCAGCAGCAGCTGCAGCAGCCGCCGCAGCAGCAGCAGCAGCACCAACAACATTTTGCTTCAAATCGATTTCGTCCAGTTCTTCCTCTTCGGAATAACAGAGAAGCTGTTGTTGTTGCTCAAGTTGTTGTTGTTGTTGCTGCTGCTGCTGTAGCATATGCAGCTGATGTTGCTGGTGCTGATGTTGCTGTTCCTGCTGTTGTTGTTGTTGTTTAATGATAACTTGAGATCAGAACTCTTGCGGATATTTGACGCCGCCACACTCGGACGCCGACACATTCGATGCTGCAGCCGCCGCCGTTGCGAATAGCGAATTACCGCCGCTACCCGCACCGAGGACGCCTGCCGCCGATGCGCCGACAACATCCTGAGCGTTTTGTGTCTGATAGCCGCCGCCGACGCCGCCGCTGCCGGCCACACTTGCCGCTGCCGCCGCCGACTGATATGGTTCCTGATACAACTGATTGAGCCTCTAACCAGTACCCGAAAAGTGCCACGCGTCCTATGCGCTCAAATGAGCAAACTGTGACGGATGGATATCGAACTGATGATAGGGATGGCCGTACGGGCCCATGTGGTAGGGCACGATATTCATCGAGGCCATTTTGTGTTCCTTTTTCCATTTCATTCGACGATTCTGGAACCAGATTTTGATTTGTCGCTCGGTTAGACAGAGCGCATGGGCGATTTCGATGCGCCGCCGTCGGGTCAGGTAACGATTGAAGTGGAATTCCTTTTCTAATTCTAGCGTTTGATAGCGGGTGTATGAGGTCCGTTGTCGTTTCGTTTCGCCGTTGGCATTTACAGTACCTGCAAGGACAAGAGATCAAAGTAGTGGATCAGATATTAAAATTAAAAATAGATTTTGATGAATTGCATTTGGTTTAAGGTGAATTTGGCTTAAGGTGAATTTGGATTAAGGTGAATTAAATAACCGATAATTGTGTAGCCAATCTATGGATCCAAAACTGGAAAACAATTTAAATTATTAAAAAGTACAAAGATCCTCGGTATTGCATATAGTAAAAAGTTTAACTTCTTAAAGATTCCGAGAATTATTTTGCTTCTTCTTACAGCTTCTTTTTTACTTCTCTCAGCTTCTCCTTTCTAAATTGTCCACTTCTCTCAGCTCTTGCTCCCTAAATTGTCTCTTCACAAAATGATTTGCCAGGAGTTCCACTTCCTTTCCTCACTCTTCTATCATCCACTTTCGGGAATCAAATCAGCTTTGTCTGTCTGTCTGTCTGTCATTATGTAATGTTGTATATGGTACCCTGAACTGATTCTTAAAAGAAAAAACTAATTCTGACCGGAGAAGATAAAATCATAAAACGCCTTCTTTATTTTGACTTATTTTTCCTTCGTCTCTAGTTTCATTGATTTCTCTTTATCAGCTTTTCGTAAAAATATAATAATAAAAATACTAATTGTCCTTGAGCAAATATTTAAATAATTAAGTTGTCGAGAGAATGTTTCTTTCAGAGACCAATCATAGCCAGAGAAGATAAAAGCATTTAAAGCATATTTGCATATTTTGGCATTCAGAGCAGGTCAGTGAAAAAAAGTAATAGTAAAAAATGTCCGATTATATTGAGCTTTCAATTTCATGTTGAACCTATTTAAAGTCCGATCGAAGTGGATATATAGAATTAAATGTTGTTTTAAAAAATTTTCAAAAACTCAGCTCCACTTTAATCTTGCGAAACAAAGCTTGAAAGAATTTCTGAATCAGAGTTGGAATTAAATGCAATAAATTAAAATGAACAAAATTCCGGCGTTGTTATGCACCGTGACCCATAAAAACGCAACGAAGCGACCGACCCCCGAAAAAAGAAATTATTAAAATGAACATTTGTCAAAATTCTCAAAAGAACAAAACGAGACGAGACGAGACAACCGAAGCGACCGACCCAGAAGCGGCACAACAGCCACCATCAAATGAAAAACTCTCTGTCCGTCTATCTGTCTGTCTGTCACATTGACTGACTGCCACACATTTTAAAATTTCTGTTTGGAATTTTGTTCTTGTTGTTGTTGTTGTTGTCGCTGTCGCTTATGAACTGCAGAAACTGGGAAATAAATACTTAATGCTATGCTTTGGCTGCGGAGCTAACTAAATGGCTAAATAGCTTTGAAAAGTCTACTTTGCTATAGCACGCCCTCTCATTATAGACGACGCGTCTTTGCTGCCCCCTCCGCCTGCCGTAAATAGCAACAAAAACAACAGCAATTACAACAACGGCAACAACAAAATTGACATTATCAGTAGCAGGCGCGCGCGCGTGGTATTGTTCCGCTGGATATACAAAATATATAGACAGACAAACAGACAGACAAACAGACAGACAAACAGACAGACAAACAGACAGACAAACAGACAAACAGACAGACAAACAGACAGACAGACAGTAAGAGCCGTTTGCCCGTTTGCTGTTGTCGATGTTGCACGTTGTAAGTTGTTTTGATAGGCACAAAAAAAAAATGAAACAAAAACAAAACACTGCAAAAACTTAAACAACCATAAAGACTTTGTGGCTAAATTACAGTTTGACACGTCATTTTTATGAAATGAGCATCGGTGAAAGAAATCACATTATAAATGGGAAAATTTTTCCAGTTTTTTTTTTACATACAAATTTTCTTTTTTTCATTTTCATTTTCCTATTCAATGTCAATAAACAATCACAATTTCTTGAGTGGTATGGTTAGCAAAAGTAGAAAAACGAAAAGAGATATAAAAAACTAATAAATTTAACAATAGGTTACAACGAACCGCCTCTGACCTCTTACAAAACAAAAACAAAATAAAACAACAAAACAGAAAAGAAAGTTGTTGATTGCTGTAAAAGGACGTCAACGCCTAGAAACGCCCAGTGTTTAGCTTATAGCTACTTCTCCATCGAGTTTAAGCTTAGTTTTTTTTTCAATTCATGGAAAGCGTGTTACGTTCAAGTAATCAGTTCTGTAATTCGTTGCTATTGATAGTACAGAGCCTAGGACAATATTTCGGAAGTTGTCTGTAGCAGGATATTAAAATGTTATTAACTATAAGGACCAATTCAGATAACTATGGTTACATGGAGCAAGTTGTTCTTAAAGACTTTTGAATTGAAACAACAAATAAGAGGTTGAAAAAGTTTCATTCCTCTATAGCTCCAGAGGAGTTCTCTAATAAACGTTCTAACTCCGGAATACTACCTTTAAACGCAAGCACCGAATTAAGCATTTCTTTGTAATGTTAAACTCTTTTGTATTTCAGTGCTCCTTGTACACCTCCAACAATGTCAGCCTGGATCTCAAGCAAACTTCTTGGCAAGAGGTTTTACTTTCGGATCGGTAGGCACTTGAGAAGTAGACCTCTCTCTCTCTCTCGCCTACTGAAGCTAACGCTTTACAAGTCCGTCATCGTGCCTGTATTGTTTTATGGCTTTAAAGCCTCGGTAATGAAAACTGGCGAGGAGTTAGTAGGCTTTAGTAGCGTTGGAAAGGAAAATTTGTTGTATGATTGCATTGGCTAGGTCATGTCCACCGACTGGAATTAACAAACTGGCGTTAGTGCGCGCACATATCAGAGGCAACTTTTTAGAAACAATTTTTTTAGAAACAGCCAAGACCGACAAAGGGTTATACCACTTTAATAAACTATTCGAGTAGACTAACATTTTTTTTTAGCTAAAAGTAATACAACAATTTTTAGTTTTAAAAGCACCAACTTCAATTGAAACAATCAGACAAACAAATACTAATCTTAAGTAGCAAAATAAAAAAAAATCGTTTGGATAATTTGCAGTTGCTTAGAAAAATCAATATGCTCAACATTAAGTAGCGCCCTAAATAAAGTTTTTGTTTTTATAACTCTTAAATTTTACATAGACGCACCCAAGTCAAAATACAAAAGAAAACGGCAAGCTACTACGCTGCGAAAAGTAAAGTCGGTCGCTGTCCCCGACGTTGAAGACATGTCAAAGCACATCAATCAAAGGGAAATCTAAATGGAATTTCCTATTAAACTTAAAATTAATTACCACTCATTTAATTAAAGTGTAGTTGAGTGTGGCAACCACACACCACAAACACAAAGTCCACACACAAATACACACACACACACATAGTATATATGTATATATAGATACACGCACATGGGGATAATATGAAGAAGAAAAAAATGTTGGCGCGCTGACATCAAACGCTGCTATTGCGCGCCAAAAATTCAAAACAGCAACTCTGCTGCCGCTGTTACTTGGCTATCCTTGAAAATGAACGGGTTAAAACTAATGACCAAGTCAACTGCACGTAGACAGTAACCAGACAAACAACAGCAGGAACACAGCAACACTTCCATCACTCATTCTCCACTACGTCCGCTTGCTTGCTTGCCTGCCTGCTGGCTTGCTTGCTCCTTCTTATGCTTTGGATGAATACACTTTTGAAATTCGAAATAGCTGCAGAGAAGCGTCGTTTTAGTGGCGTTTTTTTCGTATTCTTAAACTATAAATAACAACAACAAAAGAACACAGTAGCCAAATATAGTAAAAGTAGTAATGTGTGTGTGTGTGGTATACATGTGCATGTGACCATTAATTTCTGCTGTTGTCTTGGCGACAAATTGAAAAATTCTAAACAAGAATTAAATTATATTACCTACAAATTGAGGGAAGTAGGAGAATAGGAATAGTTGTACTATTAGGTCAATATTCAAATTCGAAATCCCTTTTAACCCTTTGACATTTGACACATTTGTATATCATACTTATAATTTTAACTATTCCCAAAGTTGAACCTGGGACCATAGAAATTTTTCGTAATTTTTCTATCTCAAAAGTTGTCGCTACCATTAAAGTAGAATATTTAAATAAAATGTATAGTGCGTGTGGTCATAATGGCATTGACCACAAAGGACATTCGTATTTCTGAGCAATTTTTATTTAAATGAAAATTTACACTAAAAGAGACTTACATATTTATATATAATATCCAAATTTAAAAATCTGTTGTCTGACCAACAACCTTTTAGGATTTTCATATTTTTACCTTTTATTGAGGGTTGCCCCTTTTCCGATTTTTATACACAGAGAATTATCACAAACATTTTTTCAACACTTTGCATGATAAATACAATTTTTAATGAAAATTTAATATAATAACCGTCATCGAAGTGTTACAATAACATGAAAGTGTAATGTTAATTTAACATGTAGTATTAATTTAACATGAATTTTTATGCTAAATACAGGCATTTAAAAATATCAAACTGAAAGTGTTAATTTACCATGATATAGTGTTAAATTAACACTTTCAAAAGTAACGTGTCAAAGACTTTTATAAAAATTCACACGATAAGAAGTGTTAAATTAACATGGGATCCTATTAGCACAACATTTGTTTCTGTTCAATATTAACCGAATAAGACAAAATGTGTGTCAGACAACTGAATAAAATTTAAGACACTAGAAATGTTATTTGGAAAATCAACATTCAAAAATATTAATCCGAAAAAATGTTAATTTTTACATTATTTTGCTTTCTGTGTGTTTTTGTTATACTTAAATAGTTTTAAAAAATATACTAAATTATTTAAAAGTTTTCATAGAGCCACAACTCTGGACATGCGACACTTTGGCAAACTTCAAACTTGAAAATCAAAATTGGACAAACCCTTCTTTGTGCTGCTCCGTCAAACGGAACATAGCATTAGACAAACTGTCAGTTAGGTTATCAAATATTATTGCAAAACTAATATTTCTTGTTTTCCATTAAAGTTGAGTTTATATTTTCTTTTTGTGGTTGTTATTCCATTTTTTGTTGTTGTGTATAACCACAATGGCAGACGGAAATGGAAAGAACCGGTACAACAACGGCAAGGTGCGCTCTGGCTGGCTGGCTGACTGACTGTCCAGCATACCACCAGTTAGTATCAAATAGTTAGTACCAAAGATAGGTTTGTAAACTTGGTAGACGTAGCCCATACAATATTCAACATGATGCATGATGTGTAGACATATTTATTTTTGTATTTTTGTTGTGGCTTTCCTTTATGTCTTTGACCTTGCTTTTCTCGCATAGACCACTTTAACTAACTTGGCGCTACAAATCAATAAAGATGGTATATAAAAAATAAGAACTGCATTAAAATGGGTGTTTGAAGATTTTTCTGTAGCATTAAAAAAAGAAATGTTGCTGCATTGTCGCAAAGAGAAAAGAAAAAAATATGAAACATTTCGTATGTGTTTGTTGGGTCCATTTGGCATTGTCAAGTGTTGGCGCTGTCATATGCGGTCATTTGTTTGGTAACACTTGAGCAACATTTGAATTGGTAGCACATACGCTCCTACCTACCCACCACATTTGTTCTTGTCAAATTGTGTGAAATCATGCGAAAGTGACAGTGCAACGATGCTCTTGTTCTTGTTGTTGTTGTTATTGTGCCATGGCATATATTTAAGAATTTATTATTTTATAATATGGATTCGAGGGAAGGGCTTACAAGTCCCACAAGTCCTCACATGTGACTAATCTATAATTTCACAAATTAGCATTTTCGATATGCAAATATAAATTTGCTAGAGAGGAAATGATTGTCTGCACTCTTGTTGCTGTAGCCAAGCCACAGCGCGACCGACATAACATACGACGACGACATATGAAAAGAATGTGCGAAGAATGTGTGTGCTGCATTTAGTGACTCTGTCACAAAACTGTCGAAAGATGCGCGCGATTCTTGCTGTTTGCTGCCTAGCTGCTAGGAACAAAAGTTGTCAACAATACACGAAGAATATATCTACACATGCGACCAGCAGAAAAAAAACCCAGTCTATCTCTAGCCTAGTCAACGATGAAATTTGTTTTCTCGGTAAATGCTCACGCCGCCGCCGCACAGTATTTAAATCTTCTTTTTGCGCAAAATGTGAATAGCCTGAGAGGGTATGAAATACAACATGCTCAGATAGACGGCTAAGATATGTGGACAGACACTTCGATAGACAGATATAGTATGTAGATCAGACAGCATCATGAATATGACAGTCGAAGAAGTTTAGCAAGTCTTTAGAATTGTTTTGGTCTAAGAGCAAAACAGAATCTTAACTGTTTACTGAATTCTCAAAATGCCAACAATCCAATAGATTAAATTAAGCTTTATTCTCTAAGCAGAATTCTATGAAATTGTTTTTTAAACTTCATTCCATGTGGTGAATAAAATTTTCTTATGAGTTGAGTAGTAACATTTTAAAATATTTGGGATGGGAAATGAAAATTTGGATATAATCTATTTTTACTTACTATTGTATATAGAGCCAAGCAAACTTTACAGCTTTTGTTATCTTTCTCTAGCGGATATGATCTCATCTAATCTGACTTAACCGAAAAACGGGTCTCATTTAATTTTTGGTAGATCGATTTAGAAGACTTAGAAAAAAACTACGCTTCTATATAAAAATAAAACTTTTGTTGCTTGGGTAGTCTCATCAACAGTCGCCACAATACAGCACGTTGTCGTCACAAACACGAGCATCACTAGCAGCAGCAGAAAAAAGAAGAAGAAGAAGAATAAAAAAACCGAAACAGCGCCACTATTCACCGCCACCTGACATTTCATATCATTCGAGTCGAATGAAGCGCCTATGTGTGTTTGACAGCGTCAATGTCCATTTAAAGCATTTTACAACTTTGTCCTCATTCTGCATGCGCTAGCTAGCTAGATGGATGAGCGTTTATAGAGATGAGCGTTGTTGCGTATTTGGCATTTAGCACTGTTCAACCGAATGGATTGTTGATTGTTGTTGGTGTTAGCAGACTATGTCACGTTCCGAAATAGGTTTTTGTTGTTGTAGTTGTTGTTGTTATTGTCTTTTACACCAATTTTTAACACGACGAATGTTTTGAAAGAGATTTTACTCTTTCAGTTGTATCCACATTACGAAAGTATCTATGAAGTTGAGTTGTTATAATTAAACTTTTAGAATGTATCTTCGAATTACTACACAGAACGGATTGTTAGTTTACAAAATCATGTTTTGTTAATAATACAAAGTTTCGGTTGAAAATGTTGTTGTTTTTTCATTTAAAGTATTTAAATGTGCTTTAGTAAGTGTTTCAACTGTTGGATTTAAAAGCCATTTTATCATTTATACAAATATTTACTTTTAATCAAAACTATTTCAACTGCACTTTGAAAACCCTGACCTCTCCCAAAAATATTTCAGTTGCGACTTTTAAAATCTAAAGTTTTGCTTTATGCTAAAGTGCATACAAAAATACTTCAGCAGTTATACGAATAATATAGTCCAGTCCGACATAAAACAAGGTGTATGCTAATATTGTGTCAATCACTATTCTCTGCAGTTCGTCCAAGCCCACGTTGACCATTCATCGAGCATATGCAAAAATGCCCGCATGCCTGCTCGACGTTTGCAAAAACAAAAAAAAAACAGCACCGATACAAATACAATTCAAAATTTGAATTGCGAATTCTAAAAAAGATTGCCAATATTTGAGAAGGCAATAATGCAAAACTCGCCACATCAGAAAGAAAACCGTTTGTACACAAAGTCGCAGTTTGTCTCGCGATGTTCTTCGTTCGTTCTACCAAAACTGACTGACTGACTGACTGACGCCGGCCGCTGTTGTTTCTTGTTGTTGTTATTGTTGCTGGTACTGATGTTTTGTTGTATTGTCTGAAAGTGTATAATATCTCTTTGGTTTTTGTAGTTATTTAAATGTGATCGCGCACATATTTCCTACATCTTACGAATGTTTGTATATGTATGCGCTGTGCATGTGTGTGTGCGTAGTGTCACTTTATAAATTCTCATGTCGAATGCGAATTTTGCATATGTTACGAAAAGATCACTCTCGTTGTCGTTTGGGAAACAAACAACAAAAATATCAACTGATATGTTAATCGTGCTGTCGCAGTTTTGACGTCATCTTACAAGAGTTTAAGTCAATGTTAAATGTTTTTGTTTGTTTTTGTTTGTCTGTTGGTTGGTTTTTAAAGGGTCGACATTCCGTATGGGTTGAAAATATTGAAATCATAAAAATTATGAACTCGTAATGTTGTTTTTGAAAAAGTTTACATATTCTTTAGTATTTCAAAATATTGCTTTGTCTTAATAATGCAGAAAAATAGTTTAAAAAAATCTTTATTGTGGGATAGAATAATAAGCAAAGTGGAATTATGACACTGAACAAATAAAGTATCTTAAAGATACTATAAGACTTAAATAATTAAAATTGTTGTTCCATATCTTTAATACGTTAAATTACCATTACTATCTGGCAGATATTTTAATAGCCAATTATGTAAACTTGTTCACAGATGTGATTAACTTATTATTTACTGACTAAGACAGACAAATCCAAAATATATTAATATTAGAATAATAATGTTAATTTTGTTTTATATACAATTTTTTTTAATTAAAATGAAAAAAGCTTTTAGAGCACTACTTTATAAATGTATCTCTTTATTAGTATCTTTATATTTGTATCTAAAGTATATTAAAAAAAATTTAGTTCGTATTTTAGCATTCTTACATAAGTAGCACACATACACACACAAACAAACACACACACGTATATACACTTGCCGCTGTTTATAATTACTTTTGTCACTATTTTGCTACTTAAAGTACTTACAACAAAATGCATTTCGGTTTGTCACTGCACACTTTTGCACTTTTTTATTGTAAATTACTTTATTTAAATATTTTGACAAATTAGCAGCAACACGAAATTTATTTAATATACCCCACGGAATAACAACAACAACAAAAAAAAACGCAGGTAACTTGTCACAATTGCATGTTTTTGTCATTTGTCAACAGCGATATCTAGAAAAAAAAACAAACAAACTTAAACATAAAGAAGCATCTGCGTGCGTTGCCGCTGCACGTTGTTGTTGTTATTGTTGTTGTTGTTTCTGCTGCAACGTGCAACGTGTGCGGCATTAAGTTTGCAATTTTGCTCGAAGTGTGACCAACACACAAAAATGCTGTGTGGACCGAGCGTCCAACCGACCGACCGACCGACTGACAGGGCTGGGTAAAGAGGCGTGTATGGTTTTTGTTGTGATTTTATCGCCATGAGTTTACAATATGGAAAAAGTTTTTATATATATGAATGTATGTTTTTTTTTTGTAGTTGCAATTTTTATCATAAGACCGTGATAGCTAAATGAGAGAATGCAAATTTATCACATAGCAAAGAGAGATTCTTTAAATTCTTGTGGATAAAATTGAAATATTTTTCAATTTCTTTGAACTTATATAATGTTTAGTAATTTTTTATGGTTGATAAGATAATCCTTAATCTGTTTTATTTCAATAAAGTCGCGTAAAAATAATTTTTCGATTTTTCCAAGCACCATGAAAAATTTTCTTTTCAAGATGAACAATTTAAGTGATGAGGTATCTATGATAACAATCCTTTCGTTTTGATTTGACAGATCCGCATCTGATTTATACATTAAGTAGATCTGATTATAATCATATATGAGTAAATACATAATTGAGTAGATTCTACATAAGTTCATCTGATTCCATAATTTTATCTTGTTTATTTCTTTGAGTGTACCATTGACACACTTTACTGCCTGAACAATTTTTACTTTGTTGATTTAACGTTTCTTTCGACCTTATTGTATAGTATACAAAAAATCTCAACAATGCTGATCATTCTTAATGATTACAGATCCAAACTATTTGATCATTAATCATTTCACTTCCGATATCGTGCAACAGTAACAGCAACAGCAACATGCCCCTGCTAAATACCTATTTACGTCGGCCGACCGACCGACTGTGTGACTGTGTCTGCCACTCGAAGCCTACTTAATACAATATATAGTAAATGCTTTGATCAATAAATAATATTATCCTTATAAACATCAGAAAGAAACCCAAACAAAACGATCATCACTCATAATCGACGGCGATCGCGTGCGGTTTTATAAACTGTTTGTTACCGAGCGTGTAGCGGCTGTGCAGTCCGAGATCAAAAAATAAACAGTTTTGTTTACACGCTTAAACAGCGCACAAAACTAAATGTTTTGTTAAATATAAAATTCAGTTTACATCCAAGACCATCCATAAATAAATCAGCAGCAGCAGCGGTGTAGTTGGGAACTTGAGGAGCGAGCGCGCATATCAGCCGAGTCGAATGCATGAGTTATTTTGGATGAAATAAATCTCTGAGCTGCATGAAGTCAAGTCGAAATGTACGAAACATCCCAAAAGTATTGAAAATTCTTCAAGAGATCTCGCATATGTGATTTGAGTTTTGAGTGTGGCCACCACCAACACAACACCAACGTCGCAGTCGGTCGAAACAGCAGCGCGGCAGCAACAGAAACGGAGGCGGCAGATCTCACAAATTGGTGGCAAAAGCCCCAAACATCGGGTTAATTTCTTTCGGAAAAAGAATATTAATCAAACTGTGTTTGAGACGAACGAATTCTATACAACCACTTCTGCATGCCAATGATAAATGATGTTTCGGATGCGTTGCGACAAATGATATTACAATTGTGATAAGACGACTGCGACTGGGGATGATGCTGAATGTTGTATGCGTGTACGAACGTGCATAGTACTGGGATATGTTCTCGTCGTCATAGTCATCGTCATAGTCTAGGCTAAGAACAGATTGTCTTTAGATTGGGTGGACAACAGAGTAGTGAAAAACAACAGGTGGTTGTTGTTGTGGTAAAAAACTAGAATCTGTCTGAAGAAAAAGAAAAGAAGGTTTTTTTTTGTTACCTAAGACAGAGAGCAGTAAACTTGAATTACGTTATATGAAAAAAAAAATTAAATTCGCTATAAAAATCATCAATCAAATTATCATTTAGTGATGGTTTTTTCTATTATAATCAAGTGTCAAATAAACTTTTTTCTCTTTGTGGCAAATATATCGGGAAAACCTTAAACTCATATAAACCAACCCAAAATAAATGCAACATAGAGACCGTTGGTCTTCCACTCGACATCATCATTAGTATGTCAAATAAACCAAATATTTAACTTTTTTGTATATACATATATACATATGTATGTATGTATGTATGTATGTATGTATGTATGTATGTATGTATGTATGTATGTATGTATGTATGTATGTATGTATGTATGTATGTATGTATGTATGTATGTATGTATGTATGTATGTATGTATGTATGTATGTATGTATGTATGTATGTATGTATGTATTTATGTATGTATTTTGAAGCCGTCGTGCTGAAGTGTTAAGAATTTGCCTATTCTAGCCATTCAACTTTGTTGCGGCTGTGTTTTTTTGTTGTTGTTGCTATTTTTCCGTGCTGGCGAAAACATTTTCCATTGTTTCTCTCTCGTCGGCGTAAATGTATTTGTGTGAAAAATGGAAATTGTGTCAAAAAGTAAATTGATTATTTCGCTTTAAAGCATTTTTCAATTTATATTCCTTGTTGGTTGTCAGCACGCTCAGTGAAGTCAAGCATTTTAAAATTTTTTTTTTGTTTGCGTATATTCTCTATTTGGCATTTTTTTTTTTAAATGTTTGTAAATTCACTCAAGTGAAATGACATCATGTGTCGCGTGTTGAGATGTTGGCTTGTTCACGGGCAACAGCTGATGTTTAAATATATAAACATATATATATATATATATATTTCTGTACTGCAAAGCCTGGTGAAACTACGCTTGCAAGCCGTGCGTTTATATTTTGGCAACTCCTCGACGAACTTATCTCGTTGTGGTGCCGGGTTGAGATGTTAAATGTAATCTGATTTAAAGTGACCAGTTTGAATGTAGGACCGACCACAGCAAGATTCAATAAACTGATACATAATAATAATTTAAACGGTGATTTTAAGTTGGGCGTTGCAAACCACAGACTGGAATTATTATTTTTGTAATTAACCTTCAACAAGGCAAGAGCAATACAATGTAAAAATATATAAATTAGAACGATAAGATACATATATGTATGTATTTATGTAAATGTCAAGGCGGGTGAATGTTGTTTAAAGGAACAAGGTCATTTTATATTCCCACAAATGTAACTCAAACTTTCGCTATTCTTTCTAGAGCTTTTTTTGGTTTTGTTATATAGAATTAAATAATATAAATTGTTACATTTATTGAGGTTTATGATCACTTTATTTACACACTTTATTTACTTAACAATGTATATGTATTTTTTTATATATAAAATCCAACATAAATCACCTTTTTTAAGGTTAATTTTAAAAGATTCTGCAGAAATCAATACAATAAAGGTTAAAAAGATGATATTTAAGATAAGCAGTGTTGCGGCCCCTTGCTCCCCTGCGGAGCTGTAGGATCATGTATATATATACAATATACAATAAAGGTGCTAAATTAACATTGGGTCCTATAGGCTCAACATTTTATATGGTTAAATAATCACACAATACGTATGTATATCAAAATTTTGTGCTCACAACTGAAAAAAGTTAATAACACTTCAAATGTCACTTGGAATACATTCATTAGCGTTACAAAATTTTAAACTGAAAAAGTGGTCATGTTGTTTTTTCTGTGTGTAGTATACTTTCAGTACCGCAGTAGTTTTGAAATTTTAAGAGTCATCCTAAAAATTGTTCCATTAACAACAACAGAAATCTAGAACGCAGCTTTCCAATAAACCATTCAACAGTTTATTTTACAAATCTCTAGTTAAACGCTTCCAAAGGCGACTCTTAACCCTTCCTAGTAAAAAAAAAATATATATATATAAGTACATTTCCCAGCCATGTCTTATTCAAACAAATCGCAGTTATATATGGTAATAATAAATATCTTTAATGACTAATTGGAATAGTTAAAGCCACACTCTAACTGCCAATAATTTGCAATTTTTCATAATAACGCCGCAAAGAAATCTGATAAATGCAATAAAATATATCCAAACACACATACATACAAACAAACACATACAAAAAAGACCGACAGACAGACAGACAGACAGACAAAGAAAAAACTAAATGCCTCAAAACGGAATATTTAAGAAACGGAAAGCGAATCGGTGCCCGAATGCGCCCGCCACAAATGATAATAAATTAATTTTCAATACTGTTGATAGTTTAATAATGAATTGCATTTAGTTTAGGTACAACAACAACAACTACTACAACAACAACGAAAAATAAAAGCTTATAAAAAAAAAGGAAAACGCTCAAAAGTGGACAATTTTTTAATAATATAAAATTTATCACAATTACAAGTGCGCCGGAGTATAATTTACAAAAACAAAAAACTAAAAAAATTCAATGAATACTTTGAATGAAAGTCTTGACGTTGTGTTTTTGTTGTTGTTTTTTTGGTTGGCTCTTAGAACTTCTTTTTTGTTGCATTTGATTGATTGCACTTTGGCGCTTTATGCTGTTAATATTCGCGTTGTCGAAGGCGCTTTTTCGGCTGCTGCTGCTGGTAGCTGATGGAAGCTGATGGTTGCTATTGTTGGTTGTTTTTTGTGGTGCGTCCCTTCAATGGCAGCAGCAAAATCGAAGATCTTTCATTTAATCATCATGGCCAGAAGAGAACGATTCCGTTGCCCAAAATCAAACAAAGCGAAAAGAAGAAATGAAAAACCAGCAAGACAAAAAAAAAACACTTTAAGCCAACAGAAAAGTCTTTTAGGGCAAAGGAAGAAAAAAAGAATAATAATAATAAAATGGCTGCGCATGCGCGTTCATTCAACCGCTGAAGTCGACAGCCGACAGGACACTCATTAACTTCGAGCAGCTACTTTATTTCGCTGTTGCGTATGTCTTTTGTTTTTGTTGTTTTACTTTTTTTCATTTTTTGCATTCGTTTAAATTTGTTTTTATATCGCAATTTAATTAAATAGCCCCCAACCGGTTTCTACAAATACAATTAAAGTGGTTAGTGCCCTGCCAGAGGAGTGAGCGCGTGAGTCTTTTGCGCTGACCGGTTCGGTTTGGTTCGGTTCGGTTCGAATTCGAGCGGACGCTTTTTATGCGGCTTTTATACGGCTCGTCCGTTGTTCGTTTTCTGGTGTCGAGCAGAGGTCGCTGCTGTGCTGGTTGTGCAAAAACAGGTTGTGCCTATATGCCCGGTAGAGAAAGTGATGCTTCAGTCATTTAGAAAAGGTTGCCGTTGATTACTTAATTTAAACATATTGACATAATTTTTTTACAATCAAGTTTTGAGTGGAAATTAAAATTTATTGGAAAAGCAATGTTTCACTTCTACGTCCGATCTCTAAGGTACAAATATTATAATATTTTTTTAATTTTTCAATATAAAAATGATTTTCCTTCTTTTTTTTAATTTTTTATCAAAATTTACATTTAATTTTTGTTGAAAAAAAAAACTAAAAAACTTAAAATCTTATGCAATTTGAACTCTCTACTGGGTTGCCAAGTTTCATGTGCACTACACAGTATAAGCTCCCTACTCAGAAGCCCCATAATTAACTAAGGTGGTCATTTTTATTCAGTTTTTGTTTTGTTTTTTCTTTTCCATTTTCTTCTTGTTGTTTTTGTTTTACTTTTTATTGTTGTTGCATTTTATATGCCACTGAAACCCAGCCCAGTTATATCTTACAAGATGAATTTCATTCTGGCGTTTCTTGCGAGCGTCACATCTCATGTCGACTGGGCGCAGTGCAACAAAACAACAACTAAAATGCAAAAAAAAAAAAATGGAAAAATTAAAAGAAAAAAAAATCTATGCTCACTTTTGACGTCCTCTTTAAATCAAAGATAAACGATAATTATCTGGCGAAAATGCGCGCATAAATAATTTGCAAGAAGTCACATTAAAATTGTATTCAGATACGCGGTTTCTGATAAAAACCCGTCAAGTTGGGCACATCAGGCGACTGCGACTGCCCCCCTCCGCCACGCCCCGCCGCCATAAGTTCAACGGGCGGACGAACGGACGAGCGAACGGACAGACTTTTGTGTTGCGCATCAAGTCTGTGCAATAAGAACGACTTTTTGCTAATGTTCCTGTCGTTGTTGTTGTTGATGTTTTTGTTGTTATTGTTGTTGTTTAGCGCTACACTTGCGTCTGTGCACCATTAAAATTAAAAGCTCATTAATTATGCAGATAATTCATTAATTATATTTTCAACACAATTTTCAAGAAATTCAAATCATTCATTGTTATTGTTATTGTTCTTGTTCTTGCTCTTGTTGTTCTTGTTCTTGTTCCTGCGGCGGCGGCTTGGTTTTGTCGTTTGCATAACTTTTGGTCTCTTTCGTATTTAAGCTCATTAAGTCGTACTGTCCTGACTTCTGGTTTTTCTCGGAATAGGTGGCAACTGTTTCGAATTAAACACAATTATTGTCAGTGTTGCCTGTGAGTGTTCTATAAAAAAAAGGGGTTGCTCTGCTGTCGCAACGTTTTTGTTTTCCTTTTTTTTTGTGGGCTATGGGGGTGTGTGTTCCAATTTGAACGTATTTTCAAATTGTTATTGCAAGTGTTTGATACTTGAAAGCTGTTTCGTAGAGCAGGGGCGGGATTTATTTGTGTCTCTCGTGGGTGATTAAAATTCAACGAGTCTTACTTTCAACCGGTGTAAAGTGTTTAAGTGGATTTATGAAATGTGATAATTGATTATAAAAGTATTTATTATAACTTCAAGAAATTAATCTCTTGTCATAAAATTTGTTGTAATATTAAAAACGTTTGTAGTTATGATTTTTTTTAAGATAATTTTTTAAGGAGGAGCTTTAAATCAGAAATATGATAAATCGAATGGAACTGAAATTATAAATATAAAAAATTAGAAATTAGAAATTCGTGATGGACTGTAAAATTAGTTTACATATTTACAAATTAATAAAGAAAATCTGTTCAAAAGTATCTTGAATAACAAGCTGACAGATTGCGAAAAATTATCTGTAGATATAAATTATCACATCAGAATAAATAAAAACGCTTGACTGGCATTTGAGACATATAAGAGCCAACTTTAATTTTGATTCTAATTTTAATATATTATACTATCAATCTTTTAGTCCACTTCTTCTTTTAAATGATACCTACTATGATTTACTTTGATTAAATAGCTGCAATATATACAAAAAGTAATTTGTTTTGAATTCCAGGGTTTTGAACTTGACAATAGATTCTGTATAGAATGAGCGATAACCAGCGACGCATTAAGCTTTTCTTTCGACCTAAGCCAGTGCTCCTTTGGCAGGTACTATAATCATTTAAACAATACAGAAATTTTATCATATACAGTCGTGTCTGGATATAGTGAACTAGTAATTTGTTCTTGTATTTTTTGTTGCTTTCTGCTTGAAATTGCTTTCAAAATTTTATTCAATATTTAGAGGTTTTCGATTGTTCACTATTTAGAGTACTCCATGTAAAAATGTGGACGTTCACTATATCGAGGTGTTCCAGACACTACTGTAATTTTATTCGTAGTTAAAAATTACCATTAAAACTTTTGCGAAATTTGATTTAAAATCCATAACGCTAAAACGTGCCAACGGGGTCGAAACGTATTACCCCGTTAATAACCGACTAACCATGCTAATGTGCATGTCTGATCGGTAAACTCATTGACTTAACTGCTACTGCCATAACTAAAGAACTGTTGTCAAACTTTTTGCTTACCAAAAAGTCAGTTAAACACTTCGAAAATAAACTTAAGCCAACCACGATTTCCGGTAAGTAACACACATACAAAACTCATGAAATATGCAAATCTGCTAAATATGGCGAAGTGCCGAACTATTAAGTTTGGAAGCTTCTGTTCGGCCTACACGCTGCTAATACAGTGATTAGGTGTAGGCAACAAAATATCCGTTACTAAAAGGGGCTTATTATGTTAAATGTAGATGGATAGATATCTGAACGACGAATTTAATTTTAATTTTCTATTAAATGATTGTTGAAACAGATAAGAGTGGGCAAACAGCAAACAGCAAGCGGACGGACATTTTTCACTACTTCAAAACTACACAGCACAGCCGATGAGATTGACGAACAGCATCTTGAGATATTATAACAACAACAACAGCAGCACAGCGCAACTTTTAATATGTTATATACCAACTTTGAACATGAAAAAAAAGAAGACTATTCAATATGGCTGCCAACAGCGAACATGTCAAAAATTTATACATACATATATACAAAAATTAAACAAAAAAAAAAAAAACCGAACAAGTTTCAAAACTTGTTTCAAAGGTGCCTTAAAAATCTTTTAATTTACCTTTTTTTATGAAATGTTATTTTTTTTGCTTTGTTTAGTTTTGTTGTTTTTTTTTTTTATTTTGTGGTTATGCTGTTTTGTTGTATCTACAAAAGCGCATGTGCAAATTTGTTGTTGTCATACGAAATGAGTTTGAAAAGAAGACAGAACGTAAGTACGTACGAGCGAGCGAACGAACGAACCAAAGTAAATGACCAACCGCGCATCCGCCCGCCTTTTAATGAAGCGCGAAGTGAAGCGAACGCGCTTAACTTACTCCAAAGTCAGTCAGTTGCGCTGCGCTGCGTCGCAGATGCGCGGTTGTTTTGTAGTTGTTTTGAAAATTTTTTAATTTTTTCGATTATAATGCAAATTTTTAACAAATGAAATGCAACAAAATTTCGATATTTCAAAAAAACACGATTTTCAACAAAAACTCTTAACTGAATTTTTTTTTAAATATTTTTATCTTATAGTTTACTCATTTAGCTCTTCTGTATGCAGACATAGTTTTTTGTTGTTGTTGTGTATCTTGAAAATATAAGCTGCGCGCCGGCGGGAGTGTGCGAACAAATTGCAATTGTTGGTTGTCATTGTCTGCGGCCTCCAAAGTAATTTGTTGCGCATTTTATTTGTATGCTCTTTTTTTTTTGTTGAAGTACATACGAGTATATCGTTTTTTTTTTTGGTTTGCTAGTCTACCACAAGAGTTAGTCGCTTTCGTTTCTGTACTGTGGAGGCGAAAATAAGTAAAGTGAGTCAGGTCGGTATGAAAGCAATACCGATATTATTACCGGTTAAAAACAGGTTATAAACTGGTTATTTTCATATTTGGTTACATATCCTTATATAGAGAAATGTTGTTGGTTTGATTTCATATTGTATATCTGGTTATTTTTCAGATTTCAGAAAGTTCGGTCATATAAATTCTAAACTTAATACAGGTCGCATGGTATTATTGATGCAACTAATTAACTGAAAATTAGGGTCTTTCGGATAATTGGTTTAGATGTGAATATAGATACGTAGATACTCTATCTCGAACCGATCAAGCCACTTATATTAATATACTCAGGAATATTGAAAAAAATCGAGAACTCTTAGTAAAAGTAAAATATTAAATCCACCTTATATGGTACATATTGAGAAAAACCGAATGAACTTGTATAACTAACAAAACAAGGCCTTAAAATAGATAAGAGAATTGATCGTAAGATCCTTTACGGTTAAGAGACATCAAAATTGGCCACATCTAAGAACCATTTATGAATTGGTAAAGATCGATAACATAAGACAAGGTCGCTTACATGCCAAAGTATATATATATATGCAAATGAAGTAGGAAAAGGGTGAAGAAGTAAAACTAGTGCAACACTTAGTGAGCCGTTCTAGAACGTCAATTTCAAGAGTCTTATTGTTGTAGATATTGGTTAACATTTTATGTTTGAATTCAAAAACATTTTTCACTTATTCGAACTTCTTCGACTTCGTTTTTCTGCAGGGATCTACACTAAAGCACGGTTTTATTCTCTTGTCCTAATATTTAATTGTGCCATTCTGTTCTTATAACTTCATTTATTAAATTCAAGAGTCATCATCTTCAAGAGCCAGATGCGATATGCGATCGTATTCAAACAAGCGTTCACTTAGTTCAAGTTCTTTGATTAAGAAAGCAATTTATTGAATTATACAATTCCTGAACTTGAGCCACCGAAAGGTGTTAGCACTTAATAAAAGCAACAACAACAATAACAACAAAAACAATACGAAAATAGACAACAACATGTTGTATATATACTCGTATATAGCGAAAAAAATTATTAATTTAAACAGACTAGACATTTTAATCGAATTGGCTTTAAGCTGAGTTTGGCTTAATCTACAAAATGTAGTTGAGTATTCTGACAACTACGAACGTGCATATGTGCTTGTGTGCGTACTAGTATGTGTGTATATGTGTGTAGGTACGCGTGGATACGCATTTTACACAGGTACACGTAGCAATTGCGAATTCCATTTGTGAGTTGGGTATGGTATATTTTTTTTTTGGCTTGGCATGGTACTGAAGAGACGGTTTGTCTGATTGTGGGTTTGTGTCGTTGTTGTTGTTGGTGGTGTGGTTTTCTGCCCGATAACCTTGTTGCTGTTGTTGCTGTTGTTGTTATTGTTGTTTTTTGTTGGTTGCTTGGCTGGTCGTGTGCGAATAGTTTGGATACATTCAGACAAACTCACCTTCTCGTCCTTCCCGCCGCACTTTTCTAGTGCATTGCATTAATAATTCACAATTTCATCTGGAATTGTATCCGATTTGTGATGGTTTTCGTTTAAGTTTTTCCGTTTTTTTTGTTGTTGTTGTTGTTTTATTTTGTTAGACTTTTTGCTTGTATTTTATCGTATTTTCGCCTTTTTGCTGATGTTGTTGTTGTTTTTTGTCGGTCGGTGTGTGCGTGAGAAATACACAACTTTGTGGCTTTATCATATTCGTGGTAGTTGCTGTTGTTGTTGTTGTCGTTGTTTTCTGTTACCAACTTTTTGAAGTGGAGTCATTTCATTTTAGTTAATGCAAAAAGAGATTAATATTCTATATACGTATCTTTAAGATACACACGCGCGCGCGCGCCTGCTCGTTCGTTCGTTCATTTACTCGCTTTGAGTCTTGCAGATGTGAGCCAATTTGCACTCCAGCTTTTTGATAAATTTCTATGCAGCGATTTTTTGACATTTAGTTGAATTTATTGCAGGCATTTTTCTCCACTTAAATTGCAATTACTTTGCCTTTGCTTTTGCCTTTGCTTTAGCTGCTGTTGCTTGTTGATTTAAATTTTGTTTTTGTTTTTGTTTTTTCTCTCTCTTAATTTCAGTTTTTGCCGATTTTTGCGTGCATTTATTTTCGATTCTAATTTCTCGACATAATTTGTTATGTATCTAAATATGCAATTAACGCTTAAACAAATGCAAATGCATCCACTGAATCCGTTGCGAAAATAAATAATTTTAATTTGGTTTGGAATTGGCGCTTGAAATATGCGATACAGTGGCGACTTACAGTGCCTGTCAACATTTGTTTTCTTCTCTTTATTATATATTTTTTGAATTATAGTAATAAAAATTGTATCTGTTTATTTATGGTTTTTAAAACATTTATAAAATCGGTATTATAGATTTTGGAAGAGAATCTTTGAAAGATTATATTTTGGCCACATGGAGAGTTGGACATTGTTATAACATCTTTATATTAAATTTCGATAATAGGTTGCATTATGTGAATTACTAGAACCAAAATAGAAATTAAGTAAAGCGAGTCAGATTGGTATGGAATCAATACTGATATTATTACCGGTTATAAACTGGTTATAAACTGGTTATTTTGGTATTTGATTACATATCCTCATAGGAAAGTGTTGTAAGTTTGATTTCATATAACTCGTTATTTTTCAGATTTCACAAAGTGCAGGATCGTTTTCATATAAATATATAATCTAAACTTAATTTACGTTCATTACTAGAACAAAGATATACAAATTCAGTTGGGTCCTAAGAAAATTCTAACAGTTATAAAAATATTCAAGATGGATTATCTTTAATTTAATGTGCCCCAATATTATTTAAGACATGGTCAAATTTATTTCCAGAAGTAAATGTAAAGATGTTCACGTATATTTGTAACCGAGTGTAAGCTGTATACTTTCTTAAACAAATTAAAGATTTCTTTCTCAAAAAACTAAACTTTAAATGTGAAATTTTGATTTAGTTTATTTCTGCGTAGGTATCTGCGAGTGCATCTGTGTGTGTGTGTGTGTGTGTCTGATGGCTTTGTGTACTATCTATCAGCGGTTGCACATCATCAGTCATTAGTGGCGCCATTGTTTGGCTCTTAAATGTGTTGAGTTTGTCTGTGTTTATATTTCAGGTTTTGTTGTTGTTGTTGATTTTTTTCTCTACACATTTGTTTTATAAGCTTTTATTAACTTTGGTAAAAGTACTTAAAGGCATAATTTTCGTTGTTTTTTTTGTTGTTTCATGTCCAACACATTTTCACGTACAATTGTTGAAAATGTTAATCTTTCATCTTTTTGGGCGCTTGCATTTCATTTTGCACTTGCAACCACAATAACAACAACAGCAGCAACAACAACAACAATTGCTGCTCTTGGCAGACAACATGTACTTCGACAAATGTGTTGCATTGTGGGCATGATAGGGGGGGGGGAGGTGGCTTGGGGTTGGTTTGCCAGCAAATTAAGATAATGCCAACTGTTAAGCTGCTTGTACTCGCTTGCTAGATTTTTGTTTCGTTTATTCTATTCGCGTTTGCTTACAGGGTGTTGCATGATTACAAAAAGGAATTTCGTATAGTTATACTTAGGTCAAGAAAAACTTAACATTAAATCGATTATATTAAAAATGTAATCAATTACTCTGAGGTATTAATAAAACTATTAAAATCGATTAATTCTAATTGAAAATTATTTAATTTATCGATTAACGATAATTCTAAAATATCATGCTGCTGCTTACAAAAATAAACACTTTTATCCTACTACAATTAATTATCGATTACCGATAATTTTAAAATCGTATGCCACTGCTTACAAAAATAAACACTTTTATCCAATTACGATTATTATTAATCGCCTTGGCGATTATTGGCTATTATCGCGATTATTAGGCGATTTATAGATATCGCAAGAACCATTTGTATCTCTAATGATTTTTGAGTATGCCAAAGTGGTATATAATTATTGAGTGAAATAATCGCCGATTATTTTGATAATCACCGAATCTGAATTTTATATGCAAATGTTAATTTTTTTCTAGTTAATTTCTTGATTGCGATTTTTAGTTTATTTTTCATTTATTTATACATATGTATATAAAAAAAATGTAAGTGCCACTTTGATATCAAACATTTTCGTTAACGATTTTACAACACACTAATACACATTCATGCATATTCTCAGCCTTGTTCGTAATGAACACATCCTGCGGTATGTTATGTTTGTAAAGCACACATGCGAGTATCTGCGAATGATTACTTTGAGCGGTCAATATCAAAAAAAGGGCGTAACTGCAACTTCCCTTTTAAGCGCGGCATATGTAAACTAATATACGAAAAAAAGAATAATAATGATTTACGCACCTGTTGCAGTTGAATATATTTGTATGTAAGCATACTACTACAATTGAATAACAGACAAACTACAGCGCCAGAAGTGGATTACAAAAAAAAATAAAAATAGCAAGAAAATCCAAACACTTTGCACGCTTAAATCACTTTTCTAACCCGGGAATTTATTAAACTCTTGACCTCTATTTAACAGCTTTTGCAATTTGCAGTTGCAGTTAAATAGAAAAATGCCTGCGTTTAAATTCACCAGCCACCGATAGTCATTTCTCAACCACAAACAAAAAATGGTTATAATACAAAAAAAAAAAAAAAACAACTAACCATAAAAATATCTATCAACAGATACTATGAAACCGAAAATTATCAACTGGAGGGCGAGGCGCTAGCGGAGTTTAGAATCTAGTAGGGGGGTATAGTAAGTAAAAATAATAACAATCATTATGATTAAATGTAGCTATTTGAAAAGTCGTGTTCCGAGTTAATGAAAATGTAATTGAGTAACGAATGCAGGGAATGCGCCATTCGGACACTCTTTCGCTTGACTCTCGGCCAAGACGACGAACAGGCGGCTCAGGCCAGAGTGAACTGCGATAAAAAACAAGTAGAAAAATGTAGAGAAAAAAAAGAGGCGAAGAAGTATTTCAAAATTACAATGAATGTGAGGGTAAGGAAGAAAGAAAGGCAGGCAGGCAGGCAGCCGGAAAGGAAGGAAGGCGCTGCTCATTGCAGGGATATGCTGGCAAAAGTTGCGCCTGTGTACGAGTGAGTGTATCTGTGTATCTGCGGATGGTTGCTTACATTTGGATACACCGAGCGGCTATATACAAAAGTACTTGTAGCTGGCGTTCAACTCGTTTGCAAGCTATTAATTTTGCGTTACGTCCTGTGGTGGTTGCAAAGTTACAATTTCTGTTTTTAGTTTCTTTAAGGTTTTCGTTTGTTTTTTGTTCATTTTGCAGGCGTCTTAACTGGACTTTTGTCGGCGCTTATGAAATTGCTGTGCACAGATTTTGTCGTTTCGAAAATGTTGAGAAAATTTCGAAAAAATATTATGAAAAGATAAACGAATATAAAGTAAAATAAAATGGAAGTGGCTAAAGTGCATAATTCATGAAAATTAATTGTTATAATTTTTCTTTCAACACAATTTTCAAATGGCTTAAAGTAAATATCGAATCGCAGTTGGCGCATTATAAATGGCGCTATAATTAATTTTTTATTGAACTATTTTCAGTTTTTTTTCTCTTTTTAATAATAATAAATAAGTAAACAAACAGTTTATATGTTAATTTTGTTGTAGCAATGGGGTTTTATATACTGCAGCATTTTGTTTACGTTAATTTGCCAATTAAGCTATTTCATTGCTTTATTTATGAGTTTGCGGCGGTTATATTAAATGTGCTCGAAAAGTTCTCTGCCCGCTCTCTGTCCGATTCGCAGCTACTTTAAGTTATAAGTTAATTTATATTCGAATTTTCAATAGCGGGTTTTTTCTGTTTTTCTTTTTGTATTTAATATATGTATGTATGTGTATATATGTATGTATTTTTGCACTAAGCCCACGCGGCTTTTTTCATTCTTTGCGTTTCGTTTGAACGGTTTTGGGGGAAGCAGGAGCACGTTGAAACGCAAAGCAAACATTAATCAATATCAGATGTGACGTTTTACGTGGTTATTTGAAACTTGCTTCTTTGAAAGCCAAAAAAAATTTAAATAAAATACAAAAATGTATTTTTTTTTAATTCTCTACGCATGTATATTTATTTGTATAGTATCACATATTTAAGTATATATACATATGTATGCAAAACTAGGCGCAAGCTTTTGACCAAATTGTCAACTTAATATATTTCATTTGTATATGTTTTCTTCTTTTTCTATTACATTATTATTACAAAAGTCAATATCTGAAAGTAAGAACAACAAATGTCCACCTTGAAAGAGTGAACAACCCGGATATAGTGAACAGTCCTTGCAATAATTATTTCCCTATATGCAGACACGACTGTACTTGTATTTTTTTTTAAATGGCACCGTAACAAGTTCTTCAGATCTTTTAGGTTGCAGTTTTTGTGATCGGATATACAGTTAAATTTTACAAAGAAAATAGATCTTTGGCTTAAACGTTTACCTCTCATAAATAATAAAGCTAAGCTTAAGGAAAACTTTCGTAAATAAAATGTATTCAAAAATATGCCACTGGAAAATATGCAAAATATGCAAAAAACAATAATTAATTGTAAAATATCGAAAAATATGCTATAAACTTTCACATATTGGAAAATAAACAAAAATATGCACAGTTTTATAAAATATGCAAAACCATGAATTTATGAGAAAATATGCAAATTATTCAGTTGGAATATTAATATGGAAAATATGCAAAAATATATATTTAACCTATTGGAAAATAAGCAAAAATATGCACAGTTTTACAAAATATGCAAAAGCATGAATTTATGAGAAAATATGCAAAATATTCAGTTGGAATATTAATATGGAAAATATGCAAAAATATGCTTAAACGTTTAAATGACATTTGAAAGGAAGTTTTAGTAATTAAAGAGATAAAATGAAATAACTTTTGATATGCTCAGTAAAAATATGCTTTTGCAGGATTTTGAATATTTAACATTTGTCATAAATATCTTGAGTAGATTTGCGAGCTTAGTAAACCAAAAAATTATGTCAAAATAATGTTAAGTATAACATTTTTTAGGTATTGCATAATTTCCATATTTTGCATTTAATAAAGGCAATTTTTTTACAGCAATTTTATATGATTCTAATTATCCGATTACAAAAATTGTTACATATGATTAAATGATTTTATTGTACCAACAGTTAGTACAATAAAATGTAGTCAGTTTAAACGTTTAGACATTTTTGATGATTTTATTACTAATTCCGCCTAGTTATAATTTCGATTACGACCCTGTTAATAGTCATCATTGTCAGGATGAACTGAACAATTCTTTTTAGTATACTACCACGAAAATTAAAGCGTTGTTAGGCATTTCATTTTTTATAAGTATTCTAATTACGAAAGTGCGCTACAAGCTTCCAATCGACACAAATGACAACGCTGCACAGTGAACAGAAGAGACGAGAGGAGTGGAGTGGAGTGGAGAAAACTTGTTCTGCACAGCGACTTTTACTGCAAACGAATGCCGGACGAAGCGCATCATCGAAGTCAGCGAGCGATTCAGCGAGCGATCAAGGATGGAAGGATGCAATATACGAATCGCGCGCGCCTAATCGAAGGCCAATTAATTTGTTTGCCCTCAGGCATTAAATTATCGAACGAATTCGATTTAACATGAAAGCCAAAGAAAAACTGAGGTGTAGCGGAGCAGAAACAGCCAAGCAGCAATATTCTGGTTTATGTTGAAAAAAATAAATCAAAAAATCACAAACAAAAACAAAAAAAAAAAATACATAATAACAATTTCTCGTGTGCGTGCAGAGATTTTCTTGTAAGATGTTTTCTGCGTTTCTTTTTTTTTTTTTTTGGTTTTCTTTTCATAATTCTTCTTCTTTTTGGCAGCAGATAATTTGACAGAATTTTACCTCTCATTTCTTTTTACGTAACGTTAGCAATTTTTTTTTTGCTGGCCAATTCGAATTATACGAGTACGTCTCGTCTTTTTTTGTATTGAGAAAAATCGCTGGCGTCTGTGATTGTGCAGCGCGGCGCAGCGCAGCGCACGCTCGTCAAAAGCACATCCTCTCTAATTAGGGTGTTCACAATTTGAAGCATGCTGCACCGCGCACACCTTACCGAATTTATTTTTGGTATTATACGTGCACAAGATGTTCGGGCTCGTACTCAAATAGTCTATGTCGTGGATTCGATTAAACTGATTTGAGCTAATTAATTGATTTTTTTTAAATATCAATAAAAGTTTACAAAAAATACAACCGAAATTTAAGAGTCTTTTGGTAAAACGTTGGTTGAAGAGTTTGAAGAATTGAATATAAAATCTGAAAAGTTTCAGTCGACTTAGACTGTCTTAGTTCTCGCCCCTATTGATGCATCTATACCAAAACTCGCGCACACGTCAACTGAACTGTTAGTTTCTATATCAAGATTGAAACGGACATAAGTAATTTTTTTTCTGTTTCATGTTGGCTTTTTTTCATCCGATTCTTGGCACTCGTTAAATTTTCGTTAAATAATTTCTGAGATGCGTCTAATAAGCGTTTGACATATCTATCTGCTGCAGGTAAAAGAATGTTCTATGAAAATCGCTGATTTTCAAATGCAATGTTGAAATATTTAAGTTTTTTTCTTGTGTCACTTGGCCAAATGCCAAAACTTGGGAATTCTGTTTTCGAAACAAGCAAATATTAATGTGAATGAATTATCGAAAGAAAAAACGATACATTTACATATACATATATATATGAATAGATTTTTCGGATGTGGCATAAATAGTTTGACTTGGTATTTAAGTTTGCATAAAATTATTTCAAGTTTTTGTATGCAAAAAAAAACATATATATATATATAAAAGAAATAAACCGCCTTTAGTGTTTGTAATATATTTAATCTCTTTGGTTTTGTTGTTCTTGTACGAGTATTGTTGTTGTTTGCATCATCTTTTTGCCATTTGAGTGCCACTGCAAATGGGTTTCTGAGAATTTCCTCGACAAGATCGTGGCGTTTTGTTTCTTTTATAGGCATGCTGATACCCTAAAATCGATGTATAAATTATGATAAGAAGCACAACAACAAGTACCACAAGCACAACCTGAGAGAGAGAGAGAGAGAAAGAGATCGAGAAAAAATAAAAGAAATACTTATATAAATAATTAAAAAAAAAAATCAAACATGGCGTTTAAGCCAATATTTATGCGCAGAAAATGGTTTGTAAACTTGACGTGATTATATGCAATCAAGTGCTGCTGCTTGCTGTTGTTGTTGTTGTTGTTGTTGCTGCTGCTTGGTGCTTGCTGCTTGCACATTGAGCAACTTGCAACATAGCGCAAGAACATGCGCAACATGCGCTTAAACGCTGCCACTGAAATTTGCATAATTGTTAAAACATCATGTTGTTTTTGTTGTTCTTGTTTGGTATGTATGTGTATGTGTGTGTGTGCTTTTGTTTTTTGTACATAAATGCTTCGGTTCGAGATAGTTTCACAGTAATTTTTTATTGTTTATAAGCGCAACATAAATTCCAATAATTTCGTTTATCGTTTATATATGAAATAGGCAAGTTCCATGGTTAATTTTATTTAATGTTAAGATTCTTGAAATATTTATATTTGTATATACACCAATACTAACATAACTTTGATATAAAAATTGTTACAGAAAGAACTTTTTAAATTTAGTTGTCATTATTGCTTCCTGGTTTTGGTAAGTCCGACTGAATCATCTCTGGACTTAGAGATGAACCGGTAGATAAGAAAGAAAGTGTTCCTACAAAATTTGATTATTATTTTTTGGTGAGTGTGGTCAAGATAGTTTTGACCAGAATCAAAAATTACAATATACAATATCATTGATATCGTTTAGTATAGACAATAAAGATACATACAGTCATCAACATTTTTCCAAAGTAATTCTTCTTTTGGCATCGTTAACACTTTTGTCATCAAAAAAGTTCCTAAAATGAACCCCGACTGAACGGACCCATTTTTAATATATCCAAGTTCTTAAATAAATAACATTTGTCATTTAAATAACTGTTAATGGTAGATCGTTAGTCGGATCTTAGATTAAAAGTATCTCAATCAAAAATATTTATTTTTGCTTGAATATCTTCTAGTGATATGTGTCACACGCGGAAGCTGCCCCACTGCCTCACTCAGTATGTATGTACAAGTCTACTTCACGATTTTTGGAGCCGATTTTAAAAATGCAGTAAATTTGCTGTCGGGGGTCAAATGCCATTCCGCTCACTGTTCACTCATGGCGCTGTGGTGCGAAATTGGTTGCTTAGCATAATTACAGGACCAACAAGCTAAAATATTAATTGCATTATTTGAGCCTCTGAGAGGAAGTATATATAGTATATATATGTACATATATAAGACCACGTTTTTCGTGGCTTCTCGTTTAGTTTGGCATGAAGTCTTGTGAACGTGTGGGCTTCAAACCACTTCATCCGAATGTTGCTGTTAATAAAGCGATTTTCTGCCTTGCTCATGCATGCAATACATACACATACATACTTATTTTTACTCGTATATACATATATACATATACATACATAGTTGTCCGTTAGATTGCGCAAAAACCCAACAACATATATAAAAGGTATTTTTAATTGATAGGCGTGTGGAAAACAATTAAAATTAATGTTGTTGCTACAGAAATTAATTCGTTTTTTTTTCTTTCTCTCTCTAAAAATTAACTTGCTACAAATTATCAGTACTTATGTTATGCTATGCATGTGTAGTCTGAACACACTTATAAATGAACATGGGAAATTCTATTAAATGCATTCAAGGACATGATCTTTTGTAAGAATTTTTTGACTTGTTAGAGTATAATATAATAATTTCCCTTTAACCTATGGATTATGACTTTCTTTCCGCGATAAGGAAGACTTTATTTTTTTTTTTTAATGACCAGAATCAAAATTTACAATATGGCAAAGTTCGGAGACTTATCATTACATTCGAATACTTATCATTACATTCGGATTCTTATCAGAACTGTCTTCTCTTATTGACAATGAAAACTTTATGTTCCCCAAATCAGCACATACAAATAAATATGATATGTATATAAGTAAATAAATGTTTATATCTTCTTCTTTTCTATCTTTCTTTTTGCTCTATACAGTGTATTATATTGTGATGAAATTAATGAACTATATAATTGTCTTAAACTTATTTCTATTCCAACAAAACCGGGGCAACGTCGGATATTATAAACTGGGTTTGTATATTTTGTCATAAAGGATAATATTACAATCAATTATGAGTTACGCAAAGGTTGCTATTCTTTGATCATTTGAATATTATTGAGTCATTTGAATATGGAACGGATACCAAAGTTAATCTGAACTTTTTTGTTGCAACAACCATTGATAAAGAATATTTTATCATTTGTGCTGGTTGTGGGCAAAGTGTTCTTGTTCAAAACCAAATCCCTCGATGCAAGTGAAAACTATGGACATTAAAATAAGAAAGGAAAAATTAATTTTCAATTGACCCAGAATAGCTAGGATAGGATAAAATAAGACGACCTAAGCGAGACATGTCAATTAATATTATACATTGACTATTTTAAATATAATCTCTCGTTCTATAAAGAAATGAGAATGGATCAGTCCAGTAGATGTGAAAAAAATTAAAAATATTATACAAAATTAGGTTTTTAAAGTTATTGTAACTTTAAAATTATTATTGCCCATTGTCATTGTCTAATTTGTATTGCCTGTCGAAATATTTGTTGCAAAATAACTTTTTTTATTTCTAGTATATACAATATTTTTTGATTTCCTTTGATTGCTCTTTTTTTTTAATATTTTCAAAATCTTAATGCTTTGTTGTAAAGATTTTTCAAATGTTTGCAAAGTTATTCCACACTTTGTAAAAAATATCCGCTTTTGCTTTTAACACTTCAATTTCATAACATGTCAACATTTTAGCAGCTGTTCGAATGACTTTTATAAATATTGTCTGAACGGCAACAACACCAACAGCATCAGCGGCCTGCAACCAACAGTAACAACATTGCCATGAGCAACAACAACAACAAAAGCATAGACATTGCTGTCGACATATTTACATTGCGCCGTGATTGCGACATATTGCAAAACGCCAATCAATGCGAGCGCGCGCGCGCTTGCTCGCGTTCTCTCCTCAGATAGGCGTTAAGAAGCCATAAAATACATCTTTCAATGGCGCTGCCAATGGTTGCTATTGCTATTATTCGAGACGCACAGCAAAAGCTATGCCGGCTTATGCCTCAGCTGTGTCTTGCTTGTGTCGTCTACAAGGATAAGAAGTTGTTGTGCTGTGTTGTTTGCAATAATGCAAGTGTTAAAAATAATTATTACAACAACCGAGAGCAATTGCTTTGATCCGACAAACGCAGGAGGCGGTGGAGAAAAAAGGGCATGGCATGAGACGCACTTGCAGACATGTTGATGTTGCTGTTACTGCTGCTGTTGCTGCGTTCCATGTCGTGATCTCTTCTCTACCGCGCGGACATGTTTGGACGCAAACATTCATTTACATTTTGCATGTGCTGATGATGATGATGTACCACGCGACGCGACGCGACGCGACGGACGCATCGCCACACCATTCCACTCGTACTCACACACAAAATGAATGCGTTTATTGCTGCCTGCAATTTTCAAGTGGCTGTGCAGCCATTTTACTACACGCAATTTTCATAATTTGTTTTTGTTATTGTTGTTATTGTTGTTATTGCTTTGTGTGTTTTACATGCACTTCATTATTCCTGCGAAATTTCAGAAATGTTCAATTTGTTGGTTTTGTTCTTTTTTCGTTTCGTTTCGTTTCGAAAATTATAAGAAGGCAATTTAATTAAAATTCAGTCAAGAATTTGTATTAGAGTTGAAGTTTCCTCGAATTCATCGCCACCAGCCGACAATGAATTAGTGATATACAATATTTCAATATGCGTAGTCAAGAACTCAAAGAGTTTAACTCAATTTTAATATTAATAATAAGCGGGACTGAAAGGACTCAACTAAATGGAAGTGATGTTATAAATGCACTGAATTGATGAACCTGATGGATTGCATCTACTGGATGCACTTAAAAGTTCTAGTGGGCGGATATGTTGAAAAGAAAAAAATAATTCGAATTGGTTTAAACTATTTAAGACAAAAAGCGGAAGAGGCGGGTGGGTGTTGCAATTTGCAAAACATAAAGGAACATATTAGAAATAAATATTGAGTCATTTTTATTTAAATGACATGATCTTGGATTTCCCATTTCTGAGAGACATCCATAGATATATTTTCTATATACTTCACTGACCAAATTTCATCATGAAATCAGTTGGCCTTGTCAATAAATATTTTGGAAATATTGCGTCTGGACTGACTCTTCAATCAGAGTTTCCCAAGTGCATATGGACTGCGAAATTTTTCAACATTTTGCCACAAAAAAAAAAATACTTAAAAACTCGAAAACGAAAAAAATCAAGATAAATTGTTTTCTAACTCGATAACTCATACGTATACGTAGAAGAGGTGTATGCGTTTAGTTTTCATGCATCGATGATATTTAATTACATTCTATCATAATCCGTCGAGCGCAATAAAACTTGCTCACAATGCAACTCATAGTACTGACAATTAGTTGCTGCCTGATGCGCTGCTGCTCTTGTTGTAGTTGCCGTATTTGCCATAGTTGTTGTTGTTGTTGTGTGGTGTTGTTGATGTTGTTTATTGTCGACGTGCTGCGTCCGTTGTTGGCGCACCACGTTAGACAGCGGCGGACTACCATGATGATGAACTTAATCGCAACAGGCTGAACAAATGCAATTTTTCTAATAATTATTTTGCCATTAGGCATGAGTGTGATGCATTTTGTCTATTTTTGTTGTTGTTGCATTTTTTTTTTCGTTTTTTCGTTTTGACCGGCGCATGTTGGTATCTGATTGTGGAGCACGAAATTCATTTGAAAATTTTTGTCTAAGGTGTTTTAATTAAAATTAACAACAACAACAACTTGCTGGTGCAGAAAATCAGTCGATTGTACTCGTGGGATTCGATGTGATTTTTTTTTTTTGAAATCTTTAAAATGATTAAACTTTTTTTTGGCAAGACGGCAAATTAAAATAATTAATTGCTAATTAGACATTAATATTATTGCAATATTTTAGCGCTATAAATTTTGTTGAAATTGTTATGCAGAGGCAAGAAACGCAAGAAATAAGCGTTGTTTGAATTGAGATAAGTCTGTGGTACCGTCTGATAGAGATGATAGAACGGATAAATATAATATTAAATTTATTATAAGAACTCTAAGTACGGCAGAGATTAATTTTACAGAGAAGCAAAAACTTAAAAAAAATTTAAGTATTTAAAAGTGACATCTGCTTTTAAGTTTCCTATTTTTGTATTGCTGATATTATTTTCAGGCATATTCTATTTGAGATGCTTCGATTAGGAATGCGAAAAATATATCGATATATATTTCGATATATTTTTAGATATAGATGTATTGATATGTTACCACTAATATCGGTTTAATAATATTATCTATTTGTCTAAAAATTGTTTATAATAACAATGCTATATCGTTATTTCATATTTTGATAAACATTTTCTAAAATCGAATAAGTTTACTTTGAGCTATTACAAATTTGCTTCATTAACCGAAATTTGTTGGAGCCAACTCTTTACAAGTTACAAAAATTTAAATAACGAAACAATCTCGACATTGTGATTAACATTTAATTTCGTCGATGTTTATTTATCGATAATATTTTGTTCGATATATCAAACAATCGATAATTTCTTAATAATACCTATGCTCGAAAAAACAATGTTGCATTCCTAGTTTTGATTAACAGATTTGCTGGATTTTATATCTTAAATATAGAGTATTAATCCACAATATTATGATTTTGACATTTAGCATTTATTATTTAATCTTAGCTAATCAGGGCTAGATCTTTCCTGTAAATATAAATATATACTTTTTATTTTCTATATCTATGATCATTTCTTTAACTTAAAATTGTACAAACTCCTCATAGCCAATCTAATTTTTTCCAGTGTCACCACTAAATGCCAAATCAATTGAATAACACTAAAAAACTCGCCAAATGATTATAAATCAGCATGTCGCTGTGGAATTATTTGCAAAATGATGATTTCTCTTACATGCCCAAATGCAGTGGGTTAAGTACAATTTCTTGTTGTTCGATTTTTCATCGAGTAACGAGTGCACAGTGGTATATCGAACGAATACAACATATAAACCAAACAATGAACTGAAACACTTGTTTATGCGTTAGAAAAATGTCTAAGGCCCACGCTAAAGAAAAAGTATTCCAAAAAAAATCCATCACAAATTTAGTTTTTTTTTTCGCTCACTGCCGAAGCGGAGCGCGAGCGTTTACCAGCGCGCGCGCGGTGCAACTTTTGATTATGGGTCGTGAGTTTGTCTGTCAATGGGTCATGCATTCTGCGCGCCATCCATCGAACGATGAACGCGAAGCAGCAGCAGCGGCGTTCTTCTTCTTCTGCGTGCCTTCTGACATCACAAGAAAAATCGTTGATCATTTTTTTTCCGGCGCAAAGTTTTCAATTTTTGTTTTGTTTTGTTTTATTTAATTTTTTTTCTTCATCCGATTTTTTTTCTATACGTCCAAAATTAAAATAGAATTTATTTACGAGATACCGGCATACGAGAGTCAGCTGGATTTAGTCGGCACTGGCTGCTGGTTATAGCGGCACATTTCTATACATACAAACATGCATACATACATGCATATTATGAATTAAGTATGAACAATTGCCGCTGATGAGTTGCGAGAGTGTGTATGTGCTTTCGTCAAATACGCACGGTGGGAGTGTGCATGTGTGTATGTGTACGAGTATCTGTGATTTTGAAGAAGAAAAGTGTTGTTGTTGGTCGTGGTGATTTTTCACGCAGCGCATGGAAAAATCGAAAAACTATAAGTGTGAGGAATATGTTGTTGTTTACTTGTTTTGACAAGCTGCTGCGCGTTGAAATAAGCGAGTTCGGCATTTTTTTTTATTCTCGCCTCTGGTTTCGTAGAATGCGAGGCGCTTTCGAGCCATGAAAATTCGGCGATTTCGTGGCGACTCCAGACATGCTGGAGCAAAAGTTTCGGATGTAGTTCTTACGCGGCTAATCGGGAAAATGTTTCACACTGTTGTAGAGCTCGACGGAAAATCACTTTGGAGCAGTGGAAATACAAAATTAAATTCTGCTTTGATAAAAATTTGAAAAAATAAGCTTAACCCTTGCAGGAGGGCAGGAGTTCAGGTAACTCTGAATAATTTGTTCATCAGTTTTTTCGGAGTAAAATTCTTTTTACTTGTCATCATAGTTTTTTTTAGTTCCTCTTCTCGATCGAATAGTTTTTATATATATCCTTGGGTTCATATATATATCAACTATTAAATCGTCTTTCCGTACCTATATGTCAAGTTTTCTAATGTTTGGGATTGAGAAAATTTTGTCCTAGCTTCGAATACTTTTGAAGATGCTTGAAATATATACTTAGTCTAAGTTTTCAAGATCTTGAACAATCCAACTTAATACGCGATTCGGGATGATTCGAACTTTCACACATTTTAAAAAATAAATTTTTATATAAAATTGATTGGATGCACTCACTTTGTCCTAGATGTACCCTCTTCATCCACGGATATATCTGCGGTGGATTCTTCTTGCCGTTGCCGCTGTTTTGACTACTGCCAGCCTCGTTGCCGCTATCACTCTCCGAATCGGAGTCGCCTCCGCCGGGACTGTGCATCGGAACGTTCACATTGTTGCTATGATTATTATTTAAAGAGGCCGCAGCGACGGCCAGACTACCGCCCAGGACGCCTTTGTTCAGTGACCTTGCCACACTCTCGACCACGGAGCTGGGTGACAATTTCGGCGAAATGTCTCGCGTCGATAGATCCTGCGGGCTGGCCAGCGATTGTGTATTTGTGGTGTTGTTGTTGTTATTGGCATTATTGTTGTTATTATTGCCGCTGGGCGTTGAGGGATCATTGGCATATTTACAACTGATGGTGGCCTGCTGTTGTTGCTGTTGCTGCTGCGGGTGTTGTTGCTGTTGTTGTTGTTGTTGCGCGAGCTGTTGCTGAGTGGCCGTGTGCTGCGCCGTCGCATGCGCATGTTGTTGCTGCTGCTGTTGTTGTTGTTGTTGCTGTAATAGCAGACGTTGCGGCTGCAATTGTGTGTAGTCGACCATATCGGCGGGATTGGGTTGTGCGCCACCGCCGCCACCGCCGCCGCCAGCTCCTAAGCTATAGGCGGCCGCTTGATTGGCATAGTGAGCTTGCGGTGTATTCGGATATAAATTAGGTGTGTATGCTGCTGCCGCGGGAAAGTAATCATTATTGCCGGGCGTAGTAGCACCCGAGTTGCCCTGCCCAACAACAACCGAACCTGAAGCAACACCGCCGCCACCAACGCCCGCTCCCGGACCACCATTGCTCGAAGACGAATTTGCATTGCCGCTGGGATTAACCGGATGATTTTGTTGCGGATTCATTTGCTGCGGATAGCAGGAGGCAAGCGAGTTGACGAATTGATATGAAGACATTGCAAAGCAGTCGGGATCCATGTTGGTTGTTGTTTTGTTCGAAAGACCGTTGATGTGTTGAAGAATTTTATTATGCTGAGCGCGTTCCAACCAATTATGGTTCTATTCAAAACCTAAAATGAAATCAAAGGATGGTTTGTATTAGTTGAAAGGTTTTGATTTTTTTTAAGAGGTTGAGGCAGTATAAAAGGAAAACTCCACTGACTCAATGAACAGAACTACTACGGGCAGGAGTACTCATAGATTGCAATCCTTAGGCTCGGGGTACCTAAATGGCGATCAATACAATGAAGTGTCCTTAGTTTAAAACCTTTGTGATCACAAGTTAAGAACAAAATTGCGAATGATCAAAAGGAGTGAATGTGGCAATGACCTATCAAACAGTACAAGTAACATAAAAAAACGCTTTTAAAACGAAAGAGTTTTTATAGAACTGGTTCATACTACGACTACCAGCAAACTGTTATCTGATTCATTTTGACTATGAGCTGGAAGTCCTCTCCTTCAAAAGATTTAATGCCATAGATAAATTCGATGCCTTTAAAGCTTCTGTATGCCAGGATTTTGCTAGGTTAATAATAAAAATTTATAATTTCAATGTTTACACAATAATTTCCAGCTGAACCTAAGCCAGATTATTGTGTTCGGAAAAGTGCATCAGTTGAGCGAAAACGCCTGAAGTACAAACACAACATACACACACATACCGACGACTACATGCAAAGACGATAATATACACTTCAAGTCTAAAGAAATTGTGGAGTAGCGTTTAACCGAATCGGTGAAGGACATAATTTCCCCCTGCAAGAGACGAAGAAGAAGTAAGAGAACAACGAGTGGGATATGCCTTTGCGATGGTAATGCTTAAGCATGGCCATAATGCTTAAGCATAGACATTACATGCGAGCTTGGATTTAGTTGGCGAGCGATATAAACAAAAATTATAAAATAAAGTATGAAGACCAAAAATAAAAGAGAAAACTAAAAGTTCATGTTTTTTTTTATTGTTTTTGTAGTATTGTGTTAGTTGAACTGCTACAGTACAGGCGATTGTAGCACATATTCCTCCGAATCACTAAAATTACTGGATATATAACTAACTAACATACGGGCAAGTTCAAGTGCAAGCAACAACTTTTCTTAACTCTTTTTGGTTTTGTTTTTGTTTTTTGCTTTTACAAAAAGGAAGTTTAACGAAAAAGCATGTTTCATGCTCGTGCTTAAGTCAGCTCGTACAAATACTAACAAAACGACAACAACATCATGTATAGGTATGTATATCTACATCACCCAAAACTGATGAACGTGCTCCAAAAAACAACAAAACCGAAACAACAACAACAATAACAACATCACAGAAGCAACATCAATTCGAACAAAATATCGTCCGTGGTGTATCGTCTCAAGCCAGCTAAAAGGAAGGAAGGCTTTTCCATTTTGTTGGTTGACTTGTTTCGGACATGAACTTCGTTCTTCACTACCTTCACTACCAGTTCGCAGTTAGCTTGCCTTGCCAGAGATATTCAGTCTGAGTGAAACCCATAATTTCGAACCAATGGGCAATTTAACCCTTTAGCATGTTTTCTAAATGAAAGGAGTAAAGCCAAACAAAAAAAAAATAATACAATACAATACAATACAACCTGAAATCAGGAGTGACCTAAAATGGTTGAGAACAACAGTCGAAATCAGACGAGCATATAAGGACAAAAAAAAACAATAAAAATTGTATGAAGCAGTAATGGATTTTGGAGTAGGCTACACTCACACTCACAGTGGTAAGTGAGATTTAGAAAAAAAATTGTTTAAAAGAATCTTAAGTGAAATATGCGTATTAATTAAAGTATCTCTTAGATGAAAAGATTTCTTCGAGTCAAAATTTTATATATCCAGTTTAAAGAAAAATTTGTCTCTCTGTGTATTTGTCTAAGTTACTTGTACACAAGCGGCTAGGTTGACTTTAATAAGATCTGTTCCGTTTTATTTCATATTTTAACGTGCTAATCCTGACTATTTTCTATCACTAGTAATTTAACAAATGACTCAAGGTATTATCATAAATACACAAACTTATAAAACTGAGATTTTTTGTAAATTTTAAGTAAGTTGCAATTTTTCGTGGGGTGTACTGAATGGAAAACAGTAACGACGCTTCGGAATGTGGTAAGTTGCCAGATATTTCGATACGCGTGTTGATCAACTCGAAATTAAGCGCGGGCAAGTATCCTTGCCACAACAAAAAAAAAACAAGAACAAAATGCAAAAAAAAAAAAACACACACAATCGCAGTTTGCAGCATGCTTATCGATTAATTTGGCAAAAACGAACGAACATTCGCTCGTTCGCCGCTCAACCGTCAGCGTTGGGTCTGCTATAGCCATCAGAGTACTTCTTCTTCTTGTTGTTGTTGCTGTTGTTGCTGTTGCTTTTACTGCGGCTGCTGCTGCTGCTGATGTTGTGGTTCTAAGCCGCCTACCGAAATGTTGGCCCGCTATCAAAATCAATATAAAGCGAGTGAAAATGTTCGAAAACTTGAAAGTAGTTTCGGCTTCGCGTCCGCCGCATCATGGTGTTTGGCTAAATTATTGTTTTTGTTTTAGCTGCACGTTTTAAAGGTTTGTTGCTTTTGTTTTTTGTTTTTGTTTTTCTTATTTTACTGACTGCATGCACTTCTTTCCGGCTTTGCTGGAGCTTAAAAAAAATTGGCGAGGGTTTTTTGACCTGTTAACATTTACACTGTACACTGCAATTACGTAATAGGTTGCCTCGATAAGGTCATTTCGATGTTTTAAAGAACTCTCCATACATACATACATACATACATACATACATACATACATACATACATACATACATATAAAAGAATTGATTTAAAAAAAATATAAAAAAAACGAAGAAAAATGGAAAATTATATTAAATTATCTTGATAATTTCATTATTGATCCTTCTCTTTTTGTGTATAGTTGTGTGAATATGTCTGTCTGAGAATATGTGCGAGAATATGTGCCCAAAATTAGTCACGATTTCACGTTTTACGAAATTTAAAAATTTAATTTTTAATTTAAAACACGGTTTGACTCTTTAAAAAATAATTTAATTTCAGCGGGGATGATTAGCGAATAAAGGACTTGTTTTCTTTAGCGAAGAGCAGAACTCTTTGATAGAATACCTCATTTCGATGTTGATCTTTTCTTCTTTGTAGGATCTAACGAAGTGGATAATTCGATTTTCATTTGGTAATAATTCAGCAAATTTCATTTTCGATTTAGTTAAAAAGTTTTCTATTAATGACAAAAAATAAGATTTTTACAGCATTTCTTTTGTACCATGGTGTAACAAATATAAGGTAAGAAAAGTAGATAATTGTCCCTCTTCATCTCGATTGTTTCTCTCTTTGAAAATTTAATTTTTGTGCAGTCGAGGTGAGTTCCTACTTTACTAAACTTGTATTATTTAACCATGGTATATACGTATCCTAGAGTTCTATTGAAAAACGTAACTGTGTAAGTATCCATTCTAGCTTATCTATTGAAGCATGGTTAAGACTTTGTCGACGTCTACGATTTGAATTCAGAGAATCTATTCCATATAATATATTCCAGCATATTGGCATGGTTTTGTCTCTGTCCGTGTCTACAACATGGATTCAATGTACCTATTCTAGTATATCTATATAACCATGGTTCTGATTTTCTGTCCTCGTCTATTATTTGAAGAATAATGTGTACCTTGTTCGGTTTTTGACTTTCATGGACTATTTACGAATATTTCATATATGAATTTTAAAAAATTTTTCTCAATATTACTTTTGTCGATTTAGTTTCCCAGACTATCTTAAAAATTTTTGTTGTACTAAGAAGATAGCTATAGATTTTCCTAAATTCAGCAGTTAGCTTTAGAACTGAATGAATTTCCAACGCATTTGGTAATATCCAAAAAAAAATTATAATTTTCTTAAAGAGTACATAAGATTGTGAAACGCTTTCGGTGATCCGCTTAACACCACCAATCGATATAAATTTCAAATTCACCAACTTCGAAATTGCCATAAATTATTATTTTTTAAATAGTTGAAAAGTTCGTGCGACATGCAGTTCAATTGGTGTTAATTAAATCCATGAATAAGAATAACTAAAAAAATATATATACTCGCATATATTTTTTAAATACCCACAAGACCAGACGCAACCATTCGAGCATTTCATTAGGCCTGAGTAGGCACGGCACGGCACAGCACAGCACGGCATTGGAAGCGTTTATAGGGGAATTTCATATAAAATATTCGAGCAGCAGACAGACGACGACGACGATGATGATGGCGGCGACGACGACGACGGCGGCGCAGTCTGTTTGCTGCCTTCATTTGATTGTCTTATGAGAAAGCAATAAATTATCGCAATTCTTTGCTGCGACACTTACGCATTTGTTTGTTTTCATTTCAATAGCCTGCCCGCTGCCTGCCTGCCAGGGCGCTTCGCTCGTTTTGTGCTGCGGCCCCGGACTCGAGCAATGAAAAGAAACAATTTTAATTCTTTTTAAAATAAGAGTGAAATTTTGTTGTTGTTGTTGTTGTTTTTTCCTATTGTGCGCTTTGACTTTCGGTTCGATTTGGTCGCAATTAAACCGCAGAACGAATTTTAAAGATGCGCACTGCAAACAGCAAATAGATGCAGACAGGTAAATGGTATTGTTTTTTTTTTCATATATGTATGTATATATATTTGTGTTGTTGTTGCGTTATTTGGAATTCAATTGAGTTGCGCATGCGTGCAATAAATCAATTAAATGCGACACTTGAAATAGGTTGACAGGCATTTTCGTTCTTTTCTATCCGAATTATGTCAGAAGAAATTAAACAAAAACTATTTTTTTTTCGTTATATGTATGCCCAAAGGGTTAAATCGATTAGGCGAAGTTTGGTATATGTCAGTTTCAATTTTTCAATTTGACTATAATAGTTTGCGTTTTTCTATTACATTTTAATAATACATATACATAGTACCTTTAAGTATATTTACTTTGCTTGATATTTTTATGTAAATTTTTTCTGATGTCTTTTTTTCAAGAAAATTTTATTTTTTATATACAAAAAGAAGATATATGCACTCTTTAGGCTAACTCTTATGTAACTCAAGTAAGCTTAGCTGAAGTTTTGTTATTTTTGTATCCAAGATTGTTTTATACACACTTTTCTTAACAAATATTTTCATATATGCTATACAAATCACTTCTGGGATAGTTTTAATTCTAAATATTATTTGTTGGTGTTTGCTATCGGAGTGCTCCTTTCAGAGTGACCCTTTTTGGAGCATATTTTCAGAAGTTTGTTCGAATTGTTAATAACTATTTTTTAACCAAACTAAACATTTACTATAAGTTACAAAGATTAACAGCAATTTTTAAAATTCAGCTATGTTACTTAAATATTATTTTAATCAAATACCAAATTAAATTAGTAAGAGAATTATCTTCGACTATGCCGAAGCTCATATACCCTCCGCCATTTCAGTAATACCAAAAAATTGGTTTCTTTTAGCACATAAATGCAACATGTCTCTATTTTATGTTGGCTTATAATAGTTGGTTGTTCGTATCGGATCCCGACCCTTAAAAATTTAAAATTTCTCTTCTTTTTACTTAGTTTCTTACTGACAGTCGAACGACAGTGGCAACACTAGAATTGTGCACATGTAGACCTGTAGATAAAGTGCTGACCGGGTAAACGCCGACATATTTCTTAAACCTACAAACGAACATATCTCAGCATTTATGTTTGGTGTAGAAATATTTTTCTGATTTTTTTCATGGTGTGAAAGTAGAAAATTGTTCCTCTTCACCTCGATATTGTTTCCCTCTTTGGAAATTGAATTTTTGAGCAGTTGTGATTGCTCCTACAAAATACCAAGTAAAACAACAACGTAGTTTTTTTTTTATAAAAAAAAATTTAAACTTCAAAATAAGGCAGAAATCTACTGAGTTCTTAGTTTCCTAACCTTATTATTCAACCATGATTTTTTATGTGTTTATGTGCCGACTGCCTTGGAAGGTTTAGACTAGTAAAGTGCGAAGTACCTTGAAAAATGTTGCCATATTTCTAAAATTTTCTTATATACTTTTTTGTTGGTTTTAAATTTCAAAATTGACTTTGTTTAACTACATACGTCAATTGAATCTGAAACCTTCAATCTCTCCTGTTTACCACGCCACTGCCGAGTTACCTAAATGACGGCTTCTCTAATAGTTCCAGACAATTGTTGTATTTGTTTACTATTAATACACTTTGATTTTAAATGAATATCTTTCAAATAAGACACATTTATAAAAGTGATAATTATGTAAACAAATTTAATTGTTAAACTATATCCTCGTACATAATACATAGTTACATACATATGTATGTATATAAAAATGGAAACAAAAAAAAAACTCCTCTCTTACTGCACGGAACACCCCATTGCTTTTCTGTCGCTCATCCCACTGTCATAAATCATAATTTTTAATATTTGTTGTCAACATGGGCGTTGCTCAAAATGTAAACACAACAATAATAATAACAACAACAACAACAACGACAAGAAGACAACAAACGAAAAACAAAAACAAAAAGCCAAACAACAATTTTAAGGTATTTGCGCACGCGCAGTCACACTATTGTCTGTTTGTATACAAATACGTGCGTGCCTATATGTCTGTATGTGTGTGTGCGTGTGTGTGTTTGTATGACACTGTCGCACAGACCCATTAAAAAGTCATAAAAATTTGTAAGCACCTCATAAAAATTGTCATAAATTTCATTTTTTCTTCGCTTCGAAATGGTTCTCTCATAATTTTTTTTGAGTACTCAATTGTTTTTCGATTTTTGCGCCATTGTTCTTTGTTGTTGTTATTATTAGTTTTTTTTTTAACAGTCACTGCAAGCGGCCATTGTTGCCCTTTTGACACTTTAGTTGCTTGTTGTTTTTGTTGTGTTTAATGCAGTTTTTGTGGTTGTCCTTTCGTATTTTTTTGTTGTTTTTGTAGCCGGATTTTATGAGTAGGCATAATTTAGAGCTGTTACATAATAGTTATGAAAATGATAATTACTGTCATTGGTTTTGTTGTTGTTGTGGTTGTTGTCGCTTCTCTTGCTGTTCTTCAATTTGCTGTGTGATTGTTGTGGTCTGTGACGGGGTCACTCAGTCAGTTGAGTGCGATATTATCACTGAATGAATCTGGTCGTTGTTGTTTCTTACAAGATACTAGCTACGATTTTTCGGGTGATTTATGATGTCACATTCAAGTTGTGGTTACTTTTTGCTCAGTGTGACAGTGTTGTTGTTTCGTTTTTTTTTACCAAATTTATTCTCCATTCAGCTGTACTTTAACCGAATCGTTTATTCGAAAAAAATGTTACCTTTGCTCTTATAAAGATGTTGGTAACTTTTCTAATTGATTTCAATTAAAAAACAAATTGGTTCTTAATAAACAATCAATCAAACAATCAATATCCGAATTAAATGTATTTTTTATATAAAATTAAAAAAATATTTACAAACTTGCTGAAATAGTGAAAATCCTTAGCAAAATTATTAAAAGAGCCAAGATGGAAATTTGGAGGATTTTGGGATAACAAATTTATATATCAAATGATTAAATCATGCAATCTGATTACTGGCGCGATAAGATCAATCGTCGATTATCGTAATAATCGTTTGCTGAGTATTCTATTGACATAAAATCATAGAGTTGAGAGTGGGGTGGGTATGGGATTATAGTTCTAAATCCTCATGAACTATTGTGCTGTACCCAGGATAAGGTCGGAAAAAATCATATCAGAAAGTCTTCCATACAATTTTCTTATTGGGAAGTAATGGACTTATGAACTATGTCTTTCAATTCTTTTAGGTCTATTCATACTTATCAATCTTATATATTTAAATAATCAATATAAAATTTTAAAGGAAACTTTCAATAAGACAAAGTGAACTAGTCCTTTTTAGCTTCTAACATAAATCTTATAGATGATCCCATATTTTATTGGTAGAAAAATAAAAATTATTCAACTTTGCGGAAAATTGCCCTGAAATATTTTTCTATAAAGGTCTCTGCAAAAATATTTTTTTAACAGCTGAACTTATACAGACTCTAAGAAATTTATTGATCCTCTGCTACTTAGAGTTTTGTTTTATTTTTTTTTTTACAAATTATCATCTGTAGTTTTTCAATACTAAAATGAAATTTGGAAAACTTTTCAATTCGTTTTTTATTATTTTTTTTTCTTTAATCAAAAGCGTTTTGTAAATTCGGATTTTTTTTCGAAATTCTTGGAAGTAATCGTTGATAAATCGTAATCGGTCTTTTATCAACTTGTGATAATCGTAATCTTAATCGTCAGATAAGAATCGTTGGATCTCTAGAGTATATATGGTCCTTAAAGTTTTATAAAACAAAACCGATTTTATAAAATCAATTTAAAATTGTTTTTAGTTTGCTTGATAAACGAATACAAGTGGAAATTTCTGCATATTAAATCTTGCAAAAAATGAAAATAAGGCTTGAACTGAATTCGCCAATTGTCTTAAAAGCTATAATTTAATTTAAATGTAATTTTTAATTATACCTCTTTATACGCTGATGACAATCTGCTTATATGCCACTTTGCCTAAACTGCACTTCCTCGTAGCTATACCGATCGGAACTTTCTGCCGAATTCCTTTAAAACCCAACGTCGACTTAAACTTCTTCTATGCCCCTCTTCTATGTTCTTTTCACGTGCATTTAATTTACTTGTAAATATGTTTGCATATATATAAGTACATATATATATATATATGTATATAAGTATATTGCCATTGCTAGCGTGCATATGAAGGTAGTTAGGTATGTATGTAAAAACGAAAAAATTTTCGGCTGAGAATAAATGTAGACCCGGCACTTATTGTACAAGCCGCGATGGTATGACTGCCTCTTAAAAAACATATCCATTATAACGCCATTTTGTTGTACCCTCATATAGCCTCAGACGACGACGACGACCGGCTTTTGCATAGAATATTTATTAAAACTGCCGAAAAGTTTGCGTGTTTTTCATTTCAGTTTGATTTATAAATACGAACAACTAAAGTTGAAATATCATGACATTTTCGTACGTTTTGTATTTAGTTTTTTATTCTTATTTTATTTTATTTTGTTGTTGTTTTTTTGTTTTGTTTTTGCTACTGCTATTGTGGCTTTGTTGTTGAAGCATTTGATGAATGCTTTTTGTGGGCACAAAATGTGTTGCAAACGAATTTCGCTTACCTATACACAGTAAAATATATTTAAATGTCGGCAGGATATGCCAAGAATTGTATTTTTTGTATCAAATGAAATAAATGAAACTAGAATAATTACAAAAAAAGAAATTTTTGAATTTAAATTTATCCGACAAAAGAATCGAATCGAATGGCTTCTTCGGTCACATATGCGGCTCTGGAAAGAATGTTTCCTTTAAACTCGAACTGCGACAATTAACACCACAGGCTGTCATTGTCCCTTTTTGTCTCGAATCGAGGCAATCGATTGCTTCTGCTCTGTGTGGCAATTGTTGGGCCTACATTATGTAATAGTTGCTGAGACGCTGTAACGCAGCGCAAGAATTCCTTTTGAAGTCGAACAATCGATTTTTACCACCCTCTATGAAAATGCGCCGAGAAAATGCAAATTTAACAAAGAAATTACTTTCTAACTATAGGAAAAAGAGATTCGAAAACCAAACCAAATCAAGTGTTTCCTTTTTTTTTCGGAACCGACCCTCTATATGCACTTCATCTACTTTTACTTTCGCAACGTACTCGTGATTGTTGTAAGAAACGAAAAAAAAAAAATAACGACTGACCATATGTGAGCGTCACCGACCGTCACACAGTTCATTCATGTTGCCAGTCAGCAGCCTATTATTGTTGCGTTACTCGGAAAATTGTTATAGACGCCAGAAGCGCAAAATATGTACCGCCTGCAACGAGACCCTTTTGCTCATAGTCCACAACCTGCCTGCCTGCCAGGCAGTAGCGTTTAATTATTTTTCGTTCTATGTACGAGTATGTATGTATATATTTTTACTTAAGCATTTAACATAAGTATGAGCATTGTTTTCCATGGCAATAAGCGCTGTTAAGCGTCGTCCTACTAGCCCTAAATGAAAATTTAATATCGTATTTATAATATTTGTAGCTAGCTAGCAAAGCAGCATGACTTCGTTTGCGTCTATACCCAGCTCGCGCGAAGCACGCTATATTATGTCTATGTAATTTATAAAATATAAGAAAGCAAAAACAAAAACAAACTTAAGTTCTGAATACTTTCGAAATGCAATGAGTTTAGATACTGTCCAATTGTACATTAGTTACTTTGGAATTGGCCCTGTACCTAATTTTTCATTTTCACTTGTGACGCCAATGGTTGGTCGGTCGGTTGGTCGTTCATTCGGACGGATCTTAATTACTTCGAAAACGCATGCATTCTCTTTAATGAGGTGAAAATTCTTTTGGTTGATAAGCGACACGCAACTTTTCCAGACACACAACCTTAATTTTTTTTCAAATGCTTTAGTTAATTATATTTTTTGTTAGCTGGCAGTCAGTCAGTCAGTCGCTGCTGCGGCATTAAAGAGTTAAGCTAGAATATAATAAATTAATTTAGAGGAAAGGGTGTTTAAGTAGTTCTTTAACATAAATGAATATCTTAAACAGTAGCTTAGCGGATATGTACCTATGCTTGTATCTGTTGGATTGCAGTTTTATAATTTATGTTTTCATTATGTCGGTTGGTTTGTCTGCTTTTAAGTCTTTTGTTATGTCTGTCTGTTTGTGCGTTTGTCTGCCATGTTTGTATTTTTATATTTGTTATATAAGATATACGAATTCTATTTTTTAATTTTATTTGTAAGCTATTTACAAAGAACTTTCGCACCAGATAAATTTTACTAGTTGAAGGAAGGTTTGGAAGGACAAGCGGCGCTTTGATGCACACTAAACTTCAACCTACTTTAAATATTTCATATGGAATTCAATTGTATAAGTAAAAGAATATTAAATTTGTAAGTACACTTTGAACTTCATGATATATAATCTAACTATTTTCGTTTTGCAAATTTCTATAACTGAAATATCTTGTCTGATGTATGTAGTATAATTTATTTTGAACTGACTTTCCAGACCTAGTATCAATTTCCCGATATTGAATCAAAATTCAGTTATAAAGTAAAATATTTTAAGATCTTATTTCAGTGTTAGTCCTGGTCTAGCCAGAATATAAAGGCCTGAAGTCGTTAGTATATGTTTCAACTAGTTAGTATTTATCTTTTAAAAACATTTTTGATGCATTCAAACATGTAAACCTCTTCCGAAGATTGCAATCAATGCCTCAACCCTCGCCCTAATAAGATATACTTGAGTAAAGATGTGGAATTTATAACTTCGAATATCTAGAAAAATTTTATAAAGATACTAAAAAAACTATCGACTCAGTGACTAATATTAAGTCATTCATTTGCAAACAACAATTATTTTTCACATTCATAACTTAAATTTCTATAATAGACTTAAATGGATTTACCCGGATAGTTGCTGTCGAGATAAAAAGATTTGTTTGTTGTTAAGGTATGAAGTTGTTAAGGATAATCAGTTCTTTAGTAATGAATTTCCTCAAATAATAAATGTTATTTAAAGATTACTAATAACAATTAATTTATTTTGAATATATTGATATTTTCAGATTAGTTTCAACTTGTAGTAAGTTTTTCTTTACATATTATGAAGTAATTATTTGATTTAAAAATAAAAAAAACCGGATAATTTCCTTATCAAATTTTATTTCGAAAACACGAATTAGAAGACTTATGAAGAGAACGGTGCAGCGAGCTTCGAAATGACAAGGCAGACTTTACTTTTAATTGTTGTTGTTGAAATTAATTAAAAATTTACCAGCAAAGTTTGTTTTTGAAGTAAGAAAAATGTCATGGGTTCGAAAAATTTTTAAATATTATACATTTATTGAAACAAGAAAATTGTACTGAACGCGAAGTTTAAGAAAAAAAAAAAATCGTTTTAAAAGTAAGAAGTATCCTACTCTTATATCTAATTATTTTGGGTCTTTGATGCATTCAATTGATAATTTGTTTAACTTTGAAAATTAATAATCACTTAGTTATTTTACTTTTTATATAAATAATATCTAATCGAAAACTGAAAAAAAAACACACGAGAGCAAAAAGAAGATGCATACAAATATTTTTAGATATAGTATGGATGCCTTTTCTATAGATATAAACAAGTGCTGATCCTATACAAATGTTTAAGCATATGTTGTCAAACATTTTTTCTGTTTAGTAATTTTTGTGGAATTAAAAGAAGTTTTACTCAAGCTATGTCGTATAATTGGGACACAATCTGTTTCTTTAAACTGTAATTTGTAAATGACATGAATGTCTACTACTACTACTGAACACCTTTTGCCATTGCCCAGCGCTAGCCAAATGCAGAATGCGAATTCTTGGACAAGCTTTTTTTAAATCTCTAAGCGATTTATCTGGAATAAATAGCTCCAAGCCCTTCGCATTAAGGATCGAAACTTTCGTGATCCATCAATATCACGAAGTAAGGTCAACGCTTTTCTCCATATAAAGGGAGCAAATGGTATCGCTATGGACCTAGTTTAGACTATGTGAGGCATTTGCCGCCACTCTAAATTCATCTGAGTTGCTTTAGAATGCATTTATAAACATTTCATAAAACATTTTTTGTTGTTATATTTTGAAAATTTGAGTTTATGGACTTGTACAGCATTTATATCAAAATGTGATACCAAATCGGAAACATTGAGTTTATTTTTTTGATGTCTTGATATCTTAAACAAAACTATCGAACAAGCTTACCTGCTTTTAAACGAAAAGCGGCTGCACACTGGTTTAAAGAATATTAATGCTCCACGTTTCTTGAGGAAAAGTTTTATTAAAATTTTAAAATTTTTTTATATCGTGTTGTTTTTTGTTTTTGTTATTTAACAGTTAACAGTTGCACTTTTACGAACACCGCAAACAAACCGTCGGTAAACCATTTAATTTCCGATGTGGAATAAACGCGCTCGAATGTAATAAATCAAATAGAACAAACAAGAACTGCGAGCGCAGGTTGTAATTTTCCTCCAACGGTCGTCGATTAAACCGGCAACGCAACGGATGATTCTTTCTGTCTTTCTTTCCGTCCGTCTGTCTGTCGATCTATCTGTATCTGTGTCTGCTGCCTGTGCGTTGTATCTGCGGCGATCGAGGCTGATAAAACGCCGACATATGAAACAGATGACTGGACGGTGGCAGTGCTCTTGTTCTTGTTCTTATTCTTCTTGTTATTGTTGTTGTTGTTTTGCTATTCGAAATTTAGAAAATTAAAACTCAACTCAGTTGAACTGAAATGAATTAAAGCAGCATAGTACAAATAGTTGGGCAGCGCGTACAATAAACGCTGAACACGCACAGAAAGAAACACATAAATTCTCGAATAATGACAATGTTGACAAGTTTTTACACACTGCTTAGCTGCTCGTTATATTTGTTGTTGTTGTTGTTTTTGTTGTTGCTGTTGTGTGTATTATTTTTGGTCAAATTAATAAACACGATTTTTGAGGGATTTAATCTTCCGGTTGAGGATTTTGTTCTTAGTTTTTGCGATATTAACCTTGGCAGGGATCATAAATTTTAATGGGCTTTAAATCGGCCAAGGGTCAACTGTTTGGGTCAGGCTTGTGGATATTGTCACTTGACTGGTTTTTGATATATTTTTTTTAATTAAATGGTTAAATGGTTTTACAACAATTCCTTTTGATTTGTTTATATGCCTTGCATTTAGAAAGAAATCAGTTTTTATATATTGCACTTGATTTGTTTGTTTAATAACTCACACTGGTATTGGTTATTGTTGTAGTTGTTTTTATTGTTGTTTTTTATGGTCATTGATTTTTTTCAAATTCACATTTCTAATGCACTTTCAGTTTTTAAGAAGTTTGTTTTTTCTTAATTTGATTTGGTTTTTTTGATTTTCAAAAATCGCTTTAACGCAAAAATTGATGAGTTTCGTTCAGCGGGAATGCACGTTAAACGCCATCAATGAAAGCACAAAACACACACAAAACACACACACACGAAGAAACGCATTGCACTGCAAAACACTTTGCTAACAATCCATCATTTATTATCAGCTCCAAAGATACACCTTTGCTGCTTGCCGCTCTGTGGCAGTGTGGTGTATCCAACAGATACTTGGGCTGGCGAATGGTTTTATGCTGCCGACGCTACGATACGATACGCGATGACGCTACGCTATGAGCAAAAATTTCTTCGCCACAAAGTTTTCAATGTCGCTTTGCTTGCTTGCTGCTTGCTGCCTCTTTTTTATTGTTGTTTTTATATTTATATTTTTATTTTTATTGTTGTTGGTGTTTTTTCGTTGAACTATCCGCGGAATACGTGCTCAAAGCGCCAATGTTTCACTTTGACTACTTGGGCATAATTCAAATCACAAATATCTGAGCATCAATAAAAAAATACAAAAAAATACAACAACAGCACAAAAAAAAACAAACGCGATACTTATACACAAATACACATATACACGCACACACGTATGGAATGGATACCCGTCGCAGTCGTTGTCGCACCCGTTGGATGCCCAATTGCGAGCTGCGAGTACGAGCAAGTAGGGCTGCTTAATAAAAATGCATTCGTGTAATAAAACGAAAGAAGAACAACGAAAAAAAAAGAACACACAAAGAAATTGAAAAATGTGAGAAAGAAAAAATTAAAACCGAATTCGAACAATCGCATCGATTTTGTGCGTGCACAAAAAAGACGGCAACACAATTCGAATTTAGCTGCCGCGCTCACTCGCACTGTCAGCGTCAGCGGTTGGCTACGGGCTGCCGCAAGGTATGTAGCAGCGCACAAACAACAACAACAACAACAACGACGAGTATCTTTTGGATATGTGCTGTGCGGTGGTGCTCAGCGCACATATTCTCATCGTATTAACCGCCAAACCAGAATTTTGACAAACAGACAGACAGACAGACAGACAGACAGACAGACGTACAAATACAAAAACCTCATGAAACCTCAATCAAATAGTTTCGATGTGTGTTTGAGTTTCTTTCGAAGATGGAGCGCATGGATTCTTCGAATTTCGCTCTTTTGCCGCTATACGCTATAACATATCAACTGGCGCTCAGTTCGCTTGGATATTGTGTAGTGGTATCCAAAAAACATAAATAACTTGTTTCTCAGCGCCGATATTCGAATGGAGATTTTTCGAATTATTCGAAATTGGTTTTCTTTTCTCGTGTGCCATGCACGTGTATATGTGTATTCACACGTATTTGTGTACATGTGTCTATGTGATCATACTAAAGATTTCGAATATAGTTTTTTTAGGTTTTCAATGTTCGATTCGATATTCGAATGAAAAGGTTCCTCTTTGTTTAGTCAGTAAATCAGAACACACAAATGGGCAGTTAAAGTTGCACAGTGGTCATCTTTAATAAAGAGTTTTGGTTTTGTCTGATATAATTGAGTGGACAATAAGATAAGCTTATCAGTCAAAATGAAGCAAATTATTAAAGAAATAGTATACAAAAAATTAATTTTCAAATTTGTTAGCAAGTGTTTCAAAACTTATATGGAAAACGATTTGAAAATCAGTTTAGAAGTTGCAAATTTAAAAAGATTCGCTTAAGGGAATTGCTACCAAAATGTATATTAAAAATATTCAATAATCTGGTCAACGAATAAAACAAAGCTATATAAATATTCTGTGATTAATCTCAACGGCTTTAATTGAATTTTTAAATATGTTAAAAATGTTTATATCTAACAAGAAATCATTTAAAAATTTAATTGAAATAAAAATATAACAAAAGAAAACAACTATCGTTTCTTTTATGACAGATGAAAAGGAAAATATCTTCCATATATCAACAAAGAGTAAAAGAAACTTTAAATAGCTTTTTTTCTTTTTACCATTCTCCATTCAACAACATTTATTTTTGCCTCCTTTTAGGACCTTCTCATAATTTTTATCATTGAATTTTTATTTTCAAATTGGCTAAAATACAAAATTTGTATTTAAAGTCTTTTAACGTTAAGTATGACTAAAAATATTTTAGGTAGGTAGATTGGTTGTCAAACGACGAGCCTAGGCCTGTCGAAGGCCCATTGTGATACCAACGGAACTAAACTGCAACTTACTCCTGCTCTGGGTCCTTTTTAAACCATCCTCTTAGCCTTAATAAAACTAACTACTCTCGACAGTTTGATAACTGCTACTACAGTTAATTTATCAAGAAAGTCGGAACCCAGTATTTTTTAAAATATTTTAACTGATTGCGTAAAATTTTCCTCATTAACTGTGCAACATTTTAAACATTAATAATACAATACAATTTATAAGCAATATGCACTTGTTGTTGTAGTAATGAATAATTTATTAAAAGCAACGTTTTCTGGGAATTCGAGACCAAAGTATGATAAAATATTGCTAACATAATTTGTATAAGCATAAAGTAAATTTCTTAAGGATTTTATTCAAATTGTCGGATAGGTGGAAATTAAGATTCTGATTATAGGACTGATTATAAACTTGTAAGAAAAAACCTTTAACATATACTAGAGCACATTTCGAAGTATTAACAAAATGATGTGAATACAACGTTGAATCGTTCTCATGTCAACAAAGTATGTCAGGATGTTCTTACTTTATTTGTGATGATCGTTAGAACTTAATTTCTTTATTTAAAATTCACTTTCAAAAGATAATTCGTTTATATTTATTTTGAACTGTAATCAAAATTATTTCGAGGTAATTTGTTTGAAACTGTTTACCGTCGCTCTATCTGCCGCCTAACAAACGACGTACTTGAGAAGTCTTTAAGCCAAGTTGAACAAAAAGCAAAGAAGAAAACTTTATTATAACCGAAACTCTCTTTCCAGCGAAAGAAGCGAAAAGAGAGTTAGTAGTACCGCACTCAATTGCCACGAAACAACGTTTGTTTTTTTTTTACTATCAGATAAACCGCCTAGAAGATACGCGAGATACGACGAACATAACACGTAAATCCATCAGAACAACGACGACGATGACTTTTTCAATGTGTCCAAGATGTATTGCAACGGCATCATCAACGCACGACAACGACAACGAGACCGAATCAAACTTAAAACTTGCTCGCCGTCTGAAATACACATTTGAATTGAGCCAAAAGCTTATGCCGCACACTTGTATCCGTGAAGTTGCATTCCGTTCGTTCGTACGTTCGTTTCGTAGTTCGCTCGTTCAGCGTCCGTCCACCACTTGTGAAATTTCGAAAATTGTAAATCATTATGCCGGCACATCCGTCCCTATTGACGCTGTACGTGTAAGTGAGAAACGCCTTTAATTTTGGCATGTTCGAAAAACGTGCCATCGCACTCGCACTTGCTGTGACTCCGCCCACAAGTTGATTTATGGACCGAGGGTGGCAAAAGTCGATGGCCTGATGGCGCTCAACTGCAGGAGCAAATGAGTCGAAACGATTGCGAACCGCCGATCAGGGAAACAGGTAGTTGGCATGGCATGTCATGGCATAGCTTGGACTGGACTGGCGTGCGTTTCCATGCCATGCTATGTCCCTAGGAACGCTTCCGTTGCAGCCAGTGTAAATATCTTCCGAGATTCTGTTCGGTTTGTTCTTCCTCGTGCTCGTGGACGTTGCTGTTGTTGTTGTTGTTGTTTTTGTCCCACATTAAAAGACCGAAATTATTCCAGATTAGTGGCCGAGCCATTGTAACGTTTTTATTTGTATTCAATAGCCGGCGTTATGGCGTTAAATCACCGTCACATTATGATTTGCCATTATTATTTTATAAACGTAATCGCTTGGAGTTTTATTGGGTCTCTCTCTGTTCAGTTCAGTTCCACTTCTTTTGTTTGTCTGTCTGTTTGTCTGTTTGTCTGTTAGTTTTGTAGATTCTTTAAATTTCGTGCTTGTTTCCGAAAATAAATTAGTTATTTATATATGAACGTAACCATGAATTAATTTATATTATTAACTCTTTCATATCTGTCATTTGTTTAGATAAAACTTTTTTGTACTGATATCTTTGTTAGATGAGATATTTGAATAATCGAAATCTGTTAGAACCAGACAATTTGACTTCTGTCTTATTTCCGTTTTGGCTAAGATTTTCTTAATCAATAAGCGGAAAATTATAAAAACCTATTAAAGAAATTTTGAAGTTATACATTTATTAAATAATTTGTACAAATATTAAAAATAGATACATCAGTTCAGTATTAAGATATGTCACATATATATCTACCAAGTTTTTAAAAATGAAGCTGACCATTTTTAGCACATTATTTCTTTTAAAGCCAATTACAAATTGTCGAAATGAAATTATATATACGAGTATATGATTAAAATAGATATCATTCCATATATATTAATATATTTAATATGTGGGGTTATATTGTAATAAGTCCGTCGAATTATATCAAATATACAATTAAATCTTCTATACGAGTATATAAAAGCAGTAACAATCAAATCTACTCAATAAGATTAGATCTGATCCTTTGACGTTCTTTGAACTTGAAAACTTAGAAAAATTCTTTCAAAGATAACTTTCAGGAAAATCGATTCAACACTTTGAAAGTTTGAAAGATTTAAACAAATATTCAAGTGTTATGTTAATTTCACTTGATGCCGTGTTAATTTAATATGAATTGTAATGTTGAATTCCGTCATTATACAAAATATATGATAGAAATGTTAATTTAACATGATATAGTGTCAAATTACCACTTCTTAAGGTAACGCGTCAATGATTTTGTAGAAATCCATACGAAAAAAGTATTAAATTAACATTTCATCCTATCACAACATTTTTTATTGTTAATTAACTAAATACAATTAATAATGCTTCAAATTTTCACTCAAAAACGTTTAAATGGACTTATTGGATTTTAATATAATGCTTAAAATTAATTATCGGTTTAGTTTCCTTTAAATTGTGATTTGAACACAGCAACCGAGAGAAGACCAAAACTTCACTTAACCAGACAGTCAATATTGCTCCAGAGCACGAGCACAGCAGCAGCAACAGCAGCAGCAGCAACAACATGTTGCAAGCAATTTTTTACAATCGTTTCATGTCGCTGTCGTTTTATTTCAGTTATAAATAAAATAATCTTTAACAATCAGAAAGGATTGTATTTGTTTTTTGTGTTGTTGTTGTTGTTTTTTTCTGTTGTTCGTTTTATATGTGCTAATATAAACAGAATTGTTGAGAACATTCGAACATGACGGGGGAACGTACCAAGTAACCATGGCTGCGGTATCAGTAAACTCGCAGCAGCAACGCATGCGCAACATGAGATCTGCGCAGCAAAACAAACTTCTTTATTGCAACATAAGTGGACAGCGACGGCGGCGGCGGCGGTGGCGCAAAACGTGGGGCTACGACATTTTTCAATTAAACAAATAAATTAAGAACAAGCGCGGCATGGCACAAAAAAAAAGAAGAACAACACCAAAACCAAACTGAAACCAAACTCAGCCAGCAACGACGTTTCAGCAGGGCAACTGAATCGGCACCAACGCCAGAACGGCAGCAACCAAACTCAAAAAAAGTAAAAAAAATAAAATATAAACAGAAATTTACATCCAACCACTTTGAAGTAGTACAGATTTAAATCCAGTCGCTCCATGCTCCATGCTCGGTGTTTTCTTTTCTTTTTTTCTTTTCTTAGTTTTAGTTTTCCTGCGCAGAGTTAAGATTTTTTTTAACTTGTCGCCGATGCGCTTTGCTTTGCCTTTGAGTTCGGTTCGGTTTGGTTGGATTAAAATACTTGTTTAAAAGTTTCAAGAAACCGATACGAAAATGCTTCTGAACGCACACATTCCACGGCATACGCTGAAAGATTCTATTAAAATGCGGAATTGAAATAAATTTTTAGATAACGAAGGCGGCAGCAGTGGCAGCAATTCTTACTGCGTCGTTCGTCTGCAGGGAATCAGCGATGCCCAAAACGACGACAACGACTTCGATGCAAGAAAACTTAAGATGAATGGCGGTACAACGCGTACTCATCAGCGCAGAATATATTACAGACGTCACACAGTCAGTGCCAAAAGTATTCACTCGAAAGCAGAATATGTTATTATGAAAATTATTTCATTACGAACCATTAAGTTATTCCTTTAACAAGTTCGAAGCTAATATGGGCTTAACTAAGACTTCATGTCAATTGGTTATTTACATGAAACATATTTTTATAGTTTAAGACAGAGAGGAATAACAAAATTTACAGTACATATAGATATATAGAATCAAAATAAGTTAATAAGAAAACTATTTTAAAGTATACAAATTTTAAATAATTCGCTTTTACGATAAATAAATAAATTTGATAGTAAATGAATCAATCGTTTATATATAATTCTTTTTCGAATCGCATTCATTATTAACGATAACGAGGATTTACTTTCGGTAGCGATATCATTAACGATTCATATGCAATTATCGTTTTCGAATAAAATGCGTTTCGCTAAATTTTTATGGTATGGAAATTTTGATGTCGATTATATGGAAATTATAGATTAACTTTTAATTTTAAATAGAGTAAACAATTCTTCTCAACATGTTTTATTTTTGTTTGGAAATTTAGTTTTCCTATGTATTCTTACATAAAAATTTTTTGAGTTTCATATCACATTATAAATTCGGGTGCATATTTTTTTGAAAACACTGTAGCACAGTGGCTTTATTTGTTTTCCACATGAAAGACTGCATCAGCAAAGGAAACTCCACCCATCGCCAACGCAACAAATTTGTAAGCGAAAAAAAAAATAGAACAAATGTTTCTACACTATGAAGTCGATATTTTCAATGCTTTTATTTAAAATTTTTATTTGACTTGTTTACGCATTTTAGATAACGTTTTTAAATATTTAAATATATATAAATTGTTAAATAAAATATATAAATTATACGCACTTGAAAGGATTGTGGATTGTGAAGCAGTCAATGATTGGAATTGGAAAAATAAATATAAAGAGAAGTCAACTTCAACATGCTTAGATCAACGAAATAATGTTGGTGATTCCACCAAATCCATTCGATTTTAAAATATATATCATAATAATATAGAATAATATTCTTACAGAGCTGACAGGTGACATCTTAGAATCCTCCATGAAAAATTATTTGAACTTGCTTCCCTGTAAAAATTGCAATTTATTTTTAAATTAATGGATTTATTGAAAATTTGTAGGTATGTGTGAATTATTTTACACTTTAAATTTATTTTATAAAACGTTGGCCGCATTTCGTACTTATAAAAACGTTAATCTTAAACTTATTAAGTCCAAAATTTCGATTTTATTGAAATAATGGGAAAGCTTTCCAACAGGAAATGTCAGCGATAGGATAAGAATATATCAGCAATAGGTTTATGAGAATAGCAATAGCTTCTGATGACATAAGGCAATTCCTTTTTTATGGGCCATGTCCTATGGAATGCAGTGATGCATCTTTATTTTTCCTTTGTATGCGAGACTGGAAGCAGTAACAAACAAAATATTTTCTTTTTATTGCTTACTTAGAATTCAATGATATGCTGACTTAAGCGCTTACGCCCTAGACAAATTTTCAGTGAAAGGAATATTTTCCTTTATCGCTAAAGTATTACCTTTCCTTGAGCAGTGGATGAAGTAGCATTAAAAAATGTATTACGAAATTATTTGCAAAGTGTGCCCAATACCCGTTTGTACAATTTTTAATATCTGGAAAGTCGAAAAGCCAACCACTGTCTCATTACTCGCCGATGTCAATTGATATTCCTAATTACATGCGAATTAATTTCAATTATTTCTGAGTTACAGCAGTTTGCAGTTTTCAATTTAACAATCCGCGAATTTCCCGAATTTAAGAGATTTTCGTTAAAATCAATATTCCAAATATATTTCATAATCACTTTAATATCCACGCGCCAAGCGAGCAATATCAAATGCAACACATTTATCCAACAAATCCATTTCATCATCTCAGTTTGATGATGATAAACGCTCGTCAGCTGTCGTGCAACAAGATATAATCTCATTTTGCAGCAGCCCAGCAAAAGTGTATTTGTATGTACGAACGCGGCGTGGCGGGCGCTTAAAATCTAAAAATTCTAAACTCAACTAGAGCCATTAGCAGCATTTGTGTGCCTTTAAGATACAACAGCTGAGCTTGAGTATCTTGCAGATACTTGTACTTGAATGTATTCGCTACTGCTGGCTGCTGCTGTTTGCCCCATAATAGATACAAATTTTACAAGGCTAATTTCCACGAGCACTGTCGACGACGACAACGACAACGACGCCATTTTGTTGTTGGCCCAGCCCGTCCATCCGTCCGTGTTTCGTCTGTCTGTCCGCCTCTGTTCAGGTTGAGCGTGTACAAAGTGGCTTTAAATCTCAACGAAATTGAATTAAAGCCAAACATTTGCATTCTCCAGTGACAGCTTCTTTCCTGCCGCTTTTAATTTTCGAAAAAGCTTCGTCAAACGAAAGCTTTCGCCGAACAGCAGCATCCTTTGTGGCATGGGCAGGAATCCTTTAAATGCACAATGCATGTGTATGTTGGTCTCGTTTTAGCACGAGCGCCAGGATACTCTGGAATTTCGCGCTCATGATGCGCATGTCAGACGCTTGCAGCAAGCTCACTTATTCGATGATTGATATTCTGTGGGTGGTCGATTTTTTTTCGCTTCCTGTTCAGCAAAGCATTTGTATGATGTTCGCTTTTTGTTTAACCCTGTGTGCAAGTGACTCCACCCTGCCGCACTCACACACAGTTGTCAAGTTGTTGTGGCACCAGTTCCGCTTCTCGTATTAAATTTTAAACAATATTTTAAAGTCATCTTTCATGATCTTTAAATCGAAAACTACAGCATTTCAAATTGTAGTTTCTGTTTAATGGGATTTGATTGGATAAAAAGGTGCAAAAATGTGTTGCTCTGGAAAGTTTCGTTGTTTTGTAAGGAGCGCCTTTAGTCAAATTGGCATAGACTTTTTTTAATATATTCTACGAAGGTTTAAATTTAATTTCATGTGTAAATTTAAAAATTTTAAACTAGAAACAAAAACAACTTAACATTTTGCATTCGAACTTTTGATTAACTCCACAAATTCTATAAGAGGTTTCAACACAATGATATATATTTTAAAATTTGTTAACATAGAGTTTCTTATTATATATATATATATATATATATGTATATATATGAAAATTTTAAGCAGTGGGAGAGTTGGAGTTTAACCCAAAACATAATGTACACATGTATAAGTATTAAACTACTGCATATAGTATATTGAAGGGCTTAGTATATTGAATGCTAAAGCAAAAATATTAAATAACACTAAAATGCTATTCAATAATATATAAAAAATTCCGCCCACCACATGTAAACTAGTAGTATTTGGATCCAATATGCCACATATGCCACACAATTTCCTACAGATATCCTATAATGGGCTGCTCGTTAGCTTTATAAAAATGCAACTTCTTATAAGGTTACAATGTGTCCAACTACATTTTTTTTTTGCTAGTGTTTTGTTGAAGTTTTACCTTGACTTGTAGTGTTTTTTTTTTTTTGTTAGTATCTTTAATTACCAGCCACCTGGCAAACAACATTTTGCACATCAATCACGTTTAACACTGACGACGACCTTAAATTGCCTTTTCGCGCAATTGTTTTCGCAAAAATCTTAGTTGCTAAAAAAAAAGAAAACACGAAGAAATATAAAACAGCAACAATTTATTTAAATACACAATCACTAGCAATAAAATAAGTACATCAAGGACGAAATCCTTTTGCTGGTTTTTGCATTCTCTCTGGCCACTTTGTAAGTCAGAGCACGTCGCCTTTGTGCGCCCGGTAATGAATGTCATTTCGTTTTATCAATTTTCGCAAATAGTTTGGCACAATCAGCGGTGCAAATCGTACTTTCATGCATCCATCGCACCCGGATACCTGTTTGCCGAATTTTCCGTATTACTCTCGGTGCGGAGAGAAAATACAGCGCGCCTTTCTTTGGCTAATTGCCGCCCTGTTGTGCCGTATCAGAGAATCCTTTCCCGACATTATGCGTGTAAACAATGTGGAAATTGCTTGTACGCCCTTTTGTTGTTCGAGCGTATTTTATGCTAATGACACCAGCTATGCGTATCGGAGACATTTACGCTATTGTGTCTCGTGATGAACCTAATCAGCCAACATCATTTTGGGAAATTGCCACGCCGTGTGGGTTGAAATTTGGTGCACCTCAACAAGGACATTTTATTGTTATCCATACAGGTTTGACATTCGTTTTACTGTTTTTGTTTTATATTTTACTGTGACATAGTTGTTTGTTGTATTTGATGCTAATATATATTATAATTTAAGAGTTAGTTTTAAAAAAAAAAACTGAATCATGTAAAATTAACATAAAGATGAAACTTTATATATGTATATATATTATACATCAGACAAAAATGTTGACATTTTCTGTTGTTATTTGACAATCGAATATGATAGGCCAATGGGATCCAACTTAAATTGAAGACTTTTTTTGCTGAATTTTACATTACTATTCATGTTAAGTTAACATTGGATCATGTTAAATTAACAAAACACTATACTATTTCACTTAACTACTGTGGGCTAAGTTACTTCGAATTTTTGAAGGATATTTAAAATAAAACTCTCTGCTCAAACTCGCTAAATTGTGTATCGCTTTGTATATCTCTATACAATCTTGGTAACGCTAAGGATCTCTAAAGGTCTTTGTGTGATCTCGGTTTCTTGTTGATCAGCCAATGTAACCTAATATACTATTTTAACACGTAAAGTAAAATTTGCTAACAAAGAAATTAAAACATGAAATTTATTGAAATTTCTCTGACTGAAGTAGAGATTTCAATGTTTTCACATATTTTCTGGCCAGAATGCAATGACATTAAGGAATTTTAATAAAAGACATCAAACAAAAAGATCTCTTGATCCAAAATTGTTGCTATCCATTAAACTCTTAAATTGTTTTATAACAATAATAAATTATTAAATTGCCTCTTACTCATATCTAAATATTTAATACAATTCATACAAATACTTGTACTCCACTAAAGTTACAACATTTCAATTAAATTATAGTTGTTTATTATTTGGTCAACATGTTGCCCTCAACATGTTTAGATGCACTTAAGACCTCGGAATCATCATCATTGAAGTCCTTCTGTATATGCATTTACCCTCAATATTTATTTGAATGTGTTTTTTTTTTTAACGAAACTTTTGTGCATTGCACTGCATTATCCACCCTGGCAAATGCAACTCATAAGGATTGCGTCCGCATTAAGAGAGTTCAGTGCATTTTTACACCCCTAAAGGAAATCAGTTGCAAACTGATAAAACGGAAATGCGAAATTTGTGCAAAATCTAATTTGAAAATTTTTGTTGGGTTTTTCTAGTAAGAAAACTATATTTTGGGACAGAAGATACAAAAAGAAAAATTACTTATAATTGTCACAAAATAAAAATTGTAATTAAGTAGAAATGAAAAAAAAAACAGTTGTATATTAAATTTGTTTGATTAAGCGATTAATCTTAACCGCCGATTATCGTAATAATCGTTTGCCAATTATTCTATTGACATAATGAACATCTGCTCTCTGTCATACAAATTTGTAGTAGTAGTTCTTTATTTCGACAAATAAATTTATTAATACATTACGAGTATAGACGGGCATCGTTAATTAAGAATTTATCTTCGTTATTCTTAGAAAAGTTTACCAATAACTTAACCTCGTTAATTTCGTTAGTCGTTAATGTCGTTACAAATTTAGCGTACAAAAAAAAAATTCGACTTGCCCTTATTCAATTCTTCATTTTTCCTTTTTTGTTATTGATTTTACATTTTAAAATTTTCCTTTTATTTTTAACTAACTTGTATTAACGGAAGAAATTTAACGCGAGTTAATTAACTTTCTAGTGGTTTTCAAAATAAACGGGAAAGTTAAAATTTAGAAAAAAATTTAACTGCGTTAATTAAATTTTTAACTAGTTCGTGCCCTGCTCTGATTACGACACTTAAAGAACATATTTACGGCTTTGATCACTATGTCGCCAGTCAGATACAAATACATATATATGAAAAGTTTGTAAACAAATAATGGACTACTCATAATAAAAATTGACTATTTATTATTCACATTAATCAAGTTTAAATGTTTGTTTAAATATTTTTTTTTAAATTTTTTAGAAAATCATTATTGGTTTTATCAGAAAAATCATTTTCCATCAGCTGAAATTGATCCACCCTTTTTTGAAAGTGGTCGTTAAATTGATCCAACCACGCCCATTTTTGGTGAAGTTATAGACAGTGTTTATACAAACTCAGATACCCAATTTTAGATTTAAAGTGGGCGTTAAATTGATCCAACCTCGAACATTTTTGGGGTAGTTATCGACAGTGCCTATACAAACTCAGATACCAATTTTCGAATAATCGAATATTTTAACTTAGTTTTACAAATTGTGGGCGTAATAGGTGGGCGTGGCAAATGTGTATTTGCCCAAAACCTAAGTTGGCGTGAGCATAGCAACTTCCCAAATTTTCATCACAATCGGTTGAATGGTTTAGGCGCCTATTTGGTACAAAGATAGAAAGAACGAAAGAAAGAAAGAAAGAAAGAAAGAAAGAAAGAAAGAAAGAAAGAAAGAAAGAAAGAAAGAAAGAAGAATTAATTTTTATATATTTAGATGAAATACACCGCTGATACGACTCAAAATCATCATCCTTGGCTATTGACCTTAATTTCGAGCGTAACAATTACGCATTTCCATTTGAAAGGGTATCCGCGGAAATGGAACTAACTTAATTCATATGCGTATTTCCCTGCGTGTCTGAGCGTCTGTGGTTTTTTGTTTTGTTTTTGCTAAAGTGTTCGATGAATGAACGACTTTCACGTCATTTCTAGACGCCGCCGTCTTCGCTGTCGCTGGCTGTCATGTGTTCGGAGTCATTAATTTTGATCATTTCGAAATATGTGTCAGAGAACATTGAAACCGAACCGACTTCAAGCATATTCCGACATACGCCATATTCAAATTAGACATTTCTTCATGCCGAACCCTCGCCACCGCTCAACCCCCCCGCCCCGCTCCACTACAAAAGCACAAGTTTTCACATTTCCATTCGTGCATATGGTGGCGCAAAAGTGTTTGTGTGTGTGTCGGAATTTTCTAATTTATTTATTTTTTTTTTTACCAATGTTTCAAGGCTCTTCCGGGCGCATGTTACAGTTACTACGCGAAGTGGTAACGCAAACAAATTGTTTAATGGAATTTCGCACATTCAGTTTATTGATTTTTTCGTTTGTGTCAAACAAAAATACAAAAAAAAAACAACAACTTTACCAACTTAGAATGAATGAAAGAGGAAAGACGAGAGAAAAAAATGAAGTCTGTGCAAATTTGACGGAACTGACATTTAAATTGACGCTGCAAAGAAAAGGTACGATTAATGGCCAAGGTCGATGTCAAATTTGACAGGCACAAGTGTGCTTTAAAATGCCTCAAATTGACTTTAAGTTCGGCAAACTTTTATAATAAATTGGGTTTTAATAGAATAGTAAGTAAAAGGGACAGAAGTATATTGAAATTTGGTTATTGATTTTTGTTTAAAATTTGTTAAAAAAAAAGATTATAAAAGTCTTACGAATTTACGTTTTAAAAGTTAACATAGTTTTAAATTAAAAAATATTGTACTTTGAAAGAATGTTGTACAATATATATATGAAATTAAATGTTTAATAAACTGCTTATTATCCATTTGATTATTAGAATTCTTAACTGCTCAACAGATTTTATGAACTTTACCATACTGTAAAGTTCTCAATCTTTGAATAACAATAAATTGTCACTAACTTTTTTTCTTTGGCCATTTTTTATCACCGATATGTGTTGATAAAAATTCTAATAATACGCATTTACATTTAAGGCAAACTTCATCATTTTAACTTTAAAACTTGTCTCTAATAACCAGAACTTTCTTTCATGTTGACAAAAGTCACGAAGCCATTGCAATACTTTTTCCCATGGCCCATGTGTGGCACCTGCCGTCCGAATAGCCTAACCTCATCTTACCATGTAAACTTTCCAGTAAAAATCAGACTGAAGAAACTTTATTACGGAGTATTTTCAAATATCTTTAGGTGCTCTCTACTATATTAACAAAAGTCGGTTGATCTGCTTCTGAAAAGCGTTGCTTGATAAATTTATGTCGTTAATTGATAATTTTCATTAAATAATCTGTCTGCGATTGGACCAAAAATATAATCGATTTTCGGTTAAACAATAAGAACTTTAATTAATTTATTTTTAAGCAAGTGTTCTCTATTCGAATTTTTATATATATTTTTTAGTTTTTTATATCCTTATATTCTTACTGTTCTATTAACTAAGTATATTTGATTTAAGAGATTTGTCAAAACAGACCATTTGTTTAATTCTCTTTTCGACTCTTGCAATCGCGATTAAGTTTTGAGAAGGTTCGACTAAATCTTCGACCACTTTCCTTATATTTAGATTGTGCGTAAGATCGAGCATCTTGTTGTTGGGTGTGTCCACTTTGTCTAAACTAATAAATTAGTGTCTCAAAGTGTCTATTCTCCTGCTCGCCAAAGCCGGACATTCAAACAAAACGTATACAGCCGTCTAGGCATTTTCTAGACACACATCAAATAAACTACTTAAGATGGTCAATCAAGAAAATATAGTTGGTATACTAAGAACAATTTGTTTATACATGTTTAAAAAGAGTTTAAAAGTTAAGAAGTTTGGTCTATAACAATTAAAATGAAGAAAGAACGTATCAAAACTAAACGTGATTTTTTCGTCTTAATAACCTCTACTTATTCTTTATTAAAAAAATCATACAAATTATACATTATATGTATCTATATAGAGTAAAAAAAAAACATATATTTTGCGTTGTCTAATGACCTCATTTGAAAGGTTAAGCTTTTTATATACATATATTGTATTAAAACAAAAATAATCGCATTAAAAATCACCGAAAATATTTTCAAATCATATACATACACATACCTGAAACCAATTAAAATAAACACAACCCGTTAAGGTCATAAATTAAAGAAAATCATCGTCATCGTGATCATCATTATGATCATCATCGAATTCCCATAAACCCGTAAATTAGTCAAAGGAACACACCATAAAGCATTTTGTGAACTCATAAATTCACACACGGTGGCGGCGCGCATGCGCATTAACATATTAATGTGTCTGTCTGTCTGTCTGTTTGTCTCCAGCGCTTTGCGCCAGCAGCCGCTTCAAGCTCCTTGCCACCACCAGCCACGCGCACTGATCTAGCCGCCTAGCATAGTTGGGTGCTGATTTCATCTTTCTCTCTTTTATAGTTCAAATTCCACGGAAACAGTGTGCTTAGCGGCAGCGGTGGCGATGGCGATGGCGGTGGCGGCGCGGCAGCTTGTAACACTGCCAACTGAAAATTTATGCGCAACTGAGCCACATTTGTGTGGCGGCGACGACATTTGCTAAGCGCAACGCCGAACTAATAAGTCATTTGTGCGTTTGCGCGGCATTCATTCGTTGGGATGCGTAAGCGATTTTATGTTCGTAAAATATTATCTGCGTCATTGCACCAGTGCAAAGTACTTGCATGAGTTAATAAAGTTATGTAAAATCTTTGTAAAATCATAAAATTAATTTTTTAATATATCTGCTTAATCTACTTTTTCTAATTTCATAATATTTCTAATTGTTACATATAAAAATGTCGACGAGATTTTCTATTAAAATATGTTTTATTGCTCTACTCAAGAGTTTCTTGTTTCCATTCCGTCTCTTACTTTTCCTCCTCTACAACATATCGTTTGTTCACAAACGACGGAATTTTCAGTTTAAAGTCGAATCCGAATGATATATTGAAATGTCTGTTTTATAATTTATACTCTCGAAAATCCAATTTTCGTAAGCTTCCGAACTTTCCGAACGAATAAAAACATATAAATAAATCGTTTACTCCAGATAAAAGTTAAACCTGTAATCCAACCGCTCAATATTCTAAACCCCTTTGAGTTATTAATTGCCATCAGGATTAATGCAAGTATCAGAGCCATTGTTTTGAACTCCATTTTAGAAGTCCCATTGGTGTTTTACCCCATGATCCAAATAGTTTAGCATGCTTTCGTAGCTTTTACTATTAAAAAAAATCCTTAGTAAATTTTTTACTAAAATTCTTTAGTAAATTTTTTTTTCGAAACTCAAGATTTTGAAGAATTCTAAAAACTGCAACTTTAAAAATTTGTTTAGACAAACAAACAAAAAAATTATGAACATATCATCAATTCATATGAGCACTTACTTCTTAACCATTTGGACTAATTTCATAATTCATCAGAGTACTGTGCAGCACCACCAAAGTCCGTCTGCAGACTGAATTTTCGATTTCCACTAGATCTGAGTATAAACAAAAAAAAAAAAATTAATTGCTTTTTAGCTATAATAAATCTCAAACCGAAAGTGATAATCAAAACAAACCAAATAAAAGCCACCGATTTTACTATAGCGTATGTAAATTCACATACTGTAAGGTCAAAAAGATACAAATAACTGAATAAGCCGATACTCTTGTACATTCTAAAATTAAGGTCGGACGGACAGCGACAGAGACGGAGCAGAACAGAAGGTGTACCAACCATTAAACACCTTTTATAGCTAAACAAAAAGAAAAAGAAACAACAACATTTATTTTTTTGCCTGACTGATTGAAATCATCAACAATAATTTGTGCCTTGGAAATTACTTTTGGTCGTGGCGCTACTTCGCCGCCGCCGCCGCCGCTGCTGCAGTACTTACTTCTGTAACCAACAATCTGTTGGCAATAATCGCAAAGTGTTGCCATTAAGAGGTGCAATTTTTACTTTAACAGCTTTTGCCAAAAAACAACAACAAAAATAAAAACAACAACAAAAATCAAATAATAGCGCACATGCAATATGCGCTTTTGTGACCCTTTCACCCCACAATTCTGGCTGAGCTCTTTCCTGGCTTGATATTACAAATTATAATTGAAAAAAGTTTTCTTTCGTTTAATTTTGGTTTTTTCTCTTAATTTTTTTTTTTACAAAAAACCAACAAAAAAAAATGATGCCAAAACATGCAAAAGCGACGTCAGCGCGATTTCATGAATCCATCAGAAAGGAACGAAAGTCACCGGAATTCTGAAAGTATGAAAAAAAGTAATTAAAACTGAAATAATGAATTCTTTCTTTCTTTCTTGAAGTTGAGCTTAGCTGCCTGCCTGCCTGCCTGATTTGCTTGCCTTCATTTGGTATTTTGCGGTTATTTCTGTTGGCGCATATCATCGACAGAATCTGCCTGGCTGCCGCCTGCCTGTCAGCTTTTGCCACTGGCGGCGGGAATTGGTGTTGCTTTGCCAAAGGGTTCTTTTGTCTCAGTTTGGCGAATTGCGCTCGGTGAGCTGAACTGATTAGCGCGAGCGTACACATTTTTAATTGTACCAGCCAGCAGTTACATGTTCAGGAAATACTGAAGCAAACAAACAAATAAATCGCCTTAACAGAACTTTTTAATTTTCTGCAATTTAACTTTTTTTCTGCTGCTGCTGCTGCCATTTTGATCTTATCAAATACTTTGTAAGCTATTAAAATTCAAATAAGAATAATTCATGTTTAAAAATTATTAAATAAAAAATCATTTGCCAACATATTTGCTTCTGATGGGCTATAAAGCTTTTAATTGGAATTATTAACTTAATATACATATCGATATATTCGCACTTACATCGGTATTCTCATATCGATATTTCAAAAATCGATGTAAAAATTCGATCGATATTTTTTAATACGATATATTGATATTTTTTTTGATACGATATATCGATTATTCATTTCATAATAGCATTTTTTAAACACATTTTTCGGTTACTTTGAGAAGCGTAGTCCTCAAATTTTGATTGAGCAAATGATTTAATTTCATTGTATCAAATTTTAAATTCAAAGCTTTTTGTTTGACATATCAAATAATCAAAGTTGCGTTCTTCAATGTTTTGTATTGATATTACATTGTTATATTGATATATTCATATCGATATTTTTTTCCGATGTTACATTTCTTTATCAACATTTAAATATCGATAATTTTTTGTTCGATATATCAACAAATCGATGTTTTATTCAGCCAATATCTATACTATCAATATTATTTATATTGAAGTTGAATTTGATATTTTTATTTAAAACTATTAAGGGAATTAACTACGGCTATGCCGAAGCTCATATACCCTCGCCATTTCAGTGAAACCAAAAAATGTGCTTCTTTTAGCACATACATAAGTGTTACATATCTCTATTATAAAAGGGGCGTTATTCTTATCGGATCACACCCCTTTTTGGTTAGTAGTTTTGTGTTCCTACCAAAGTGTTAAATACCGAATTTGAACTTGATATCTGCACTGGAACATACCAGATTTCAGTTCGATAGCTCTTAAGCTACTGCTGTAATCACTGGGACAAACAGAAGCACAGACAAACATCGTTAAATCGACTCAGAATTCGATGCAGATCATTTATATGTATATACTTTGTCATGCCTACCACGGCTCCTTCTGGGAGTTACAAACGGAAGAACAATTTCAATATACCATTCGGTACGTGCACTTGCACGTGGCGAAGGGTATAAAAATAATTTTGATAGACAGTTGTCTTATAATTTTTGAACAACAAAAATATATACCAAAATTGTTTAGGACCAAAGCACTGTGTCGGAATACTCTACTATTCCTCATCAGCGGTCTTTTCGTTTGATGTAGCTTTTTGTTTTCAAATCTGTCTATAAGCTTCTTTTCGATATTTCAATCATAATATAGATTCCTTGAATTATTTAGTACTGAGTAGTAGTAGTAGTTCTAGTATTACTAAATACTACTAATAGTACTGAGCACTAGGAAAATATTCAAATGTCGCTGGAGTTCAATTTAGAAGCTACTTTCATCAAAATATGTTATCCATGTTGGATCACACATTAACTAATAACTATTAGGTCATTGAAATTGTTTTATCTAACATATTTAATTCCTTTCATATAAACCTCTGAAAAGAGTCAACTTAATTTTATATTTTAAAAAATTTGTATGACTCACTGGAACCAATTTTTGTACAAAATGTCCAAGGTCCTTTCGGCAGCTTGAGACTGCATATATGATTTCAGTGTAATCGTAATGCTACGTCAACCCAAAAACAATGCTCAATATTGAAAATTTTACTTGCATTACTTCGATTTTTACCTTGAAGAATATTTGTTTTTGTTATACCATATTTCCAAAAAAATTAACTAAAAAAACAAAATTTTTTTTATATAATGGCACCTTTAAAAAAAAGTGTTTTCAAACGCTATAAAATCCTTTTACGCATAAATGACGAAAGAGTTACGTTACTTCACAATGATTTTTCTACGTAAAATTTGCCAATTTTATTTATGGACTTTGGAAAGAGAAAATCCAATCGACTTTTGTATTTTTATGGACGGTCGCACTAAACATTTTCAACTCATTCGATTACATTGTAACGAATTGGAGAAATAATAAAACCCTTGCATTCTTCTTCCGCGCATTGGGACAACTTCTGTCCTGGGCAAATTTGACGGAACTCACCATCATGCGGAAATATTTTGCAACAAAAAAAAAAAGCAAGACATTCGCAGAAATACGAAATTGTTGCTAAACATAAATGTCAAGGACATAAAGTCAATCCTTTACCGTAATCCTTTTAAATAACCAAAACAAAGTCCGCCTTTGTCAAAGCATTGCAACTCCTTCTCGTCTCTCGTACGTCTCTCGCATACCTAGCAACCAAAAAATTCCAATTTAAACCATTTTAGCGAACTTCGAGGAAGTACGATCAAGGCGTTGCGCTGTTCTCAAAACAAAACTCCTTTGTGTACGCACATATTTAACGAAAAATCTTGCTCACTAATTTTGGCAAATGTCTTTTGCAAATTGTAAAAGATTCCGCACCGTGTTTACAACTTTTCCCGCCTACATTAAGATGTTTCGCAAATTGTACACACTAAAATACAGACACATACCGCCTAGTTTGTACATTTTCACGGTCGCGTCGTAATCCTTTTACCTAAAAGGATTAAAGTGCATTATCCTTATACGGACCGTAAATAGACGACAAGGGTTAACGCGTTGTTTGCTTCAGCGAAATGTCCTAGAGTCCCGCGTATATATATCTTACAACAACAAATATTTAAAATAGATACGAGTATCTGTGTTCATTTTATTTTGGTATACCTGTTGCATGGAATGTTGTGCTCTGAACAGTGGCGGATCTACGGGAAAACAGTTTCTGGGCGAAATGTTTGTAAAATAAAGTAACATTTAGGATTGTCATTGGTGATATTTTATTTAATATTTAATATATTTAATATTATCTAGATAATATATTAAATGGTAATAATAACGATAAATTGTTAGTTAAATTATTTAGATTATAAATTAACTTAAAGAATTGATAAACAAATTATTAATGGCATGGATTTAGTTCTGTTGACCAATTTAATTGATTTTGACATTTTATAGCAAACTTTTTTAGATAGATATAAAGATAGATAGATAGATAGATAGATAGATAGATAGATAGATAGATAGATAGATAGATAGATAGATAGATAGATAGATAGATAGATAGATAGATAGATAGATAGATCCATATATCTGGATGGATGGAGATTTTATTATTCATAATATAAATTATACAGTTTATTTAGTTGGTTTAACTGATAAAATTAAAGATAATTGAAATTTTTATCAAAATTTGGATCTTTATTATTCTGACAAAATTAGTCTGAATAGGAATCTTTTGGATTCTCGTCGAAAGTTGTCGGCAAAAGAATCAAGGTCTCTCTAGATTTAAGTATCAGTTAATGTCAGTTATATACAATATAAGGTAACTTCTGCTCTTGGGAATTGTAGATACTTATATACCATCAAAATGGGAAAAATGCTAAATCTTGTTAAAAATTGTTTTTGATTTAAAAACATTTTCCGTTCACTAGTATAAACTGCATTCAAATAACCTACCGAATCCGCCCCTGCTTCTAAAACTATTCGCTTTAGGTAGAGTGCAGATAAGAGCAGCGGCTTGTCTGAAAAGGATCTTCGTTGAAATCGAAAATGGAGAAATATGTACGTTTTGAAAGGTGACTAAATATATAGTTCGATTGGTTAAGTATGACACCATGGCGGGCATTTAAATATTCTAAAATTCCTAAAATTAGAAATATCAAAATCAATGATAATTTCAGCATTTAAACCAAATCATGTCCTCTTCTTTGTGATATTTAAAAATGATCATTTTAAGTTTAATAATCCGATTTTGTTGTTCTTGTTGTTTCCGCCCCATATATGTTACATTTTGTCGGATAAATGTCACAGTGTCGAATGAAAAATGACCAATTAATGTAACAATTCAATAGATTCGATATGAAACTGTGGCTGGCGTTACCCAAACGTTTATTTAGGGTACCCAAAATGTGACCGTTTTCGTTTTGAAACGTACGATTTTCCAAAAAAAAAAGGAAAGGAATAAGGGAAAATGCGGTGGAGGAAAATTATATTGCAGCTGTTAAAATTTTAACATTGCCTGAATATTACGTAGAGTTGAAACAACGCGCTTATATGAAATCTTTTGTTGTTTGTTTGATTTTAAAATCAATTTATTCAGATCATTTATTGAATTTTTGAATTAACTAATATTAACAAATTCAATTTAATCAGAGCATAGTCTAAACCTTGAAGGCTATAGAATTATATGAAACTCCAAACTTGTAACATTTTTAACTTCAGAGTTCAACTCGTAGTAGTGTATATACAGGATGGCTGTCTCCTTTAAATTGAATTGTACCATTGTTAGTATTTTTTTCTCAATTAAAATGATATCACCAGATTAAGTAAAACATTAAATTTATATAATTAAAGGTAATATTGCTTGTTTTTATTTACAAATAAATTAATTTTTTTCCATAAAATTTTACAATCATAACTTATTCTAAGTACAAATATACAATTCAATTATATACAAATATGATGCAAAAGTATCACTCCAACTCTAACTATTTTAGAATTTTCCATCATCAATACTATAGAGCGCAGCAGCGACTGCTGCAATCACTAATCGAACACTGTCGAACGTCGTCGGGGTGTGCATGTGCTGATTATCACCTACCCCAGGCATCAAACCGTGGCCAGCCATCGGGATGTCTCTACACAAGGACTCCCTTCTGACGACGTCGCTGTGAGTGTGCGTGCGTGCACATCGAGTTCACCGTCGCACACACATACACATAATTTATTGGTTTTTCGCTCAGCGAAGGGCTCTTAGCTCGTGTGGCAAACAGTATCCGTCCTCACTCACTCACTTCCTTCCTTCCTTACTTGTGTTTTCCATCACTTCCCGTTCCCGTTGCCGTTGTAGGCCGGCAAAGCGACCGAAATACTTGGCCAGCATTTGTGTGTGCTGCACTGCTGTGCACATGCGCTCACTGGACCGAGGTGAGCAGCACTGCAAGCGGTCTCAGCACACATCTTTGTTGTTCCCAATTTGAGTGTCGTTTCGGTGCGCCTATCGTATTCGATTCGACTCGGCTGCGTTTTCCATAGGATACCGTAGGGCGTCATGTTTGTGGCACTGCCGAAAGCGTTGCTTCTTCATTGACCATTTGCGTTTCGCGTGCAAATCGTAGAAGAATTCACTTTCGCCGCTGACGAGTTTTGAGTTTTGAGAGCACCACCTCGGTTGGTACAGTGCGTGGGCTTTAAAGTAGATACATGGGGTCGGTGGCTCCTGCTGGCATTGGGATATGCTGCGGTGACTGTTGCTGCTGGTGCTGATTATGATGATAGGATGACTGTAGGTGATACTGCTGCGTTTGGTTGTAGTGCAGTGGAGAGTGCTGTTGCAGGACATGATGCTGCTGCTGGTGCTGCTGCTGTGGATGATGATTATGCTGCGGTTGCACTGTTGCTATTGCTGCTGACTCTGAAGCATACTGTTGGCCAAATTGCTGCTGGTGTGTATGTTGATGAGCATGATAATTGTTGAGCGGCGAATAAGCTTGTGCGCTGATGTTCGGCAAGTAGGCGGGATGATATGTGTTCGTATTCGTGCTTGGCGTCATCATCTGATGGGGCATAAACGGGATTGTTGGTGGTTGTGTTCCAAGATTTGACTCCAACGTCAGCATAGATGAATAGGTAAGATCGTGATGTTCAACGGAGGAGCCATCTAATGGACGATCTTTCTTGAATTTCATGCGACGATTTTGGAACCAGATTTTTATTTGACGATCGGTTAGCGCCAAAGCTTTGGCAATGTCGGTACGCCGACGTCTGGTTATATAGCGACTAACGTGAAATTCTTTCTCCAGCTCTAGAGTTTGAAAGCGTGTATACGTTTGGCGTGTTCGTTTACCGTTGCAATCTACAAATATAAAAATGGTCATTAGCGAAATGGTTCACTTAAATAAAAATAAAAATAAAACAAATAGGTAGAAAGGTGATTGAAGAATGTCGACTTCTATTTACCTGAGGCAGGGCTGTCATCGCAGTTCGACCAATTATATTCGTTGCCTGTCAAAATCTGATGATTGATGTCATGTTTCGTTTGTTGTGGCTGTTGCTCGTGTTGTTGATTTTGATTGACAGTTTTGTTGTTCGGCGATAGGGGTGGTGTACTAATGCCATCGACCAGTGATGCTGGTGTTGTTGGTGAGGCATTTCTGACTGTTCCCGCTGCCGCTGAAGCTGTTGCTGCTGCTGCTGCTGCTGCTGCTGGTGGTGGTGGCGTTGTATAATCGACGCCATGTTTATAAGAATGAGTGGACAGTTTTGTTGATTGCGGCGAATATACATCCAAATAGTCAACATCGCTGCGATTCGGCGACAAAACAGTCTGAGTCGATGGCGTTGGAATGGCAGCTAGAAAATCCTGTTCAAAGGTAGGCGGTGTATTGGGAGAGTTGTTGTTGGTGTTATTCGACGACGATTCATTGTTGGCAGATCGGTTTGTCTTTGGCTTTTTGACTTTCTCAAAGGTTGTATAGAAGTAGTCAGGTGAGTACTTAAGTTTTTTCGCGGGATTCGTAAGCAAAGCACGCAGTGTACTAGGACGTTCATCTGGAGCTGTTGAGGTTTCTTCTAGTTCGGCGGATTTGCGCTTTAACGATTTCGTTTTGGTTTCTGTTTTTTGTACTGTTGTATGTGATTTTTCGACTGGCTTTAAAGTTGTAATTTCTTCCTCGGGTTGCTTTTGAAAAGTACTCGTCTCGGAGTTGCTATTATAATTGAAATAGTCATTATACGTGTTAGCTGGTTCTAGCACGCTTGGGTTGTATTGGTCGTAAGTGGGCTGATATGTGGCTGGATTCCATGTGCTGTTCTGATGTTGTGTGAAGTTTTGATAGTACGCGTTATCGTAGAATGTCTCATAGTTGTAAATGTTATTTGTAGTAGTCTTAACGGAGTTGTTGTTGTATTCAGCGTAATAATTTGTTGCTGCCATTTTCGTAATATTTAAAAAAAAAATATAACTAACTAATATTAAATAAATGTGTGCGTTAGATTTTTTTTCCCAAACGAAACTAAACTAAACTATTCGATGTGATCTCAACGCTGCTTGGATAGCGAATGAGCTGCTGTACGGCCTGATCCTGCCTAAAATACCCGAAAATTTTCTTCTTGTTGTCTGCCAAAGCGGCACAAGCGGCACATCAATTCAGCGATTTTGGCACACGACCTTTTGCAATTGTTCGTTGTTGCTATTTTGCCAGTGCCGGGCGCGCAGTTTTGCTCGTCATAGCACATAAATATCCCTTCGCATGACACTTTTGACACATGCTGCGCGAACTGACTATCTCTGCGACGAGGGCAATAACTATTCCCCTCGTCGTCGTCGTCAGTACAACGAATACACCCTTGACTATGCTCGTCAAATCCGACTCAATGTACTTGCAGCGCAGATACGTGGGATAAGGGCGAAAAAATACAGTGTTGCATGGCAAAATTCAACTCAACGTACATAGCACCGAATAGGACAGGTCAACAAAAATTTATTGCCTTTCTAGCTGTCACATAGAATGTTGTTGTTGGTGTTGTTGTTATTGTTATTGTTGTTATTGTTACTATTACTATTACTATATTCTCTCTCAAAATTTAGGGGAAACGGCATGTTCTTTTTTTTTTGACAGAAGTAGAGAAATTTTATCCGTACCAAGATTTATCCGACTCTCTGCTAACGCTATGCTGTGAATACCCGCTGTGATCTTTATTACGCATAGACTTTGCCACATTATCATGGCGAAAACTTCAACTTCTTCGGATTTTATCCGGAGAAAACATTTCTCTTCTCTGTCAAGGTGAAACACTTACGACCCCGAAATGAGTCGCACGTATCTAAAGCTACCTCCCACGGTTGGTAATTAAGACAACGACGAGTATGGACTAAACGACGATGACGATGACCGACGAGCGACATGTCGAGAGTTATTGGAAAAGTTCTGCTTCGTCTAATTGCAATAATCATAAACACATAAAAATGGAAAGAAGCTGCGCGATTCTAGACAAAGACGCTTTATTCCGCTGCAAGTCCTTTGTTCGGACCGGTGTAAAATCTTCTTAGCATTATTGTAGTAACTAGTAGTTTCTTCTTTTTTTTTGTCCAGTTGCTGCTCGCGTTGCGAATGTGTTCACAAATAATTAGACATAAAGAAACGCGCGCGCAAACGTTCTCGGAATCCTATACAGCACAGATTCTTTTCTCATAGTCACAGAGTCTTTGCCTTTGTATTCGCGTATGTACCAGCAAACAGCGCGAAAAGGTACGCTATCCAGGGTGCAATAAAATCGCGAAAGAGTAGCGATGTTCAACAATAAAAGCAAAGGATTTGAAAATAAAAAGATATGCACATCCGCTAATGTTGGTGCAACAGTAAATGAATGAATGAATGAATCTAAGGAAAATATAGTTCAAGTCCTAAGCAGATCCAGTGCGTTAAGTAGCCGCCGGAATCGCGTCAGAACAGTGACAGGCTGTAAATTAACACGGTAGGTTGTGCCCTATTAAAGCAAACCAGTAGCAATTGATTTAAATCTTTTTTTGCACTCGCGCGTTGTTTTGTTTGTTTTTCTTGTTATAACACCGAAGGCTGATTTGCGACATAATCACATATGCATAAAATTGAGTTGGTGCACCAATATTGGCCAATGGTAAACCAAACCACGAAATACTGAAAATAACTTTATGTGTTTGTGGCCAGTCCTTTTTTTTCTGTTTACCGCCATAAATGATTGATGTGTTTGTACATATTGTAATCCGTTAAAGTCAATTGCAAAAAACCATATATGTAGATAACCCATGTAAATCTCATCTCGGTATTATTTACTCGGCTGTATGATCGGCTTATGTGTATCAATTCCTTCAACATTTGGAATTTTGGAAAATTCGCACCACTGATGGCACATTCGAACGTGCCCACCCCCATCGACCCTATCAATTTTTTTTTGTGGCATATGTGATGAAATAAATACGAGAAAAGTTCGTTTCTTATAGAGAAATGAATGTGTTTAAAAATATATATGTATATATGTATGTTTTCTGGTTAAGAATCTAGCGAACAGTAGGACTTGATTTATTTGTTATACCTCAAAATTTTAACTGATATAAAAAAAATCATTTTTCAACAATTAACGAACTTTTATAAACAGGTTATGAGGTGGTCAAATTTCTAAAAGTGGCATTTTAAGTCAATTATAATAATTACAATTGTCCAAAGACAATTAACAGCCTGGGATATGCAGAATTTTATAAATTAAAATTAAAAAGTATTTTCTTTAAAAATGTTCGAATTTGATGCACTGTTCCTTGCATTAATCAATGCCACATATGTATGTATGAGCACTACAGTACTAACAACTAACCCTTAAACATATTTTTTGTTTTTGGTTTTATACTCGTATGCGATTTCATGCTCACCCCTTTGTAATTGAAATGTTTGATTTAACTTAACGCTCCACAATAGAATTCGAAAATTTAAAAAATTTAACTAAATTTCTAATTTGACTGATCCACAAATATTTTTGGTCTTCGATACGTATTAAAAAAATTTCAAAATCAAAGTGAGATTTTTGCATCCAAAATAATTTTCCAAATATCTGTAAAAATTTTCCATTTCATTTTGCAGATATAGATTAACCATTGCTGCTTCCAAGCAATTCAGAGTTTGTATTTTGTTGCGCAATTGAGTTGTTATACCCACATCGGAACGAGCGACCGCAGTACCTTTTCCCGTCGCTGCAGTTTTATTGCGGCATTAATAAATTACTTTGACATTGAAGCGGACCATCCCATTGCACCGTTTATGTCACGTTTTCCGTTTGCTGTCCTGTCCTGCCCCGCTTTCCGTTCGGTGCGTGTGGCTGTTGCATTCATTTAGTTTGTATTTTCGCTGCTCCTTGAATAAGGGATAAAACGGATGAAAAGTCTACATAATGTTGCCCTCAAAACGCAGTCACAGATCCACGCGGACACGCGTCAAAAGTAGGCGAAATGTGTTAATTCGAAACAATCATCAAAGCTGACACACACACGCACACACACATACATACTTGTGTATAGTATTCAAGCGCACGTACGTGTGATCCTTTATTCGACACTGCCCATTGCGGCGCTTGCGTTATCTTTTATTTAGTTTAAATTGAATCATTAATCGTGCGCGCAATGTGCAACTCCAGATGCATTGATTTCTCATTGATGGAATCATACGATCTTCGTTGTTGTTGTTGTTTTTTTTTTTTAGAAAAAAGTGACCACTTATATTATATAAGGGGTCAATGTGTTTTATCATCCAGCTGTATGGATAACTTTTTGCTTTCAAGAATATTTAAATGTACAAAGTTTTGCGGTATCCAAAATTTATCTGACATATAGCCGTAAGAAAATACTGCAAACGTACTCAAATGCACAACAAAACATATCTAGTAGATACTCTGTTACATTTCCAAAAAAAATTATACTTGCAAGAACATAATTTCTCCAACAACAATATTTCAAACTCATAAATAAATGGCAAAAGGTCTACTTAAATTTAACAAGCAAATTAAACTTCTCACAAAGAAGAAGTATTCGAAAATCTATATTTAAATTTTTTTATTTACAAAACAAATTGGATCCCACAGCTTTGGTCACTTTGAAGTTATAATGAAAAATCTGCTTTGCATTTTATCAGGCCTGTACTCTAACGCTGTGCAATGCATTGTAGTACCAATTGGAAAGTTGGTCTTTAATGATCAAGTCATGAGTCTTCATGAACCTGTCCATGTTAGAAATTAAATGAGAAGATCTTCAGTTTCGGTTGTAGTTTTAAATATCTAAATATAAAACATCTTATTGATTTTTATTCCATTTGTATCCAACAAATTCGGTCGTGTGTTAAGTAAATACCTGTGATCTTCTTCAGATCTAATCGATATCATGAGAATTTTATTCATACTGGCTTAAACAAAATCATTCAGTTTAGTTTTAAAATGTTTTGATTTTGGCTCTATTCTAAGTTTATATTACCATTTCGATATAGATTCCAGTTGTATCTGACAAATTTGGTTTAGGTTGTAATTGTTACTTGTGTATAGAAATTAAATGACAATTGATTTTTTACTGGCTGGTATAAGATACTTTATTGGTTTTGATGCTTTTTATATTAAAAATTTGGATCAGGTGTTAAGTTTTATTTGTATATAGATATTAAATGCTCTTGGTATTATTTAGATTTAATTGAAATCTTGAGAATTGATTTCCTACTGGTTGGCGTTCTTTGTGTTAGTGTGTTTATAAAATAAGCACTGATACACTGATACATAATAATTTCCAGCACCACCTCAAAACACAAAACGAATTCATGCTGAGTGCCTACTTAAGCAACTAACTAAAAAAATAAAAAATTACCGATAAAATAACAACGACTTTTTTCCCCGATACGCACGCTATAAATCTACAAGAGAGTTCCAACAAACAAAAACAGAGACAACGTGTCTAACACAGAAACCAACACAGCCACTTGAAGAAGAAGCAAACAAGGCGCGAGCGCGAAATCTCACATGGATGGGTAGCGTCTACCTACACAGCGGGAAGCGCGAAAGAATAAGTTTCCGTTAAATCAATACGCAATCAATTTGATTCACTCAATCGGCAGTTAATTACAGAAACAATGTGTACGTACAATTGAAATTAAACGAAATGTTTGATTTGTTGGGCAATTTGTAATTTGTGCGCCACGGAGGCAAATTTTAATTTTGCAATTAAGACATCATCATTTCGAAAAAAAAAATAGCCGAAGTTTCAATGTCTGCTGCTGCCACTATTCTTAGATGATATATTCAAATTTGCAGATGTTTGAAAAATACAAGCCTCTGGTGGTAACCTTGTGTAAGTGGCTTAAGTCCATTTAAAACGAAGTTATTGAATAGGAAATTTAGCTTCTTGTACATAAACACATTCGGATAATTCAATTCAGTATGCCTCATTTTAGTTTTGAAAGATATTTCGAAATTTCCCTGTCCTTCGATAGCAGTGCGATACGCATTAAATCTCGATTCCTTTTGACCAGCAGACCTCCAACATGTCCCACGTTAGATGATCTGTCAGTCACAGTCGATGTGACCTTCACAGCTCCTTAACTTAATGCACCATCAATGGTTATGTATCACTCGCCTCTCACGAAGGGGAAGTAAGTTAGTTGCGTCCTTGAGCTAACTTCCACCAGTCAGTGTGGCCTTGCCAAAGTTAAATAAAGTCAAGACGAGTAAAGCCATAGTTTCTGTTTGTGAAGACGAGCGAGCGTCTTGTGTGCAAACACTTCCTTTATGACAGCTCTTCGCCTGCTGCTTTTGTTGTCCTGTCAATCGTTGGCTGCTGCTGTTAGTCTTCTTGTTTGCTGCTGTGCAACATTATCGCCCATCGCCTTGAAATGATGTTGACACAACGTCGGGTATCCTTAGTACAACATTAGGTATTAATTGATTCTGTCACACTTATTCGCATTGTTTCCATTGGGCATTGCGATTTTCTTCAGTGGGACGTTGTTAACCTCGAACATTGAAAATATTAATATCTGCTTGTTGGTTAATAACTTCTTTGGCACCAACATTAACACCTTCTTCAGAAGATCACGTCATTTTAGTTTTATGATAAAAATATATTTGTGCAATAGAAATGTGGCTTCTGATTTTTGAGTAATAAAATACAATAATTAAGGAAGCTATTCCTGCAGTAGTCTAAGGTTTTTGAAAATTTTTCTGGATATAAAACTTATTGCCATGTTTGTTTTTGAAGTAAAATTAATGGTCTTAAGCCAGAAAAATGTTACAATGCCTTGCTTAGTTTGGACCAAATAATATACATTTAAAATTGTATATGAAGTGCTGATGAGCTACTGCCGAAGCAGATATGCCGCAGCTCAAACACAATGCAGTACTTAAGAGACATACAAAAAGTGCTCCTTATAGCACATTTGTATCATTTGCAATTGGAAAGTAATGATTATATTTTTGCAATTCACAATATTAGTAAAATGATAGAATTTTTTCGCTTAATTTCACAAATTATGGGCATATTAGGCAGGCGTGCCAGATTTCATTTAGCCCAGGGAAATCGCCAAAAATGCTTCGCATTAAAACCATTTTATTTTCTTTCTTCTCTTTTCAGTTGCCATGAGCTCGAATATTTTATTCGTGTCCCACCAGAGCCTAATCTCATGATGCACTATTCATCGGTACTTCTCAGCTAATTATCTTATATAATTAGTAATAACTAACTTCTGTAGCCTTTCTTAATTGATTTCCGTTGAATTGTCGATCTTCTCACTATATAGATATTGAGCAAATTTGCATGCCGATGTGACTAATCGAAAACTGGTTACGGAAGCTAACTTTCGAGTTGGTGAGCTAAAACTCTATAAAAAAAATATTTAAAAAATAGACGCATAGGATAAAGAGTCATTGTCATACCTATCCTGCTTTCTTATGAGCGTTACAAATGAAAGTTAAAAACTAAATATACGGTTCATGCTTGCGTTTGACGTGGGGTATAATTACACAAAGTGGATCTGTTCAATTTTCGAAAAGAAGCTTAAATTGCTGATGACATTAAATTAAAGAATGTTGCCAGCAGGCCCGTATATAGAAATTAAGGCGCCCGGGGCAAGACTGAATATTGTCGCCTTTCACCTTACTTTCATGAGAAAAGCATATGAAGAAGAAATAAAAAGGTACTCACTTTTCTATAAGTGTCGCCTATACAGCTTGTTTCACATGGTCAATTTCCCCTTCCGTTCCCTCCTAAACACGTGCCTGGTTGCCAGTAATAAGAGTAATTCCCGAGTTAATTTTTTGTTTCAAATCAAAATATATTTTAATCTTTTTTTTTAATTCAACCATTTATATATTATATAGTGTTATTCTTTCTTAGTTACGCTCCTCTACTATTTCAACATTAAACATATTATACAAATATGTCATAACTTTGTTTATAATAAAAAGGAAAATATTTAAATAATATAATTATATTGTGACCATCATCACTCTTAAACTTTTGCAATGACATTGCTTGGACCTTCACTAGTTGTGAGCTAGTTTCTTTAATTGATTGTTACAATTTTGTATTTATAGCTTGCTTATTAAACTGTGAACCATAGGTAACATCAATGGACATTTTCTAAATTATCGCTGGAAATTAGTATCCGTACATGAACTATTTAATATCAAAAAACAGCTGGACTGGTTGCTATTTGAAGTAATGTTTACGCATAACCTATGATCATTAATAACGAACGATCACACAGTGCGAGTATATGATGAAAAAACGAGAACAACAACAAAATGCATTGGACATTGGACAGTTCGAAATTGCAGCCGACTCGTAACATTACCCATATTATGGTTTACTTTCTAGTCTTAATAAAGAATTAAAGTTCCCCAGCGAATGTGACAACAATCACAAATCCAGCGTGTAGGTAAGTCAAGATTTTCGAGTTGATTAATGATTATAAAAAAAATTCAAAAAAAAAAACAGATTTCACTCGACTTCGAGTTGATATTCGGTCGATCGATTGGCACGCGTTCACTGGAACACATGTCCGAAATGAAACCTTTATTAAGCTAATATATTCATTATAAGTTGTCATAAATCTGCTTTGTACTATAATTAAAAATTTCAACTGATCTGTCTACTGGTAACCTTGACTCTGGTCTAAGCGAAGACAGTTGACGATGTTTTCGTAATCAATCTGCTTGTTGACAAATATTTGTGTCCTTTAAGTGCTGCCTTCAGTCCGCCTTTCGGATACTTAGTGTGGCGAATAATCTCAGCTACTTATATTGACAATTTCCATTGACAATGCAGCGAACGACAGGACATCTCCGAGTTCATAGTAATCGCATGCAGGCGTATAGCCTTCATACGGACGCACGCCTGCGCGCATTAAAGTCGCGCGCTTACAGTACCGATGAATGTATGGACAACGCGAAAAATTCGTCGAATCTCGCTCGATCGCTCGCTAGCTCAGAAGGGGAAATCGTGTGCTCTTATGGAATTTGGCTCAGACGTAGTTTAAGTTTGTCTTGGACTAGACCGCCTGTTGGCAGTTTTATATTTTTATGGCATGGCAATAATATTTCGTCCCATGGAACTATGTCGGTCCTAGACGAAGGATACGTCGGCAATTAAGTTGTAAAGACCGTATGACACGGTGCATTTAAAATTCATCAAAAGCGAGTCGCGTGAATTTTTCGCTTCTTTTCGTCACACGCGACTTCTAGGTACATCGTTAGTTGTCTCAACTAGAGGAATGAGGGGAAAGACAATTTTTTTTTATATATATTGTATATATACGAGTATGTATTTTTCTTGGCAAAAATGTTACTTCTTTGAAATGAAATTTCTTGTACATAGCGAGTAGTCATTAAAATAATAAACTAATAAAATTTGTTATTTGCGTCGCATTTGTCAAACTCCTGCCAAGGTCATGCGAAGAAAATTTAGGTAAGTAAGATAACTATTTAGTATTATAATGTCTTCTACATCCATGTTCAGTTCGAATTTATTAAACAATATCGCACTGGAATTCTATATAAAATACTTAATACCAAGATTATGTAGTGCCTGTCTATAATTCACCAATGTGAGAACGTATAGGCGAATGTGACGCCTACTAATAACACCTCTCTATATATGGCTATATTATGGCAATTTTATATCCGAATTTTATTTTAAGAAAATATATGTTACACCTCTTTAATAAATAGCATAGAAACCATGCAGTGTGGGGTATGTAGAATTTTTTTAAATATCAAAAACCAAAAACTTTTTGCAATATGCCCAAAAAGAGGATAAGTACTACAATTAAGTACTTAATTTCCAAAAAAATATATTGTTGAATTGTTTGTGTAAATCAAAACTAGTAAGAGATTTATCTTCGGTTATGCCGAAGCTCATATACCCTCCGCCATTTCAGTGAAACCAAAAAATGTGCTTCTTTTAGCACATAAGTGCATTAAAAGTGGGCGTTGTTCTTATCGGATCACGCCCCTTTTTGGTTAGTAGTTTTGTTGTTTTTCCGCATATAACGGGGTGGTTTGTATGGAAGGTGGGCGTGGTTCTTTTTCGATTACGCCCATTATTTGTGAGCAGTTTTGTGTCGCTATTAAAGTGTTAAATATAGAATTTTAACTGGATATCTCCACTGGAACTATTTTGATTAATTTTTATTTTCGTATGTTAGGGGTAAGAAGTTTAGATCTGATCTTGCCCATTTCACATACCAAATTTCAGTTCTATAGCTCTTAAATTACGGCTGTAATCGCTGGGACAGACAGACATCGTTAAATCGACTCAGAATCCGACGCTGATCAATTATATTATATATACATTGTCATACCTACCACGCCCCCTTCAAACTCAATATACCATTCGGTACGTGCACTTGCACGTGGCGAAGGGTATAAAAAGTTAAAAAAAATTTTGGATTTTTTTAATTCAACTTGGAATCACATTTCTGGATTGCTTTGGTTTAGTTTGAAACTATTTGAATGAAACCAAATAAAATTGAATAATCGGTCTTAACGACTTTAAAAAATTTATAACATTATTTAATATCACAATCATATTACGGTGGTTCATACTATAAAAATCGATGTATATATAATATAAATGAATGTGTCTATCTTTCTATCTTTTTTGAATCTCTCTTTATATATCTATCTTTCTTTTATTTTTGTCCCTATGCGTTTCTAAACCATTCATCCGATTTCGATGAAATTTTGGTGATGGACTGGGTTCACACCCCAGTAGGTTTTATGGTTCTGAAGATATTGTGTTATTTGTGGATTGATTTTCATTTAAGATATAAGAGTAATCAGTGTACAAAAGTTCAGATCAATATCTCAATCAATATGTCAATTGCCCAAACGCAATATAAACCACTGAGTGGTGTAACACTTTTGAATTTAAGTTGAGAACCACCGAATAAAAATCGGAAGATATAATTTCATTTGAATGTATCGCTTGAATGCGTTTGTTTATCTTCAAAATAATTAACTATGATGAGAAAATCTAGTAAATTGCATTGAATAATTTACAAAGAAACTAACGCTGTCCGAGAATCGTATGCGCACGCGCTCCTTTCTTTGCCCAAATGGATCTAATAATTTTCGAACTCCCACGGCTTTCCGAATACTGCATCATTATTTACCAAATGTTCACAAGTTATCTACGCCGCTTGATATGGTCCGTCACCATCGGCCGTTTTGCAAGAATTCCAAAATACTTAAATATTGAATATTAAATATTGTGACAGTTTTTATGGAAAGATCGATCGCATATGCGCAGCCCAAAGCCAACCTTGACTATTCCAAGTGATACCGACAAAGATGCCGTTCCAGCGAGGAAGTGCGCTTAGATATGAGCATCTCCTTTTGAAGGTACGAATATCGCTCGGAAAACTGGAAATATTTTTTGGTAAAGCATTTTCCAAGTAAATTCAAAAATGTTCGTAAAAATTCCAACATCACAATAAAGTTTTATGAGTTTATCGTTTTATGACGCTAGCGCGTATAAATCTTTTTTAAAGGTCCACGGCAGCGCGTACTCGCATTCAGCGAAATGTCGCGCGCAGGTCGGTCGGTCGGTCGTTCGTTTGTTCACTCACGCTCAGACGACGGCGAGTATAAGCGAAGTTGTAAAATTTAATTTGGTAGCTGCAGAATCTGTAACAAACCAATTTGCAAGCAAAACTGTCGCGCATCTTCGACAAGATGCCGTCCGTCTGCGGTGCTAGAAAGGCGTCGTTTGGTTAATGTTCGAGGTCATATTGGCGGGTTATGCAAATGTATGCGTCCGCGTTGACATAACAATTGGCAAATATTTGTTTTATTTTGACTGAGTTTAGGCGAAAGTGCTCTAGTTTCCATTATCTACATACCAAGTATTTGGAAAATGTATCTTACCGAATATTGTGTCTCGTTTAGTTGCATTATGTTGCATTATGTTGCACAATATTCGACAATATTTATATTCGTCTGAGCATTGTGGTGCAGCATTGTAGCCAGGGTCGGGTAGGGTATACTGATCTAGTTTCGAGATTACTTTCATTGTTTTAAGGCTCAATAAGAAAACGGTTTTGACTTATTGTCGCAAATATTTTAAGTTCTATTTATTTTCCTAGAAATGCGATACTCCTAGGGTTATATATTGGTACTGCAAATATATATATAAACAATTTGTTGTTGTTGTAAATCATGCTTTAAGGTAAACATTTGTATTAAGTCGAATTGAGAGTATATAAATAATATAAATTAGTTTTAATTTAAAAGTCAACAAGTCAAGGGTCACTCTCGATTCTCAATCTGGGCATTACTCGATTTTATTTCTGTCTATTGGATTCATAACATAATTTCTTCTATAAGCGTTTTATGAAAATTTCCTATACAATACTCAACATTTTACATTGATGAATATATCTAAATAATCTGATTTAAAATCGAGTTGATTATTTTTGATTTAAACAATGAAAAGGTTGCAGTTGCACTTGTAATTGAAAGAAGAACATAACATAATTGTTCGATTCTCTTAGTTTTAAAGAGAAATAAAAAATGCAATATATTGTATATAATTAATTATAATCAGCCGTACCTAGTAATTAAGGCACCCTGGGTAAGAGAGGATATTGTCGCTCTTTCATGAAATTTTTTTATGAGGGCCGTTGTTTTTGAAAAATTGACAAATTTAATTTTCACAAAGCCGATGAAGAAGCAAAAAAAAAGTCCATAATTTAAAAAAATATCTCATTCTTCTTTCATGATAAAAGCTAATGAGGAAGCAAAAAAAAAGTTCAAAAGGTCCCCTAGATACGGTCCTGATAATTACAAAATTTTGATAAACACCTTCCGAATACGCTCTAGCTGCTTTCATTCTCATGGATTTTTTTGTTTAAAGAAAATACGTTTGCACAAGTTTTTTGTCTATGAGTTGTTTTTTTCTATTACTAACTTTTATTATCCTAATTGTTATAAGCAGACAACGTCACTCTACCTTGCAGCATTTCTATTGCTATACCCTAAGAAAAGGCATGTGCCCTGCTCTGAAAATTAACGGCCAAGTTGTACCCGAAAGTTCCGAAACTAAGTATCTCGGTATTTACCTCGACCGCAGACTTACATGGCAAAAACACATTGCAACTAAAATTACCCAAATTAAACTTAAAAGGCTTGAGCTACACTGGCTTTTAGCAAGAGAATCTAAACTCAAACTCACGTACAAAGTCCAATTATACAAAAGTATAATAAAACCCATATGGACATATGGAATTGAGCTCTGGGGCACAGCCTCTCCATCGAATATTGAGAAACTCCAAAGAGCCCAATCTAAAATTTTGCGTCAAATTGCCAAAGCTCCTTGGTATATAAGAAATACAAACATCCACAGAGACTTACAAATCCCAACTGTAATTGATGAAATCCTAAACCTTACCCAGAAGTATAAGACGAAACTAATGTTTCACCCTAACATTCTAGCAAGAAACTTATTAAGACCTCTGAACTCTTCACGTCTTAAACGCTATCAATAATATTCCCCATATATTGATTGATATGCGTGCCTACCAATCACTTGCCAATCACAGAATTCAGGCAATGAACCAAAATATTTAAATAATATACTTAGTTTAAGTTAAATTATAAATCATAAATTTGTTAAGAAATAGTTGAGAATTCGAAGTAAACTGACAAGTTTCAAAACGCCAGAAAGACGAGCGAATGAAAAAAAGCGACACCAACTGATCCAATCCTATTTATTACAAATGTTTTTTAAAATTTCAATAACTTATAATTAAAAAAGCATTAAATTAAATGAAAAAAAAATCTGCATTAAAGTTGCAACATTTTTTTTACAAATTAGCTCAGAAATGTGGTGACTGCAACGGTCCGTTTGGTTTCTATGGGGCGTTAATGATAATTTTAATTTTTAATCAAACACATGCAAGAATATCACCACACAAGCATGAAATGAGTAGAGCAGGCAAAATGCGAAATTTTTATTTTGATTTTTTATAAACAAAACAGAAAATTAAATAAAGCAAGTAATAAATTGCAATCGTTCATACAGACTATCATAAATGCACCACATTATTGAATATCACAATCAGATTTGGGTGATTCATGTCTAAACTAATTTTAATATACAACTTTATTTGTTTAATAATTTACTACAGTTGCTATAATTTAATCAATTGTTCACAAACATAACAGTAAATTGTGTACAAAGTTTCAACTCAATATCTCTAATGGTTCTTAAGATAACTTTCTTAACAGCTCTCACGTTATCGAGTTAACAAGAAATGATGGCAGATGTATATAAGGTTAGAAGTACAGGAGAACATGACTCAGAGTTCGATTTTGATCAAGCATACATGTTTATATGTATGTCTGTATCTATCTTAAATATCTATTGCAATATTTTTTACAAACATCAGCCTTAACCAAATGTACACCACTGAGTGGTGCATAATAAAAATCAAAGCTGCCGCGTTGTCGCAAACATGTGGCAACTTGGCGGTCGACGGAGCATATATTATACATACGTATACGTACAACATATACATATCTGCAACTTTGATAACATCTGGCAGTCATGTACATACATACATATACAATATATGTACATACATGAAATTGGCGATCTATTAACGCACTATTTATGTGATTTTGTGATTACAACTTCATGAAGAAGAAGAAATTAAAATTCAATTTATCAGTGATGGTAGTTGAAAGTTGTCAATGACCTACAAACGATCACTAACTAAATTGGCAGCTTTTTGAAATCTATAATTAAAAAAAATTGCATATTTTTTATAGTTTTTACGAACATTGTTTAAACGATTTTAATGACTCAGAGTGAAATTTTGTTTTTATTCAGTATTTTTCTCGAACTTGTTTAGAAGTTATAGTTCAAACGAAAAGTTTCAAGAAAAAATTTCGATTTTTATTAGTTTTTTCCTGAATCAGCTTTTCAAAATTTTGTTAACTTTGTTGTATAGAAAATTAACATGTGTTACTTTGGAATCGATAGGCAATTGCTAAGCAGATCTTTCTTTTGATAAATGAAGCCAATAATCGTTGGTAACGATTAATAGACGATTATAACGAACCATGAAATCATAACAAAATTTATGATATTTTTGAATATTTACAGATTGAAAATGTTTGTTTAAAAATACACAACATATGTAAATTACAAGATTGCAAGATTGAGGAGTCTGCAAAAGTCCAGCTTTTAAAAGTAATCTTTTGAAACAACCCGATTTTCATGATTTGTATATCTTTTCCAATAAAATATTGAGTTATCTATAAGATCAATGTTAGGCACTCGATGAAATGAGTTCACTTCATCCTTTTAGAATGAATATAGGAAAAAGAGGTAATAAAACCTTAGATTTTTAAACTTAATATAATATTTGGCAAACGATTAACAGGCAATTAAGATTACTCACTATTATTCGCAGTTACGATTGATGGTAATCGTTGCATCACTAGTTTTTTTTTTAAATGAAACATTTTATGAATATAAATTTTAAAATTATATGCATATATCTTGAGAAGTTAATTACCTAATCCAATTCTATTTTGCCATAGCGACAGGAACTGATAGATATATAAATGTACAATGAACATCCAATAGATTAAAGATTGATTGTCCCAAAAATTATTCTAATTTGAAATCTATGCCAAATCATTTCCGCCTAAAGTTTCGCAAAACGGCCGCAAATTGCAAATGTCGCAGCGCAGCGCAGCATCAGCATCAGCATCTGCTGCTATTCCGGTTCCTGTGGTTCCTGCAACGAGATTTTCGCAAATTATAGTTCAGACACACACCAGCCGCGTGCCCAAGCCACAGTGGTCGGTAGCGCAGTTCTGGGCAACAAAACAAGTTGCGTCTTTCGTTGAGTTCGAAATCATGTTGAATGCAACATGTTGCGTGCAGCATGTTGGATGAGTGTATCAAACATATACACATTTAAGAATACAAAAAGAAGCAGTGGTGTGTTGTTTAATCATCTTCAGCGTTGCCGTTGCTAACAAAGTTGGAAGTTATTTTTGTCCGAATTAGTTTTTTTGTTGTTTTTTTTTTTTCGTTTTGGAAGTTTTTTTTCCGCAACATGTTCGAGTGTCGGCGAAACGCTACTGTCAAGCTGCAACATCTTCGCGTGCAACATGTCGCCTTAAAAACTGAAAATTTTGCTTGTTTTTTTTTATTTTTTTAAGCTTTTGGACCAAATGTGGCAGCAAAAGTTTGTCTCAGAGTGGCAACACTGATCTTATTCCTATCCAATGAACGAACTTGCAGGCAGGCACCCATCTCCCAGTTCCAGTTCCAATTCTGTAATTGAACTTTGAAGTAAATGGAGAAACAAAAAAACCAACAAAAAAAACCAAACCCAAACCAACGAAAGGCAAACTACGAAATACGAAAATATGGCGCAAGTAAACAAAACATCTGAATGATACAATTACGCGCACGCAATCCGTCAATCAGAGCGACATTTTTATTATTATTTCTTTGTTTCTTTTATTTGTTTGGTTTTGTTGTTGTTGTTGTTCTTGTGTGCCATTCCATTATAACGTAAAATAAAAATGCCGCAAAGCAAAGTTACTTTTTTTTTTTAATTCGTTGCTAATTTTTATTAGTTTTGTTTGTCTTTGTAGATTTGTACTGCCACAAAGTTTTCTATTTCCGTTAGGCTGTGTGTGTGTCGTGTCGTGTCTAACTTTTGAATCGGTAAAAAAAAACAACAATTAAAACAACTTTATGTATAAAAGTTGTTGCAAACGCTTTAATACAAATATTTGCGTTTTGTTTTTGAGATACTCATCTGCCGCTTTGCGTCGTGAACTTGCTTGTGCGTATCATTAGCGTGTGCGAATTGTATCTAAGTTCACAATTCACTCGCACATTATTTCACTTTGGCAAAGTTTGTTTCGCGTTATTGTGTGTAATGCGCATGTGTGGCGCAGCAATGCATACATGCATGCATGTAGAAAATTCGTCAGGTTTTGCACTGGTCTGCACCAGCAGACAATTTTTTAACATCTCAACAATTTCCAAGTAGATTTGCATGAAATTTTGATCACTTTTTTTAAAGGACTTTTGTTTCAGTGTTTATTTAGACCTAAAATATATGATTAAGATTGAGAAGCTAAGCGCTGAATTAAGTACAGAACTGAAGATATTTTTTAAACAGCTGAATTTTTCGAACTTTTTTTTTTTGTTATTTATTTTTTTGGGAATGTAATGTGAGATTTTTTTCGGGATTTCACTAAAAATGCTCTGACACTGCTTCAGTTTTTTTAAATTTGAAATTTAGCCACATTGATAAAAGATAGGTATGACATATGATATATCAAATGAAAGGTAATTAATAAAGCTATAATCTAACGGGACCTTAATTATGCTTTAATATGGATTTTTTACGAGAAATTAACCCATTAAATCAAAAAATGCACTAATTTTTTTTCGAAAAGTGCAAATATTGAAGATATTATTTGTAAAGATATCACAGATAATGGTATAAGGGATTATAGCCTACTTTAATATCTTTCATTTGACATCTCATTTGTTATAATCCGCAGCAGCATTCTTGAGTTTTAACCTCAACTTTGAAGGGGGCCCCGGCGGCGACCGGCGAAAATTTTTTTTTGCAATCGTGTTTTTAGCCAATTATCCACATTTCTGCATTATTTTTTTTTACTTTGGAGCGTTCGCCGGTCAAGTAAACTTCTGCCCTGTAATTTAAAGAAGTTAACTTACTTCATTTTCAGAAGTAACTTACTCAAATTAGGTGAATTTGGTATTGTTTCTATTGAAATTTTGCCTTAATTTTAGCAAAAGTTTCTTTATTTCAAGGAAGTAAATTTTCCAAAAGCTAGCAACATTTTTACTTTAAATGAACAAGATGTTACTAACAATTTTGAAAATTTTTCTTATAGGAAAGGAGTCGACATGCTCATTTAATGCATAAAAAATATCTCTCTTAAGGATATCAAAAAAATGTATCTCTCTCAAAATAGAGAAGCTTGTTTTAAAGCTAAGAAATACTTATCAATTTTAAAGAAACATTTTCAAAATTCAAGGAAATTTATTGTTCCTAAATTCAAAGAAATGTTTTCTCCATTTTAAAGAAAAGCTTTTTTCTGAGTGTACCGAAGTCCGATGTCGATTCATAGTCGGAATATATTAAAGTATAAAATTTTTTTTTTTTTGCACTTATTTTTACCATTATTTAGACTTAGATTCAAAAATATGTATATTGTAGTAAAAAAAGCAAAAAAAATTGCATTTTTGCTTTCTAAACGATATCTTCTTTCGGAGAACAACTGTCCTGCGGCTTATATTTAAATCAAATTAAAAATCAGCTGTTGTATTTTGGATTTTTACTTTGTTTCACTGACTTACTCTGACAAGTGCGACCGAACCATGTCATCGACATCGGCCAATTGGTTTTGACCAATGCCAAAATTTCTGGCCAATTGTGCAAATAAAAAAAGAAAATTTACAAAATGTCTAGAAAATAGTTTATCTTCTGAAAATCAGAAGAAAACTTTTATATAAAACTATTCTTATATAAATATAAGCTTTGTTAATAAGAAACCTAAAATTGTAAACCAAAATAACCAAAAAATAATATATATATATATATATATATATATAAATTAAATTATATCTTAAGTTGGGGCTTACTTAAGGCCATTATATAATTTATTTCTAATGTTCCTTAAAAATTTTCTAGAATATTTAACTGTTCATTTTAGAAAGAACATTTTTGAAGAACTTTTTCTTGTCTCTCAAAGTTAAAATGTTTATTATATAAAAGAAGTTGGTTTCCTGTTTCGTTTGATACCTGTATTAGCAACATATGATGTGTATACAAGTAAATATTAAAAAAAAAAAGTTAAAACATCAATTGAAAGTTTTAAGTCCTTTACAAAAGGACACAAGATAAAAAAATACTCACATTTACTACGATACTTCTGACCTTTTCATTCACTTTTACGTAGATTATTCTATGTGTGAAGTTTGTCGGGCTTCTTGTTGCTGGGTGTTATAAGAATTTAGAAAACTTTAGATATTCAATAAATTTGATATATTACATTTTTCATCTGTGTCCTTTAAACTTAATATGAAGAATTATCTCTCTTATGTTTATATAGAGAAACAAAATAACTCAATATACGAAATTTTTGTGAGAAAAATTCTAATTCGGAAGTAAATTACGAATATTTTCAAAAATAAGCTGGGAAGATTTTTCGTGCGACAATTAACTTTTGAAAATTTAATCGTGAAAATTTCATAACTTTAAATCAATCCCTACTGGCAACTTTCGTACGAAATCCTTCTAAGACCTTAGGAGAGAGATTTTAAATTCATGCTTTCTAAAGAAGTTATTTAAGTCTAAACATTTAGATATTCTTATATGTAGTATTGGATTTACTTTAAACTCTGACAAGGTTTCAAAATCAAATCGCGACCTGGTTCTGATTTTAAAGTGTAACTTGTGACATGTGTGTATTAATAAATATATAAAGAAAATATAGTAAAAATAGATAAAATCGTATTTCGAATAAGAAACATTTTGTATCTAATTCATATTGTACTCGTTTGTTGGTGTCAAGCGGTATCAGTGTAGCTGGAGTATAAAAACCGCTCAAATGCAAAACACTTTTCAAACAAAACTAATAACAATAATCAACAACAAAAAGCCTTAAAATAAAACAACACAAAATAAAAGGAAACAAAATACGAGTATACAAAAAAAAAACCAAGAAAAGAAAAGCAAAGCAAAAAAAAAGAAGAAGCAAAAATAAAACAGCTCCAAAGAAGGTGCGTGCGGACATTAATCAAACTATTAAAACGCCATTAAGCGTTTGCGCTTACGCAGAACGCGCAAGTTTACTACATCCACGCTTAGTCCAGGTACGCTTTTGTTTAATTCGAATGGAGGCCACCGCTGCCGGTTGGTAATACATACAAACCTACGTACTATACAATATATGTACATGTTTGTGTGTGTGTGTGTGCGTATGTCGCGGTATGACGAAGCGACAAATTCATCATCGACGACGACGAAGACGACGGTGGCGGTGACGGTGGCGGCGGTATCCACGAGAAGCGCTGAGCGCATAATAATAATCGCTTTTAAAGTTTCTGCTGCCTTATATAAAAAATTGCACACACAAGAAACACAGCTACAGCAACAACAACAATGTGTACATGAGCGTAGCAAAAAGAAAAAGGGGGAAAAGGGAATTTTTTTGATTATAAAACCTTCAGTTGCAGTTTCACAGTGAGTAAACATTAATTAACTTAATTAATTTTTTGTTCAGTATAATTAATTTGTAATTTGTAAACTCAAACCGTTTTAATGAATATAATTAACGGCGTTGATTGAAAGTACAGAAGGTATTGCACTCAATTGAAAATTTATTTCAATTAATAATTCAGTCCATATAATTAATTTGTTTAAATGTACGAAAAATAATCAAATTGTTTTATAAACATTCTTTGTCCTATGTTCATTACATACATTTATTAAATTATGTATTTAAAAAGTATATATGATATAATTAAATTAAACAATTCCATTATTTTCTCTGACCAACTACGCCCTTGACAATATCACAAGCGACTCAGCGGTATGAGGGGCACACACAAGACGCAGCAGCCACAAAAAAAAAAGGAAGGTTGAAAAAGGGAAGTCTTATTAAGTAGGTTTTAGCGAATACCTAAAAAACAACCAGGTAGAAATGAAATGCCGCTGACAAATACATCCGAGAAAAAAAAAAGAAAAAAAGTTAAACAATTCCTTTTGTTGACTTTAAACTGTGTTTTTGTTCGCATTTATAATTCCATGCGGCCCAAAGTCTAAGCCAAAGTTAGATAGAGGCGACGACTACAACTGAAGAGAGCGTAGAAGCATTTCTGCATAAAACTAAACTAATTAAATGATAAATGGCCGCAATCAATTGCTTTATCATGTAAATTTATAAATTCAATTTAAAAGCTGACTGAAAACAATTTTCACCAGAACTAAAAGTTGTCGCACCCTAATGAGTCTCATTTATTAACGCAAAGTACAAAAAGCAGTCAACAAGATCCTTTTGAGGAGATCTTTATCGACTCGATTGCGACGACTCGAAAATGCCGATTGTGGCATGTAAAAGAGTTTAAAACCGCCGAGATAGCAAATAATGCCCAGCAGAGAGAGAGAGAGAGAGAGACTCGGCCAAGACAAAACCTGGCACTGTTGCGGTATTTACTCGTACATAAAATGCAGCGATAAAGTTGCCTCGAAATTAATTGAGCTGTTAAATGTGAAGTCTGTAGAAATGAAAGGCAAATGAAACAACAAATTTACAAATAAAAAAACAAAAAATTAAAATTAAAGCGACAACGTAATTAATAAATACGCTCAAAGCGTATGAACCGAAAAATATGCATTTTTAATAAGGCTTAAATATTGAATGTCGCCACTGACTTACGAGCGTGCATTTCAATTAAATTAATGTTTAGTAATTGTGTGGGAACAGTTTTAATTTAATCATTTCGATATTTGCTATTAAAATTCACATTTTCATATATGTACGCCAAACGCCTAGAAGAACTATTTCGATTGATGTAGAATATATATCCATATATCGATATTTTTGCATAAGTATTGGTATCATAATATCGATTTTATTGAAGTTATAAATATAATCAGATTTGCCTTTTTTTATTTTTAATACAGTTTTCTTATACAAAACTAGCGAATGAACTGCATGTGTTGCAATGCCACTTAAAAAAATGGTAGCAGAACTTCCCGGTACTTCCCGGTACTTCTCGGTACTTCCCGGTAATTCTCGGTACTTCCCGGTACTTCTCGGTGCTTCCCGGTACTTCCGTTAGTAACGGAACTTCCCGGTACTCCCGTTAGTTAGCGGAACTTCTCAGTATTCACCGTTGTAACGATTCTGAGTTACGGCGGTGGAATTATCGGTATACAAACTCAGAAACAAAATCCCAAATTTTTAGGAGCAATATTAGCAATGTCATCGTATATTATGATGTAATTAATCAAATTGTAGGCGTAATAAGTGGGCGTGGCAGATTTTGTATATCCTGTTATTCTTCCCGGTGCATCCCGTTACATGTTTTCTATTTAGCACATCAAGTTTCTAAGCAAATGGTGGTAGGCGTAAAAATGATCCACCCTTTTTTTGAAAGTGGGCGTTAAATTGATCCAACCTCGCCCATTTTTGGGAAAGTTATCGACAGTGCCAATACAAATTCAGATACCAAATTTCAGATTTTTAGGAGCAATATTAGCGAAATAATCGAATATTTTAACTTAGTTTTACAAATTGTGGGCGTAATAGGTGGACAGCAAAATTGGCTTTACCCTAAGTTGGCGTGAGCACAGCAACTCCATAAAATTTCATCAAAATCGGATGAATAGTTTAGATAGATTTGGCATTTTAAGATTGTCTGAAAATATATATAAAAAGCATCGTTATATTTCGGAAAATTTTTCTTATAAATTGAAAGCTTTTCATTATATACACATATATAAGAGGCCCTATTGAGGCCCTATGCTCCCCGAGGGGTTCAAGTATCTATTAATGATGATGATGGTTTAAGAATTACCAGCGGAACATCGATAATACATTGCCCTTCAAAAGTGAATATTCCACATTTGATCCCAGTAAGATACAGAACCAGAGTCTTCAAGCAGTTGGAAAATCGTCTGAGCGTAAGAACATACCACGAAAAAGCTTTTACAAAAATTATATTATTAAACCCCGGCCTACACTCCATTAGAGTGGTTGAGATATATAAACTAAGAATTTAAATTTAATACTTTTTATTGACTTTTTCTGTACTTTATGTTGATCTTAAATTACTTTGTATAACAATGAGTGCATTCATTTCAAAATTTCTATTATCTTTAAGATCAATTTTAAAAGCTTGTGAATCTTACGAGGTTGACCCGATAAGTACTTAGCCAACAAAATAAAAACAAAAAGTTTGGAAAAGTGGCTTAGTTCTTGTATGCATAGTATCACTTCTGAGTTCCAAGTTATTGAGAGCGCTCAAGAATTCATAGGATCAATGTAGAATTTTTACAGCAAAATATTCATAATCGATTCGAATTAAATGATTAAATCGATGCAGGAATTAATTGCATTGAGTGTATAAATTGAGTTTATCTCTTTATTATAATGCTATATCTTCTTAACTTACGCAAGATATTAGTTTCTAAATAAATGTTGCTTATTTTTAATATGAATCTGATTTATTTTAATAACATAAAATTGAGTAATGTCCACTTTTTCTAAATGCTGCTAATCTTGAGAAATAATTTTTTCGCTTTTGGAGGACGCAGGAAACTTTTCCACCTTTACTTTTTCGTATCATTTTTTTTAATGAGAAATCTGTAAGCGCCAGCCCAGCATTTCACGCGACGTGAGAAACTCTTCGCATTCAAAATGCTTAGGCATTTTAGTTGTTTCTTTTTCGTTGTTGTATTTTTTTATGTATTTTAATACAAAGTGGAACCGGTCCTGTGCCTGCTGTGCTCGACCGGCCACATCAGCCGCTGCCGTCGCGGCGTATGGGCGCATCTAACCCAAATTTTTAATCATGGATGTGCAGAACAGCGCCATGCCGCGCCGTATTTGCCCAAATACAAAGAAATTTGCTGCGCTGATGGCTGACGGAATGCCAGCTAGGATGATGGCAGGCAGGCAGGCGGGCAGGCAGGCATGTCAGTCAGGGAAGGGCAGGAATATCCTATAGTGTTGTTGTTCGGTGTTTTTTTTGTTTTGTTTTCACTCTCTCTCTCCTTATGGGTACAAATGACAAATGGCGACGTATTCGTCAATGTCAAAATCAGACTGTTACAAAGCAGCAGAAGCAGGAGCAGCAGCAGCAGCGCGCAGTGTTGCGTAGCGTAGCGTAGAAAACAATGTTGCGCGCCCAGGACGCGCGCACAGGAGCAATGAAGCAAGAGCAGCAGCCCTGAGCTGAGCAGCAGTCAACTGCATGGAAAGAAAGATAAGTAATTTTCGTTTGTTTTCTTTTCTATATTTTCGTTTCATTTTTTTTTCCCGAAAAAACAACAAAATTTTTTATTATTATTATTTTGTTTGTATTTTTTAGGTACGGACACATTAGATTGGATTTAAGTTGAATTTTATAGATTGCAGCGTACAGGGTGCCTAATGTTAAAGAAAAAGTTTAATTTTGTACAGCAAAAGAGAACAAAAAAAAAAAAAAGAGAATACTTCTGGGAGTCCCTTTACTATTTTCAATTGAGATGAGAAAGAAAAAGAAACAACAACAGCATTAACAAGAAATGCCATTTCACATGGACGATGACGAATAATTGCTAACATGGGGTGATTTTGAATAATTGCCCGCAATTAATCAGATTGACTGGCAATATCACAACGATGACAGTTACAACAACATCAAAAATTGTATTTCAAAAAACAAAACATTAAAAAAAAATTGTATGCTGCTGTACAGCTTCCATGGCAATGCGGAAAATATTAGTTTTTCGTCTTCTTCGCATTTCGTGTAGACAATGGCCCACCTTGCGAGACCAATCGCACAAGTTGTGGCATTGTGGCATTTGCTGCATGCAGCATGCAGCATCCTGCTACAACTCTAATCTGCATGCGCGCCTTGAAAACCAAGAAGTGTGAATATGAACTTTTCGATTAAATTACCGTGACATGAAGAAGACTTGAAGAAGACGTCGAAAATGAGACTCTCATCTCGTTATGCGGGTTGAGCAAAATGCTCGAGGCACAATGCAAGCGATGCCACATCGTATAAGCAACAAACTGAATGTCGTACACCGAAAAGTTTTGTTCAGCATAGAAATTTCGAACTCAATTTCTGAAGATAATTTAAATGTTGTTGCTCTTTATAAACTAATAATATCTGAAATAAATTTGTTGGACCAAGGAAACATTAAATTTAAAATATGGTTTCGCTTTTCATTTTATTCTAGGAATTGTTTCAAATTATCAAAATTATTTAAGAGCTTGTAAAATCGGTAAATAAATGCCAGAGAATTATCATGTTTAGATAAGAGGCATTTTTTCTTATATATAATATGTTTTATTTTATTGTACATCGTTCATAAGCATATCAGCCTACTATATGCTAATATTTAGAGGAGCATTTTTACATGTTGACATTAAATAAGGCTTGTTTAGCTCGAGATTATTTATTTTAATTTTATATACTTTAATTTTTATATATACGAGTACGAGTATAGCCTAAATCATTATTACCTAAGATATCATCTAAAAATTTTAGGCCTCTCTGATACTGACGTCTGTCGTTTCTGTGAAATGGACACTGAAAGTTCAGAGCATGTGCCCTGTGAGTGTCCTGCACTCGGCTGACAGTGAGTTTGTCACTTCGGTGACACTGTTATAAACTTTGGAACAACAATCCCCATTTAGTGCTTAAATTTATTAAAAGCCTATGGGGTTGAAATATAGACCATGCCCAATAGATCGTGTTGGTCGCAGTGCTTCCTGGCCTCCAATAGTACTAATAATTATACCCTAAATACTTGTATTTATAACAAGCTTCAGCTGTATTGTTTTTCTTATATATAAATATCTAGCGATAGCCCGGCATGCGTTGTAATGCCACTTAAAAAAAATAGTAGCAGAACTTCCCGGTACTTCCGTTAGTAAAGGAACATCCTGGTACTCCCGTTAGTTAGCGGAACTTCTCGGTATTCACCGTTGTAGCGATTCTGAATTATGGCTGTGAAATTATCGGCATACAAACTCAGAAACAAAATCCCAAATTTTTAGGAGCAATATTAGTGAAATAATCGAATATTTTTACTTAGTTTTACAAATTATGGGCGTAATAGGTGGGATTGGCAAAATTGTCTTTGCCCTAAACCTAAGTTGGCGTGAGCACAGCAACTCCCTAAAATTTCATCAAAATCGGATGAATGGTTTAGACACCCATTTGGTACAAAGATGGAAAGAAAGATATAAAGATAGAAAGAAAGAAAGAAAGAAAGAAAGAAAGAAAGAAAGAAAGAAAGAAAGAAAGAAAGAAAGAAAGAAAGAAAGAAAGAAAGAAAGAAAGAAAGAAGAATTCATTTTTATATACATAGATTTCAGATGTCAGTTCTGTAGTATAAAAAATTAAAGAATCGGTTTATTTAAAAGTGCGGTTCTATTTAGCAATGAAGGTGTTTTTACTAGTACTCCAAAGTGGTTATTCACATAATTTAATTAACTTACAATATTTTTAAAAGTTTTTCAGTTTCAACATAACTTTCAAAATATTATCATAATTAAAACTAATTTTTCAGTAGTTAGCATTAATTTGAATACAATTTTATAAATTTTCTTTGCGTGTATAAATTCACCATAGATACGGAACACTTCTATACAGTTCTCTGCGATTCTATTTTGATTTTTTGCTTTAGTTATTTCGCTATATGTTTGCATTAGGGATGAAACGATTGGGACTAATCTCGCTGCCAACTATCGATTACTTTTCGACTAATTTAAAATCGATGTTTTTTAATTTAGTTGTTTCACTCGTTTTTTTTTTAACTGGGTAGTAGATTTAAACTATTATTAAAGCAATTTCCAAACATAGCGAACTGCTAAGGTCTAATCGTCATCGGCTGCTTTTACTCGGCGCTAAGCAAAGTTGTTATCGTTTGCTTTTACGTAGTAATCGAGTATTCCTAGTTGGCAAACATGTGTCCGATAAAAGCGGGAGAAGAACGCAGAAGGAACGCATTGGGATGTTTTGGAAGAATTCGTGCTTTGATGTGGGCCTGTATATGCGAGTGTGTATGTGTGTGTCTGTGTTTCTGTCTTTATTAATTTGTGCACGTCTTGCGTTACATTTCAGAAAATTTCAAAATGAATTTTTATGCTCGTGAATTTTGTATCATGGCTGATGCGTGTCGACTAACGTATTATTGTAATGGTATTTTATGTTGTTGTTGTTGTTGTTGTTGTTTTGTATGACATATCGCCGACACTGATATGGCGTTGCAATGAAATTTGCAATGGTCGTCGGCGGAGTTTTTTCGTTTACACGATAGATGCACTTCTTTACTTTAACTTTTACTCTGAAACTAAAATAGAATATAAGATTTTAAAAAAATTTTTTTTTTAACATACTTGTAGTAATTTTAAATATCTCTTTCTTATCTTTTCTTTCTCTCTACTGTAATTACCACAAATACAATACTCCTGCAAAAAGCTTCGTTGTATATGAAATGAAAGTAATTACTTTTGCTACCAACACAAAAAAAAACACATTCACTTTCGACTGCCGCTCCTTGAACTCACCGGCACAACAAGCAAACACAAAACAAAAACAAAAAACGAAAAGCAAAAGAAATTAACAAATAAGTGCGTAATTTCCGTATTGACCAAAACTACATAAAAAAATATAATTTTTCAACATTTTCACTTTCCCTTTCCCTTTCAACAGGCGCACTGCCGGCGGCAAGGTTCAATGTATCACCCTCCTCCCATCCTCTACCTTCGCCGATACGCACACATGCACGAAAACTAATTACGACAACAACAACAACCAAAAAATAATTATGGCCACTTCAACCATTGGAACCATTGTTAAAGCAACAACAACAACATCAATATCAATGAGTAAAGAAATCATACCTGCCACCATCATAATCGAGAGATTTAGTGAAATTACTTTCACATTAAAAACACTCGCACATTTCACCTCCACCCTGCCGACGCCGCTGCCAATAACAACAACAACAGCAGCAGGCAGCAGAGCACTCACTACCTTGCATCAGCAGGACATTCTACAACCATATAGCGAACAGTTGTTACGCACCCCTACATGTGCGTTCAAATGGGCATTTCCAAGCGATGGTCACTACAATAGTTTACCTGTGCGTTGCCCTACCCAGCCCTATACAAACAAATCTACACGCAAAGAATTTTTTGTTAGATTAACGAAACAATTATAGTCTTACCAGTTGGATACAATAAATCCAACTTCTTGAGCTTAGCTGTTTCAATATATATTTATACCATTTTCTTCATTTTAGTTGGATATTCAACATATATTAAGTCTATATTCGTTTTTTTAGTGTTCTAGCAATTGATCCATTACCTCGAAACTTATTTACCCAACATATAGTATTTTAGTACATAAAAGGGTTTTACTTTTAGATAGTTTATTAGAACTGGAACCCATTTATTGCATATTTTGAAATTCAACTATAATCCTGGTCTATATGAAACAACTGATTATAAACTTAGATGAATATGTAATTATTTTGAAACTATTTAGTTTTCTGAATTAATTTGTTAAGTACGATTAAAATATTTTTAAGTTAAACAAAGATACAAGACTTTTTTAAGATAAACGATAATTTTTTGAAATTTCAACTATTTTGAGGCAGGTGAGAATTTTACAAGAAACGATTTATTTTTTTGCGTGTAGTTGCGTTTGAATAGTTTTTTCTCTCTCTTTATCTCTCTCTCCGATAGTTCGGCATGAGTAATTAATACCTTTCACTTGGATGCTGCATTGTCACATGTTTCTCATGTATCCGACATGTACTCGCGAATCATAACAGTGATTCAGAGACTATCTAAAAAATATTAATGATTATAAAAGTAATACCTACAATAATTTTTGACTCTATTTCGATATTTTAGTTTTTAAATTACATTCAATCTTTCAGATACAAGACAAAACAAAGAGTTATAAAGTAAGAATGCGTTCAAGTAGATTAAACGCACTTAAGCAACTGAATGAACTGATGCGTTTGTAACCCAGGTTTGATTTCCATCCAAGGGTTGTGTTAAAACTACATTTTTTTTTGTTTCGACTTCGAAAAGTTTGAAAAATTAGGAGAATTAATAGTCGAGATACAAAGACACTTTCTCATTATAGATTAAATTTATTAAATTTAAACAATTTCGCAAAATATTTCATAAACGAGCCACGCCACTGTGCATTTAGTTAGAGGTTGCCATATTCGGTGATGTGGAACAATGACAGTATTTGCTGCCAGCGATAGTTGTAGTCTTTAATAAGAGTGACCGTTGGTCATTAGTTCATGTCGGCGCTTGTACACTTTTGCAAGATGAGCCAGATGAGGCAGATGATTCGAATTAGAGCATTGGTCATTCCTCCTGGGAGCACGTGATTGCATATGGCGCATTATCTATACAAAAGTATTAACAACAGATTAAAATCAAAAGCGCCATGAACTCGTACTTTTCGAATACATATGTATGTATGTATGCATATAAATATGAATATATAATGTCCAACAAATATCTAAGCATGAAAGTTTTTATCATTTAAAATAAAAACAAACAAACAAACTGTCGACTTTAATTTGAACAGCTTTCCATCACGACGAATTCGAAATCAGTTTGCAGTCGAATTGTGGCAAAGTAGTAGTAGTCGCCATTTGGGGTAACAACCCGCCAACTGACTGACGACCACTTGGCCACACACACACACACACGTACACACACACAAACATACGCACATCCAATGAGCGATAATTCTAGTTGTGTTACAAATGTCCATTGGGACTTTTGTAATCTATCATTTGGCATGATGTGCTTTCGAAGGCATTTTGGGCCTCTCGAAAGCTGCCTCAAATGAGTTTGTGCGCAAAACTCGGGGAAGAAGAAAAAAAAGCAAACAAAAAGGACGAGTGTCCATATAAATGACCGAAATGCCACGCACTGGCCCCCATAGCAACGACGCGCGGCAGATAAAATGTTTCAATGTCCGATCGTATAATTTGTCAAAAATGTTGCATACTGCTTTTTGGGCTCACAATTTTTCCAATGTGAAATGTTTCGTTAAAGTGGGGGCGCGCCCGGGCGGTATATGTATACACTCGATTTATTTATTTGCTTTGTCGTTGTTGTAATTTTTCGATTGGAATAAAATGATTACGAAATAAAAGTTGTTTTTTTTTTTAGTAAATTCTAGATAGTCGTAATTATTATAAAACTATTTCCAATTGATATTTATAAATTTAATATATTTATATTCCGAAATTTCATACAAAACTCAAGAAATTGTCGATAAAAAAATGAACAAAAACCCGGCGTTGCAAACATCTCAACTGCCTCAACAAATCCAAATGACGAAAGTACAAAATTAGATTAATTAGGGTAATTTGAAATTTTCTGGTAATGCTTTTGTATAACAATTCAAAGCCGACGGACGGATTCATGTCTTCTTTATCGGGGTTTGTCGTTTGATCGCAGTCAAGAAATTCAGTTGACCGTGTTTTTTGTTGTTGTTGTTGTTGATTTTTTTGAAGTTTGTTTGACTTTGAGTTCCCATCATCAAAATCATCTTGATCGTCATGGTCAAGTCAAAGCAATTTCGCTGATGATAATGTTGATGAGTACCTTCCATTGTATTTGTTTGTTTCTAATTCTAATTATTTGCAGCATACTTTTAAAAACAAAAGTCTTTCAAGAATACATAATTCTTCGAAAGAGTTGCCATATGCGTCATAATTTCATTACGAGTATGTTCTAAAGTATTATTAACTTGACGCTGTGCCATGTACTCATTTATTTCGCTGCCAAAATTCAGCATTTATTTAATTATTTCTCAACGGCGCGGCGGCAGGCACAGGGCACAGGCGACAGACACAGGCGCTTCAGTGCAACCAGCCTTACATTGGAGCATCATGTTGCTTATTATTTGTTTGCTGATTAATTGATTGTCGCTGCATGTCGCTGGATTTTTTCTCTCGATATGTCATTTTAAAGTTGCAGACGCTGCATGTTGCATACACTTGTACCTAAAAAAAAAACGTATATATATACAATATATTTATATATATGAGTATATGTATATTGAAAACGAAGAAAAGAAACAGAAACCACAAAATGCATTTAGAAAAAAGCACGCAACGCTTTTATCTTTTAATTGTTCTTTAAAACTTACTTTATTTTACAAAAATAAAACAACAAAAACAAACTTTAAATTTTAATTACAACAACAATTAATGGCAAAGGAGATTAGGTATATTTCGGTGGTCGTCACTTTATCTTTAAATTCATTTTGCAAATTATTAAAGGTTCTAAATGCCAACTATACGACCTTTTCATTTCAAGCCAGATGAGAGTTTCAGAAGATAGAAAAGAATAAACAAAAGCACAAAGAAAAATAAAACAATGTAAAAAATTGTTTTTTGAATAGTGATATATTTGTTAGCTCTATTTCCAGCTTACGTACTGCCCCTCTTAAGTGTACATCCCGCATAAGTACCCAATTATTTTGATTTTCTTTTCCCATATTTTACATATAATTTTTGTACTTTAAAGTGCTTTTCCGCTTAAGTCCCTCACAACAAATTTACCTTAAGTTTTCCCCGTTTTAGGTACATTTGATATCGAACAATATTAATATGATAACTTAGATATAACACCCAAAATTCTATACTTTTACATACCCAAGACTTGCATAATTGGCATCACTTACGTCAATCGCAAATGCTAATTTTACTTAATTATTTTTTTTTAATTAAAAATGAGTTAATTTAACTGCATTGAGGTACTTAAGCGGGTTAATATAACTATATTGAGGTACTTAAGCGGGTTTAAATAACTTCCTTGAGCTACTTGAATGCTGGTTGATGGTTTAAATAACTGTCTTGAGGTACTTAAGAGGGATTTTTATAAGTGCCTTACCCGTTTAAGTACCCACAAACCCGTGCATTTGAGGTAAAGACACCCAAGCGGGGATTACTGTATTACTTTTTGATAAAAAAACAAATCTTCTTAGTTTGTTTAACTAAATATATTATTTTCAGCTTTCAAAAAGTATTACAAATCAATTAGGAATTTTAAAGGTATGTTAAATATTAGCTTTCATCTGTATTTGTAATATGTTAAAAAATTAGCAACGACAAGTTCTCTAAACAAAAGTCTGTGAGAATTTTGTCCACAACTTTGTATAAAAAAAATATATATATATATAAATGGCATCTTTATAGTAAATGTTTGTGTGTCGAATCGTGGAAACATGATTGTATGTTAAACATCTTGAAAACAAAAGAAGATAAAACACAGAAATTATTATTAATGTCTCTGTCTAGAGAACTTTGTGTTTCGAAATTAAAAATTCGTGTTGTTTTTGAGTCATACCGCGCGCGCGACGACCGAGAGGGCGCACAGGCCAACGAACCAACCAACCAACCGTCACAGAATCACATCAGAATCGAAATTCAAAACTTCACGACGACGAAGAATATATTTACTTCGCGCCAAGGTTGCCATACAACAAATATTTAATAACAAAAAAAATAATTGGAAAATTTTTAAGTTAGTGTATATTAAACCAAATAAGTGGAAAGCAAACTTTTAAAAATTTCAATTGACCTTCTTCGGTAATCGATTTTTTTAAATATTTTTCCAAAAATTTTAGTTTTCTATTATCTTTAAGTGATTGTTAAATAAATTTAAAAAATTCGAAAGCAAACTTTTAAAAATTTCAATTAACCTTCTTCGGTAATCGATTTTTTTAAAAATTTTTCCAAAAATTTTAGTTTTCTATTATCTTTAAGTGATTATTAAATAAATTAAAAAATATTCGGAGAGCAAATATATACAAATTTTAATTGACCTTCCAGGGTATTCGAAATTTTTAAAGATTTTTTCAAAAATTTTAGTTTCCTATTATCTTTAAGTGATTATTAAATAAATTTATAAAAATTCGGTAGCAAACTTTTAAAAATTTCAATTGACCTTCTTTGGTAATCGAAATTTTTAAAGATTTTTCCAAAAATTTTAATTTTTTATTTTAGCTGCTTTTTAAATTTTATTATTTGAAACAAAAACAAAAATTTGTTTGTCTAATCTGCTTAGCAATAATCTACCAAAGTGGTAACTCTGCCTGGGGATTGTATTATTATTTTTTTTTTCATTTGTGTGCCTGGAAAAGAAATCTCATTCAAGCTCTTCGTGCGAGTATCTGTGTGTACGTTATGATGGCATATCCAAAGCCGTGTCGAGTGTGTGTGTGTGTGTGTCTTTCTGCTACACTGACAACAGTTATTAATCAGTTTTCAATTCGATAATGCAAGAATGTGAGAGACAAGATTTTCGAATAAAAATGCGCTTTGCCCGAAAAATGCGTATGTATGTAAGAGTATCTTCTACTTAAGGCCGCGGCGCAGCCAGACGCACTTCTCTTCTTCTTCTTATTTTTGTTATTCTTTTTAATTTTTGTAAATGTGGTGTCAGAGTTGGTTTTTGTTGTTGTTAATTAAATGCAGGGATTTTCATGTTGTTTCTGTTGTTGTACTCGATTTCAAGTGTTTTTATATATCTTTTTTGTTGTTGTTGGTGTATGTTTTCCTTTTCGGAAAGTGCAGCGAGGTGCGCAGTTGTTGATTATCACAGATACTTAAATCTATATCTATATCTATAGGATGCTGGCGATTAAGTTGACTATTTTATTTCATTGTTTAACTTGTTGTTGGTGTTGTTGTTGGTTTATACGAAGCTGTCACTTTTCGTTTTGGTTTTTTTTTTTTTTTTTTAGCTGGTCGCGTGCAATATGAACATGAATGCGTCTAGAGCTACACGAGATGCGTTCGCCGGCCGGAATCATGCTAAGTGCTGTTCGATTTTTTTTGTTGCTGTGATTTTGAAGGCGCGGTGCGGTGGTAATGGTGAAGGTGATGGTGCCGCCAATGTCGGTTCAGTGCACTTTGCCTCCGCCATTGACTTTACCACTTAGGCGTCAGCGTCATCGTCAGCGACATCGTCTTCGTCGCCGGTTTACGTTCCGTGTGTCGTCGATGGTGTGACTGCGTGTATTTGGCATACTCTTCCGGTGATTGATTAATTGCTTCAGCTGATATTCGAAGACACCAGCAAAAAATGAATCAAGTTTTTTAGATACTTGTGCGACTGAAAATAGAAATTAATATATTGTATAATATAAAAATTATGAGTTTATTGAATTTCATTAGATGAGGAATCTTATTGCTTATAAAAATAAATCAAATAAATATATCATGTTAGTTAGAGTTAGAGTTGATGTGGACTGGTATGGGACCATAGCTCGCAGTCCTCAAAGACCATGGTACTGTATCCAAGATAGTGTCGGAATTAAGAGATGTAATAATGAAGTGTTTGTATGGGAAATAAGAGATGAATTTAAGAAGATTGGGCATAGAAAGAGTTTTATTGTATTCATGCTCAGCACATCACTGCCCAGTATTCGCAGTCTCGCTCTTGCAAAAGCCGGACACATATTGCTCTGTAGTGTCTTCTAGTTCTATCATGTACTTCTATTTCTAAAGTCTGAAGATACATTTTTTTAATATTATCAAACGAGTTGTCTCTCTTACCTAATTCAGCTGTTAATCAGCTGATATAGAATTCGAAGTATGCAAATTTTGTATAGTCTTTGTTAAGGATTTAGTACAAACTGAGATATAAGATAATCGCGCTTAAAAATTTAATATAAATCTCAAATGTAATCATTATAATGTTTCTATTATTGTTATTTTGCTATTTACCTTAGTTTAAATATATATCTTTATATATAAATGTATGATTTCATGGTGACTATAGCAATTATTTCAAGGTACATCCATAAATGTAAATATGAAATCTTTTAACCTTGTGAATAGTGCAACTCATTGTAATGATTATCCCATGAAAATGAACGATATATAGAATACTTTAAATAAAAAAGTTGGCATTGTTCTTATATGATCTATGTAATATATTGAATCAATATATTCAATTAATAAAGAAACTAAATTCCATGCAAATCATAATTCAAGTGTTATTGCATATTTTTGGATATCAGTGCATATTTTTCCATAACTGCATTTTTTTTGCATATTTTCCATAAATACATAATTTTTTTTGCATATTATTAAATAAATGCACATATTTGTGGAAAATCGTGCATATTTTCCAATATATGTATGTGTTTTTTGCAAATCTAAAAGTATTTGAACTGCGATTCTTTAATCTAAACAATTTATATTAATTGATTTTGCATATATTTATTATATATATACAATCTGAGAATGCTTGTGTAATTTACATGCAAAATTTGTTTATTAATAAATAATTTAAAATTGTTTGCAGAGTATATTTTAAATATTTTTAAAAGGAAGCATATATGCATTGTAGTTTCGGCTGCATATTTTTGGAATTTAAATCAATGTTACATACGTTTTAAGTTTAAGTTTTTGGTGGATGAAACTTATTTCCGCATTAATTAATAATAATGTCTATAGTTTTATTAATTTACAATTACAACAAACTATTTTTTTCATGAAAGCGAATTGACAATAATAATTTGCTTATGACTTTTACAATAAAAATGAATATTCATATAATTACAACAGATTTTTACTGAACATATTTATTCAACAATCACTTTCTAATCAAAACTAACTTCGTTTAGTTGCATTACATACTAATCCCGGCCTGTTTTATTTTCCAGTGCACTTCTATGGAGCAAACTCCATAAAGCCAGTCGTCCTTATGGTTGCGCGCTTAGATCGACATCTACACCGGTGGCAAGTTACAGATACTTCTCTTCCAGTGCCCTGTGCAATGTGATGAGCGTTTGTTTTAAAAACAACAGCAAAAATACAAAAAAAAAAAAAATAACAAACAACAACAACGACAAAACAAACTAATAAAAAAAGACTTGGTGAATATAAAGCCAAAGCGCAAAATAAAAAAAAAAATAATAAAATAAAAGATTCCGAAAAAAAATGTTCGTTTGCTTCTTGTGAATTTTGGTTGTTCGTCATGTCCATCGAGTGATTTTGATGAATTGCTGTCATTAATCTATGACGTACGCAACTACCAAAGGAAAAGGAAATGCCATCATCAGCATCAGCAGCAGCAGCAGCTCAGTCCAGGCCAGAGTACAGACATCGTGTGGCCTGGGGAGGTAGGCAGTCAGTCAGTCAGTCAGTCAGCCATGCAGGCAGCCAGGCAGCCAGTTGTAAGGGCTTTGTGATAATAATACGGGAAAATATGTATGTATGCATGCTCAGCGCCCGCCTGCGGGGTGGTAAGGCAGGCAGGCAGGCAGGCAAACATTTGGGAATTACCAAGATTTCGTTTTCATTTTCGGAATTCTGCCATTTTTATTTTTATTTTCGCAAAGGGTGAATAAAATTAAATTCTGATTTGAGCCACTCCAACAAAACAATCAAAATTCGAAAATCGCATTTAAAATGTTTCAAGTTTTTTATTATCGTTTGACTTTAAAATGCACAACTCGTCTAAGCAAGCGAACATCATCTGCAGCAGACCATATCAAGCATGAAATTAAAGGCAAAAGCAAATAAGGACAGACACTAAAGGATGTACGAGTATGAGAAGCATGCTCACCTTTTCATGTCGCACTCAATGATAATGTGGTGCTACAATTCAGGGAACTAATAAAATTGGCCATTATTTGCGTCGACTAAGTAGTGCAAATATTTGGCAAAACCGTTTAGACAAAACACCTTTCGGTCTTCAAGGATGTTTGCAAACTATCGCTCGGGATATTGGTCATTAAAAGGATTTAAGAAATTTAAGGTTGTCAGCTGTTGGCGGGCGTTACTGTGTAAACAGTTTACTTTAAGGTACACCATTAGTTTAGGATTTTAAGTTAGGTCAAGTAAGTTAAAATCAATTATTCAATTAGAACAATGTAATGACTTTGTAAAGATAGCATTTTTCCGAGCTGCAAGAATAGGAATCCTTGTATTAATTGAGGTAGCGTTTGTTAATTGAACAAAGTTTTTAATTGTCTGGAGCAAATATTTATCAAAAAAATTTATAAAAATCAAAGATAAGTGTTATTTAAGATACCAAAATTTGTATTAGCAACAAATTTAAATTTTGAGAGACTTTCGCGCAAGATTTAAACAAATCTTTAATTACATTGAAAAATTTATTAATTTCAAAAAAAAATTTAAAAAAAAAGAAATTATGTGAGTTGATTCATTTTTTTCTTAGCTTCCTGAACCATTATGTATATGTATGTATATAATAAACTTCTGATATCTTGCATTTGTGGTTCAGTCTCTCGCCTCTGACGCTGAAAGCTCAGGTTCGATACCCAGCCAGAGCGAATGTTTTTCTTTAAATTAACTTTTTATTTTTTTAAATCAGCAGGTGTTTCAGGGCAAATCATTTAAACGTTCAATTAACGCTGTTAATTGTATTGAATTAATCGTTTGTGGGTTGAGAGCATTAGTTAAAAATTAATTGTATCAAACAAAAACTTAATTGTATTGATTAATATGTCATTATACGTATTGTAGTTGTAGTAAAAGTATAACATTGTTGTAAATTATAAATGTACATTAAAGGAATAAGAATTTTGACGTCTTAATTTAAGACTTTGAAGCATTTTAATTAAATAACACAAACTAATTCCATTCAAATACAAATGAACGCGTTACGCATGAAACTAACAGCAAAACTTTTTTTTTTGGTAAAACTTTCAACACACCTTTGCAATGCATGAATGAATGAATGAATGACAGAGCGGGCGAGCGAGTGAATGAATGAATGAAGCATCTCTCAAATGATTATTCGTCTTTTTTTTTGGTTGATTAATGTTTTTATCACCGCACCGAGTTCATTCGTTCATTGCCAGGAGCTTAATCTGAATGCCATCGTCAACTGATGGCATCGCATTAGTTTGCCAAGTGCAGATGATGATGGGATGTGATGCGATGCGATGTTATGGTGGCGGTGTTCGCTAGCTCTCGCTGGCTTACTTGCTTGCTTACTTGCCAAACGCAAACGACAGCCGGAAGTTTCATTACTGTTGCAAAGGAAATGAATGCCGTCTATGTCTATGTGTGTGTGTGTGTGTTTATGAGTGTAAGTTTGTGTCAATGTGTGTTGGTGACTGTAGAACTGTGGAAATGTGGTGAAATCGATGGGTATCTTGAATGATGCTCTGCACCACCCGAAATACAAACTTTAACTTTTGAAAACCATAAAATAATTAACACTTGATTATTACTCGGGGAATTGTCGAAATAAGTTATTCGGCGTTTCGTTGGTTGCTAACTGCTTTAGAAGACACCGGAGACTTATCAATTTAATTATGAAAATGTCTGTCTGTCTGTCGGTAGTCATGGCAAAGAAATGCGGTTTAATTGAAGCGATAAAAAATGACGAATGTAGAAAGTTTTCAACACAAATCAGGAGCTTTAGATACATACATATATCAAACAGCAATTATTTTGTTCAAAAAAAAATATCGACTTAATTTTTTTGATATTAAAGAGTTATCCGAAAAATTGCAAAAAGTTTAAATTTTCTAATAAATTTTTGTTCAAGATCACAGCAGTCATTGCAAGCTATTAAATATGATAAAGCTTCTTCTAAGTCATCATGCAGGCGAAAAAACTGCATAAGGAACATCTTTCAGTTAATATTGAAAGATATGAACCAATTGACAGCGCTCATTTATCAAGTCCAGCTGTCTGCTCAAACAAACCTTGGATCACGAAACGAAATCAAATTTTCTGTTTTAAGCGAAAGTGTGCTGAGTGATAATGCACTGATAGAAAAATCAAGCACGCAACTATTTTCTGGTGGGGGCGAAAACGCACCGAAAAGGACTACTTCCGCAAACAACACGCCACACAATACAAAAACAAAATCAAAACCCATGATTGCAGCTAAGCTCAAAGACTGTCGTCTGTCACTACTATTGCACCATTGCTACTCGAAAAAAAATTTCGAATCCCAACTAATGCCACACACATGCAGCGGGAAGACTGTGCAACAACGTTAGCTCCGTACTAGGCGCTCTCCGATTAAAACGAAGGGTGGTTGCGCCCCCACACAGAATGCAAATATTTGTGAAAGAAAAACACTTAAAGTAAACACGTTCGGCGATTTATACCCACAGGAGTGGAGGGCGCTCCCAGAAGCCAATTCCTCGAAGTAATAACAAAACAAAAATAATAGAAAAGAAAAAAATTGAAGGGAAAATATTTGACATGAAATTCGTCAAACACATGCGAGGGTTGTGTCAATGCAAGACAGACAGACAGACGTATAGATAGACAATTTGATGGATACACTATGAATGTATGAGCAAGTCAATGGTAAAATATTCATGTACAGTAAATGACGGTGCCAAGCGCATATTTCAAAACTCTCTGACTTGGAAGCTTCTTTCACGCATTTCAAGTCCTTACAAATGCGACACTTTAATTTTTTGCTACAGTTTACTAAAGTGCGTGCAGCAATAGCAGCAGCAGTAGCGGAGTGCTGCAGCCAGCGGCGTAACTTGGTCGGGGCCATTAGAGATATTCACTTTACATATGTTAATCTCAAATCTGGATATTTTATTTAGAGATATTCGATGACGTAAAACGCTGAAGTTTTGGCCATAGATGAAAATATACGGTAAAAGGTGTCGAAAATCCGAAATCCCTTAACATAATGAATGAATTTCGTATACTGCACATTGTTTCATTAATGCTCATAATTCGATAAAACCTTCTGTTAAATTTTAATAAAGAAAAATTTAAATTTCTTATGGAAAACGTAAATAACTAACATCAATGAAAAATTTGTTCAAAGGGGTTACTCTTATAGATTTCAAGCTGTAATAATCGGTAATATAAATCTAAACTTAATTTTTCGATATATTTATACGATTTCATTTAAGGCATGAAATACTTTCTTTAAGCTATCACCTCCAAGCTGGAGTACGCCACTGGCTACAACCCCAAATTTTGCTGTAAAAAAAAATTTTACTTCCCACAGCCATGTTGCGCGCTATACTGAGTTGAGTCGAGCTGAGCTGAGCTCGCTCCTGCCATTAGAAACTGAAATGGAAAACAAAAATGTCTGACATTGACAAATGTCATCCGTCATTGTGAACATAAGATTGATATAGATTGGAATGTGACACAAAAATACGCACTACAATAACAACAACAAAACCAACAACCACCACCACGTCTTCCACCACCATCACCAACAACAAAACAGAACAAAAAATAAGGAAGCGAAACAATGGCAGCGACGAACGATACGTATGTATATACGAATCCATCGGATACTACGCACAATGGTGCGTAGATGACACAAGATGACGAGCGCTGATGACTAGCGTCGACGTCTGTCCGTCATGTCACCCTTGTTTCGTCACAGCACAAAAAAATAAAAAAGCAAAAACTCTAAAGAAGAAGAAGCAGCAGCATTCCCTTGAAATATTTTTTGGGTAGTGAAAAACTTTAACATGAATTTGTAATGATGGCAGGGATGAAAAGTGAGATTTTTTTTGTCTGCCAGTGCTTCTTTCCTTCGTCGTCCTGGAGTGCAGACTTTTGTGGCACATAATAATGGTGGATTTTCTTTGTTTGAAAATATTCTTTTTCGTTTTGTTTTTGGTTTTGTATCATTTCTTTTGTGTCAAACTGCACTTAAGGTTATTACAAAAAAAAAAACGCCCAGAAGCCCAGAAACCGGCAGGCAAACACTTTCAATAAGAAAGGGGAAAACTCCTTTGATAAACATTAACCAAAAATTTATCAACTCTTTCTTTATTCGTAGCAAATGAAGCTTTACATAATTAATATTGACATTTTCACATTAGAGAGTCTAATGTAGGAGTGTACAGGTTTTTTTTAAGATATTGTTAAAATATCTTCTATTTATCTACAATATATTAAGGAACGCTGAGTTACTAGTACCTTGGTAATAACATAACTAAGTCAAATTTTCAATACACATGTGGAACTATTCTTTAGAAAAAATAACTCGGGTAAACTATTTCAGTTTCGATATATGCGAACTCAAAATGCTATATTTTATAACTTAATAAACCTTTATCTGATAAATTAAATTTTTCAAGAGCATCTCAACGATTTGTATTTAAGCGCCACTCAAGGATTTTAACTATTTCTGAGATACTCTTTTAAATTTTTTAAACAAATTTTATACCAATAACCAAATTAAGGTAACCTTTCTTTAAAAATTAATTAGAAAATTAAACTAGCGATACCATGTAAATCGATTAGGCTACTAACGTTTTGTAAAGCTTGGTAAAGATATCTTAACATTATATGCATGATGACTTGATATCACATCATGTAATAATGTTAAATGTATAACTTGAAACTAACTAATACGCAAAGTATTGATTTACTTATCTTAAATGATAACAGGAAGCAATATCTGCTTAAATTGTTTATGTTATCGGGAGTCTACAGTTGTAATTTTACTAAATTTACTAAACCTTATTATCAATTACGGTGGCGAGACGCAGCTTTAATTACTTGGGCAATGAGATTCTGGTTCCTAATGATATAGTCAAAATTAAGCCCACAATGATTAGAAAAATTTATAAAAAGTCTAGAATTTTGTCTGTAGGACAACGAGGCTGCACAGTGCTTCTATAGCCTTTATTTATAATAATAATATTATCAATTAAAATTGCAAGATTTAAAATCATAATATCAAATTGTGTACAGTCATCCTTCCGGATGACAACTTAAACATTTGTATTTTATCTAAGATCAGATTCCTTAACCAACTCCCTCACATAATACCCGACTTAAGAATATGTAAAATCTAATACTCCAAAATTGAAATCCCTTCATCTGATTGCAATTTTCTTTTTATTATTTAATTATACGCATTACAGCAAATCATTAATCAAAAGTCAAACGGTCTGTCACAACATCATTCAAATGTGCGTCGGTGATAATAACAATGCAAATAAATTCCAGCCTCAGCGCATCCATCCAAATGGTAACCCCAGCAGTTACCTAAAATCGCTGCGTTTCGGTGAAAAACCAAAACATAAATATTAATAGCAATAACAATAACAAGTTGTTCTGACAAAGTCCAATGATTAGGAAGTAAAAACCCACAAAACAATAAAATATAAATAAACAACAAAAATGAACACGCCCGTCTGTCCGCAAAATAAACATCATTGCTTTTGCTGTTAATCGAAATAATAAAAACACCAAAACACTTAAGTCCATTTCTGTAGAACATCATTAATAACAAAACGCAACAAGAACTTATTCGAAATTAAATAAAATTAATGAATGCGTATTGCACCTTTTTTGTTTTTGTTGTTTTGTTATTTTGCAGTGGAACACGAAGACACTGGATCGAATTGTTGGCCCACATTGCCAGCAAGTCTACATAGCAGCAGCAACAGAAAAAAGTGCTAAACGCTTTGCAACGCCACGAATACGGCCACGGCCTCCGACGAAGAGTCCTTACGGACGGACGCACAACCGAAACCGAAATTCAAAGTGTGGAAAATTAATGAAGTTTCCGTTGAAATATCATTTGGAAAAGCATCATTAAAATTACGCACTACCAAATTGATAACAACAACAAAATTTGTATGGTATCATCTAAAACAATAATAAACATCAACAACAAGAAAGGGGGCAGGAGAATCCGGCCAACACCTCTTGAACGCCTCTTGAAGCACTCGCGCGCACTTTGCAAGTACGTACGCGTATGCGATGTGGCAAGACGATGGTACCACTTTGTCTAAACCAGCAGCAGACACTCTGTGGTGAATCCTTTCACTGTAGAATTAATCTGGTGAATTTCTACCAGACTGCATGTTGACACTGAATTACGTTTTTATATGCCCAGGCATAGCCAACGTCGAGCCATCGAAGGGCCTACTAGTTAGTATGTAGCCCACTTGTGCCAAGTTGATAAATTACAGCTTCAACAAATGATTCACACTTACGCTCGCGTATTTTAACGAAAAAAAAACAACAACAAATACAAATACACAGATCGAAGCAGCTAAAGCACGATACAATTAATCGTTTGTAAATATTGATAAATGGTTATATGTATACAAAAATACAAAACATTATAAAATGTTGTTGTTGTTTGGTTTTGTTCGCTTTGTTAAGTTATCAACTAATCAAGTTTGTTTTAACTTTGATTTCGTTCCATTGACAGTGGCGGTGTTTAATATTCTTTAAATTTAAAGAGGGTTTTCAAGCTTTTGATTTAATATTATTAACCCCTGGAATTATTTAGTCTATTAACTAAGTTATACTAAAGTCACAACCAATAGTTATTTTGCTTTGAATATAATATCTAGTACGCACAGTAGAAGTAATTAACTCTTAACTTTAGATACATATTTTCTAGAGCTATGTTTAAGAGTTAACATAGGTTAAGGTAAAGTGCTTCGGTAGTTAGTAGATATCAAGTCTTTGTCTTATCTCGACGAGCCTAAGCTAAGGTGTTCAACTAATAATCACTTTTATAATGTCAGACTGATTCATGAATCATTTGGCAGTATGTGTAAGCAATGTGTGATTGTCCATCCAGATTGTTAAGTACTTCTAGTCAATCCAGAAAATCTATTCAATCAAGTAAACTGAGTCCATTACGATTCATCTGTCCTTCTTATTCATCCAGCTCGTTTAATTTCCCATTCAGTTTATCCACCTTATCCATATAATCTAGTCCTTATAATTTATTCAGTCCGCAGACCCTCCATTACTTCAAATTCTTCTAGTTGCTTCAGTCCGTCTAGTCAATCAGGTTCAACCAGTTAACTCTATTTTTGTAAGATCGACAGAGACCATACCAAGTATATTTATTTTAAGCAAACAAATTTTGTTAGAAAAAAATCTTAATTTAGCTTCTGGATTAGGTAAATGCTATCTTGACCATATCTATTAAAAAATGATCAAGATCTCATTGACTGCTGCTTAATCTTATATAGCCTTTAAAAATATCGATCATTATTGCTTATGTATACAAAATTTGAGTAAAATCGAACCAAATGACGAAGAATTTTGATTTTATATAATAGTATAAATATTGATCATAAAATAAATTGTGGTCATATACATAACCAACAAAAAATTATAACTAATCAGTTAATTTTGCTTAACAAGACCAACGCAATTCTCCAAAAACACCGCCACTGTTTTTTATTTAAATATCACAAGAGTATAAGTGGAGTTATACATAATTTTTTCACGGTTCCACTTCATACATTGAATAGTTTGACAAATGATGTGCCAAAGAACGTTTTCAAGTGGCAGTGGCAATTATTTTACAAACTGAAGCACAAATGACAGATCGATTGAGTTAACGCTAAACGCCTCACGCTACCAAAACAGCAACCAACTCAAAAGCACTCCCGCTCGCCACTTTGCACCAATTCATTGTGGCCTAAACCAGCGCTGAACGCTAAACGCGTCTGTGGCTATTTTCGTTCGAAAACGACCGACGATCAATCGATTGCGGCTGCATCGATCGCGGATCATTAATAATCCATCGCAACGAGTCGAAATGTTGCGCATGTCCATGGTGGTTCATTTTGTTTTGGGCTTATGTTCAATAATGTTATTATGTTTTTTGGTTTTTGTTTTTGGATTTTTTTTTCTACCCAACAGGTGCGCTTTTTACATTCTTTTTAATAAATTTCGAATGCTCAAGATAGATTTAGCACGCTGCGAACCGTTGCGGCATCGACTGCTTCTGTTGTTATTATTGTTATTGTTGTTGTTAATTTTTATGAGATCCTCGCATGTTGCTGAAAAGTCAATCGATCTGATGATCAGGCTTGGTCAGCAAAAAATCAATAAGAGGTGTTTGCCGAAGGAGGGAAATTCATTATGGCGAGCAATGATTAGGCCAAACCAACCAACCAACGAATCGAATAACGAAAAAACAACAATCGAAAATTAATGAAGCAGCAATTTACTCCATTTAATAATATTACTTTTGAAATTTATAAAATTATGTGTTCAGATGAATAAATAAATGAAATACATGCAAGCAGGGAGTTTGGCTAAAAGGTAGTTTGTACCTCTGGCCCCAGCTAAGTAGGGGACCCGCTTAGAATATGTTATTAATACTCGTAATTCTAGAGCTCCAGCCAAGCTGATATCGGCTTATAATACTATAAGGCTTGATTTTGAAAAGTGGTAGACCTCAGCAAGAGTTTTGTCATAGCCATGAAAAAAAATGTGGAAAAACAAAATAAAATAAAAATACTTACAGCCATATTATGAAACTTTCGTTTGCCTTCGTTTCGTTTTGAAATGTGAATGAAACGAAAATTGCTATTATGAACAAACGAAAACAAACGAAACACCTCTCAAATGAATTTTTGAGAGAGGAAAAAACGTTTTTTTTTGTTCTAAAGGAGGAATTATGTAGAACGAAAATTGATGAAACGAAATTTCGTTTCAGTCACATACATTTCTGCTTTCGTTTTAGGTGCAAGTCATCGAGAATGGTTGTGAATACATTTTTATTCATTCGGAAATTACTTAAAAAATATGAAAAATTTTAAAAATGTTCGTAAACAACGGTAGGAAGTTGGAATTCAAGAGATAAATTAATATTTTCCCAAATAAAGCCAATTGAATTGACATAGAATTATATTATATTATCACCTTCAATTGTATAGTGAACAATCGGTAGCATATAGAAAAAAAAACTTACTCCTGATCAGGTATTGTGAAAATATTCCCGGTTTCCCTAAGTGTTCTTCTCCTCAAATTTATCTGCAATCGGTTTTCATCTTCTTCATTTTCACTCAATCGCTGAAAACCCGCGTTTAAAAACATTTTGTTAACTATATTTATAATAGTTTGAAACAAAAACAAAATTCAAAAACAGAAATGGCACCACGTAAAATTTTCTCGCTTATGCGCAGCGTACATACGTGACTTGAAAAAATTCTCAACGAAAAGAAAACGAAAGAGCTTTTGAAAACGTTATAAAAGCAATTTAAAACGAAAGTGAATGAGTTTCGAACGAAACGAAAACTTTCGTTTCGATTATCATAATAAGGCTGTTAGTTTAGAAAAGGGTTTAGTAAGTAAAAATATATGAAAATTTGAGAAAAACAAAAAAATGTCTGAACGGGAACTTTGATTCACTTCATATCGAACTGAACAGAGATACAATATTAATATTTAAATCATCTCGTATTTTTAATAAAACGTTTCATTGGAAGTAACTTTTCCCAATAATACCATAGGAAAATGTTTCCTTTCAATGATGCCATTATTGATCGAACAACCAGTCATCAGAAGTAAAAGATCTAGTACATATGTATTTCTAAGAAAATTAAATTTTTACCAACATTTTTTAACTTTATTGTCCGATAAAAATTTTGAACGTTGTAACTTTTATATATGAAGTGATTTCCATTGATAAAATGTTTCAATTCTTGAATTGTAACAGCAAATTTAATTTTTAAATTAATTGTTTAACAAATATACTTTGAGGTTATCACTTTTTTCGCACTTGTCGACTTCTTCTCGTTTAAGAAATTGTAATTTTCATACACTAGTAAATCACACTCACAGAAAATAGTTGCTCAAAACTGATACAAATCGCAACTAAACGAAATCGCCTCACAACATTTCTCAACAACCTTCTAAATAAAACTAAAATTGAAACTAAATGTAACAACCAACGACTTCTGTGCATCAGGCCTAAAGTATCGATATATGTTTGACATTAGTTGACAGTCGCCGTCAGACTTTCGTCATCTGCAACAATTGCAAAACCCAAACAAATATCGTAAATCAAAGGCATTGTCCGAAAATTGGTCGCAAAACAATGCAACAAATGCAAAACAAACACGCAAATTGACAAAAACCAAAAGTCAAAATAAAGTCGAACGAACATCAGCGGCGGACTTCAACTGACGGTCATAAAATTGTCAAAGCGCAATTTTATGACTGCCAAACAGATAGACAACAGCATCAGCGGTCGCAAACGAATGCCAATCGGATGGATGAACTGGTGGGCAACAGCAGCAGCAGGTCAACATGCAGAAAAGAAAGTACCAACGGGCGGGCGGCAAGGATTACAAAGGATTGCCCGAGTATCGTAAGTGCAAATATTTGCATTTTGCACTTTGTCACGCATGTGTGAAAAGTGAGTGTCAAGGCCGTCGTGCTCTGTGTGTGACTGACTGACTGACTGACTGACTGACTCTTTGTAAGTGAAATTGGTCGATGTGAACGACTTTAAATCGTTGCCTAAAAATGTTTGAGCAATGGAAGGAAGCCTTGAATGTGTTGTTTTGTGTCAAGGGAAAAGGAAAAGTATACAGATGCAAATAACGCTCACTAAAATATATCTGTTAATCGTAAGTAACTGCTTCAATTGGTTCGTATAGTTTCAAATACTTCTCGAGGAAAAGATTCATTAAAAATTCTAATACTTCATAAAGATTTTGTTTCAAATTTGACTCTATTAAATTTTTTTGAAACTTTAATCTACGCGTTATGTCACGTAGAGCGTTACCATTATTTCTTACTGGCAAAAGAGAAAATTTCAAAACTTTTACTGGCCACATTAATAAATCTGCTCTTTATGATTGGTACAAACAAACAATTTCGAAATATTTACTTTAACGTGTTGTTTTTTTTTTCTTTCGGTATCTTACGGTAATTGCCACAAGCACGCAAAACACGAATAAGGATTTGGATTACAAATCAAAACCAACGGATGTACAAATAAACGCACCTTTAGAATACATACAATACATACACACACACACACATACATACATGTACTCATACAAGAAACATTTGGATAAATTTGTAGCAATTCAACAATTATGTAGCTTGCGCATAACTTGAGATTAATAACTCTTGTTGCTGTTATTATTATTGTTGTTGTTGTTGTTGTTGTTGTTGCAGCTCATCCGTAGCTATTAATTTATCAAAACAAATGTAAGGCGCACTTGTAAATATTACAACAAAAAATATATGAAAAAAAAACGTAAGTATGTTTGTATGTATGTATCTACGCAAATGGCGCTTTAATTTCATTTGTGACCGACGGACGAGCAGTGACCAGTGACCAACAACAAACAATCAACAACAACAAAGCAATTCGTGGTCTGAGCCGGCTGGCTGGCCGACTGGTCGGCCTTACAGGCCGCACGCATTTAACTCGCCAGCGGTCATCATCATCATTAGAAATTGCAACAATCCGCCAAAGAAGTCGTCGTCGTCGTCGTCGTTCGACAAATGTTGCTACACACGCGGCCGACCGGGCCTTAAGTTAAATTTAATGTTTCACAAACGCCATCATTCAAAACTAATCATCAGCAACAATGGACGACGACTACGACGACGTACGATTACAAGTCAGTCGAAGCGGCCTCGCTTTATCGCGCTTGGACATCAGATCGGGCGGCCGTCAACTAGTAAGACGGCATGGCACGGCATTTGTTGCATCTCTTTTGACCGAAGCATACCGCCATCCATCGTCAGTCATTGCGACCTCTATATAGTTACTTATAGTTGCCAACAAATATCGAAATTATTACGGCAAAATCGCATTTGTTACTTACGCACTTTTGCAATAGCTTCGCAACATGACTGGTTGCGTCCGTCGTCACTTACTCGCAACTATATGCATATGTATGCCATACAAATCGGAGATGCGCGTTTAATTGCTCGATCGTTTGCTAATTGCATTAAATTATGGAAATCCTTTTTCGTGTTTTAGCAATTTGTGGCAACGCGTTAGTTCGCCTTATAAGGTCGGAAGTCATTTTACTTAATTATGACATATTCACATAGAACAGTTTGCGCATTTTTACGCTATTAACAGCAACTTTGTTGTTGTAATAGTAGATAATGTTGTTAGTCAAAAATAACCACTTTATTTAGCTTCTCGATAAATCCAAATGGACTTCAACAAGAAATGTTCTGCTTCTATTTTTGGAGTTCTTTTTGGAGTTATATATACGAGTATGTGAAAATGCAAAAACAATTGTGTTGTTCGATTTGCATACTTTTCGTTCTATTTATAAAATTTATGAATTTTTTCTGTTCTTACAAATTTTGATTTGTATCTTTTAATAGAAGAACCTCAAAGTTTTGTGGGAGATAAGCCAAGTTGGAGACAAACGTTATTGGGTTAAAAGTTTATTAGGTAAATCACACACGATTAAATCAAGAATATTTAAGATTCAAATTTTAAAAAGAGATTTAATATATTTTTGTCCTGTTAATTAAAAACCAAATTCATTACTTCTAGTAGTCGTAGTATGTAATAGTAGTAAAGTGGAAGTCGGAGGGCGGCTACACCAACACAAGTAGCACAGTTACTGCCGTTTTGATACCACCACATTCTCCTGAATAGTGGATGAGATCAGTTGTGAAACCACCCTGAAATGTTGATGAATTTAAGTAAGTTAAGCAGAGGCATGTCAGCTAGTTCTTCTAAAGAAACTGTAAAAGCAGAATGAAGAGTGCGAAGTCCGACTCTCGTGCTAGAGATACTAGAGATTCCCTTCTTTCATTTGATTTCCATATTTGAGAAATTTAATGAGTTAACGAATTTTAATAAATTCATTGGAATCTCAAATATCCTTTGAAACTTCGAAGGCATTTAAAAAAAATTCTGATCTTCTAGATCAAAAGTTAAAATAGAGTTTTCCTACATTTGGGCTTTAGAGTTGCTCTTATATCAATTTCTAACAGAGTGAGAAAAAAATCATTCTTTGTCGCACGGTGTTAGACAAATTTTAAATATCTCTGAAAAGACATTTTGAAAGCAATTTTCTTTAAATTTTTGCATTTTGAAAATTTATCCAAGAAATACAAATTGTCTAGTTAAAGTGATTAACTCGGAACAGGAAAACAATTTGGATTACATTTTATTCAGTGAAATATTTTGATTTACATTTTTCTTATTTATAAAAAGCAACAAAAATGTTTTATAGATGTATGCTTAATAGGAGTTGACATAGTAACTGCTTATTAGGTAATCGTTTCCATCTAAATAATCAAAAAATCAACATCGATAACTTGACTCAGTTATTGAACACATACAACAAGCGTGACTTGTATATTTCATAGATAAGTTAATATTTTACTAATGCCAAATAAATTTGTGGTAGTAAATAGTTTAAATATACATATATAAATATATATATATATATATACATTTAAAATATAAAATTTATTTAAAAAATCGTTCTTAACATTTAAAAAATTAAGTCTATACATAAAAATGAAATTATCAAATTCATCCTTATTCAAATATCTAAAAAATCCAAAATTTACAGGTTCTCGCATAAATTTCAAAGCAATTTTTACTTTTTTAAGTTCTTATCTGTTAGATAAAATAGAAGATTAATTTTCTGAATAATTCGACTTCAAGTTGCGATGTAAATAACAAAACAAAATAATATCTATCAATAGGTTTAATGAAACCTTCGGCTACCTACAGGCAGACCTTTACACAGTATATTTTCTTTTGTTCTTCCTTTCATATCACATTTTATCTTCTTTTAATTCTGTTATCATGGTTTTTTAAACAAAACCAATTAAAACCTAAATTCAAATGCTAATTTCGGAAAAAGTTTTGATCAGAAAAAAAAAGAGAAAAACAAAAACTAATAAATACCTGCTTTCCATAAACTGAATCAGCCATTGACCTCCGCTATTGCAGTGCTAAACCGGTTCTCCTTTTCTCCTTACACTGGCACCCATGATGGCATCATTGCAAAGGCATTTATAATTTCTACCTGTCAATACTAGAAAAGCGACCCTAATGAAGCAGACACAGGCATTTGGTGCTCTCTCGCAATGCTGGCTGCAGTGGATGAATGCATTCGGATGCGGCGCACAGAAATGAAATGAAAATCAAAATGGCTGAGGAGTTGGTTGGAAAATTTTCTTTAATTTTTGGACCATGTAGTTCGAAGATCTTTAAAACTAGTGATTATTTATTTTAGACTTTTAATAAATGTAAAAATTACTTATTGGCATTTATTTGTATTGTAGTTATGACTTGTTTGTAGTAACCGACGTTGACCGGGTTTTGTTTTGTATATAAATATGTGTAGGATTATTAGTTAGCAAAATTTTCCGTTTCTCCACGCTGTGGTGTTTCTGAGTTATGGCGATAGACGTTAAATTTATTCAACCACGCCTATTTTTGGCGAAGATTTAAGCAGATTTTTAACCCAAAACCTTTCATAACGTCAGCACAGCAGCTTCTCAAAATTGTATGAATGGTTTGTATTCTATAAAAAAACATTGAAAAATAAACACATTTATTTATATACTTGTATATACCTATATTGTATATCGACATTCATCACAAAATTTGGTATTATTCGAAAGGTAATAGCTACGTAAATTGTGTTATATAGTAATAATTTTAAATTTTGAAGTTTTTTAATAAACGATTTTATTTAAGTTCACATAATTTTCAAAAAAATCTTTATAACACATTCGAAAATGTAATCTTATTTTAAAAAGATCGATCGAATATCATACAATATTTATAAAAATGATTTTTAGATCAATAAAAATTCCATTGCCCATCGGTAAGATTGTAAATCAAATTTCAATTTTGGTTTAAATTGCATTTCAAGCGGAGTTCTACATTCATTTTGTATTAAGAGGCAGTTAATTATTTAGTTAGTTAGTTAATTAGTTAATCATAGTTAGTTATATTTACTAAGGTAGGATATCTCAGTAGTTAAACCTTTACAACAACCAATTATACATGCCAATTAAATTATAAATAAGTATATAAATTGTTACTAATTTGCAGGGCACATATTAAAATAACAACAAGTTATACAACCCGAAATTCTAGTAGTCTAACAAATTTTATAAGTAGCCAAAAAAATACGTTAAAATATGCGAAATATCTCATAAAAGTAGGCGTAAATAGATTCATCAAGTAAAAATGGAATCGAGTAAAATGTGGCTACTGTAGATCATAAAAAAGTGCTCTAAGCTATTAAAGCGAAACTGCGTATAACATTTAGAAAATTGCTGACTTGCGTATGTAAAAAGATAAAAATAAGAATTGACTGGCTTTAAATCAAAAAGCGATAAATCCTTTTTTTCTATTCTTACAGCTTATGAGGTCTCCTATAAAAATTCAAGCTATTATTTTATTTGAAATTTTATTCACCACTCAAATATGTGGATTTAATATCAAAAAAACGAGATATACAGAAACTTTTTTTGAACAACAACAAATATTATTTAAAAAATGTCTTTGAAATATTTTCGTCAGCTTTTTCAGAAGCAAAGATAAATATTTTTAAAGTGATTTTCAAGAGCTTTATCAGTTTTTTTTTTTTTTATATTTCTCAATAATAATTTTTGTAGATTTATTGGCTTTTGCTTTGAATCTCTTCAATTGATGATTATACAAATTACAAATCAAGTGCTGCTAAATTTTAATCTGGCCTTTTATGTTCGGCTTATAATGTCAACTAAATTGGCGTTTTCCTTGATGGACAACAACTCGCTCGCTCGCTTGCTCGCTAAATTGAATGCGCTTGGCTGGCGAACGGATGAATGAACGAATGGACGCAATGGACGGATGAGAGGCAATGACGGTGCAGCGGATCTTGGTCGATGTTTTGAAAGCATCATCAGGTGCACACAAATACATGCACAAAATGAAGCCATTAAAATTGCACCCTTATTATGGTATTTAAAGTGATTGCGAAATAAGCGCGTCCGTGTCGATGTCGTCGTCGTCATCGTCGTCATCGACAGCGACGTCGGATGATGTAGAGTGGAGTAGCTGCGACCGGAATAGCAGTGTTTGGTATTTTGAATACCAGTTGAATGTCTTTATTTAAAATGCACCAAAATTGTTATTAAGTAAAAAGTGCACGCATATTATAAATAATAAAATTAAGTAAAAGGTGCAAGGAAGCAATTTCCCATAATTGCGGCCATTCTTGTTAATCACACTCGAATGCGCGTGGACGTTGTAGAAGCGACCGGCCGACCGAACAAGTGCCAAGCTAAATAAAAGTCGAGGACAAGTGGCAGCGCCAGCAGCCAACAGCTAACAGCCAACAGCAGAAGCGGCAATTTTAAACTCATCTAAATACGCGATGAAATATTTATGAGCTTGAAAATATTTATTATGCTCATCGAGTAATTGTTGCGCGGTGCACAAAGCGATTACCTTTTCTTTTGCCGCATACTACTCGTATGTAAGAATGGCTCTCTGTTTGTATGTATGTATGTTTGTTGGTATGCTTATGTTTATTTGTATGTATGTTTGTATGCGCGTGATGATTGGTCGCTGGTGATAAGAATGCGTGTTCGGTGAAATTAGAACTTGTAGCACTTAAGCAAAAGACGTCAAATCTAAATTGAAATATAAATTAAGAAAAAAAAATAAAAATATACAACAAAAAAGTTAAATATGGAAAGTCGCGAGTTAAGTGAGCACAAAGTGTTATTATGCAGAAATTATTTCGTGTTTGAGTGAAACTCTGCACGTTTTTAAAAACTGATTAATTTAATTATTTTCTTTTTACATTGTACGAGTGAGTACTCGTACACAGGGTTACTCGCGAGTGGTTCCGGTTGTTTTTTCTTTCCTTTTTTTTTGGACTATGTGTATGATGTGAATTTTGGAATAGTTAAAAATTGTTTTGAAGGGAAATATTTTTTAAACAAAACTGACTCACTTAGAGTTTAAAGACAATCGCGCATCATTATGATTAACTCACGAGACATATGCCAGAGCTCCGCCGAAAACGGTTTTCTGCAATGTGACTCAACTCAGATCAACCATGACCAATGCGCTTGTATGACATTCAACATTCATAACAATAAAACTCTTCCTATCCCTAATCTTCTTAAATTCATCAGTTAAACTAAAAATCTGGGGTATTGCGTATGAACCTATCTTCTAATCTTCCCATCCAAACACTTTATTCCTATATCTCTACTTTCTATTCCGACACTATCCTGGGTACAGCACAATGGTCCCAATGGACTGAGAGCTATGGTCACATCAACTCTAACTCTACCTATGACATTCAAATATTTCGATAATTTAGATAATTCTTAAAAAAATTAAATATCTTGAAAATCAAAGCCTTATCAACATATTCGAATATTTCAATATAATATTTCGAAGTTTAAAAGGTCAAAAAGAGTCGCAAAAAAATAAAATGTATAAAAATCATGCTTTTTTCTAAGCGTATACATATGTATGCTACATCCAGAAAAAAAACATCAAAATATTCCACATAAAATCAAAATAATACGTTTTTGAAAGTCTGGTAAATTTGAAAAATTACCAGACTTAACGCGTAATCCTATTTCAAATAAAAGCCGACGCTGAATGTATTTCAATATTGAGCCAACTTAATTTAAAGTTGTTTCGTGCTTAGTTCAAAATTGACAAATCGAAAATTTAAAAATTGGTTTTGAAACTTTTCAACCTTAATTCAAAAATGCATTTTTAATATAAATGTATTCCAACCTTTAGTTTAAGTTGAGTAGGCGAATTTAAACTTGTTTCAATCATCGTTATCGTTTAACATTGAAATAATCTTAAATCAATGTTTGTCCATTTTTATTTAGAAGTTATCATAAATTATAGTTTTGAGTAATTTATTTCATTTTATGTCTTTTGTAAAATCAAAGTTCTTCTTCATTTTTGATTAAAATTGATTTTCATAAAGTTTTACAAGCCAAAAACGAATTCGATCGCACTTGCTTCTGAAATGCGTATTTTTACTTCAGTGTACTTCTACTCGTATAGTAGAAAGTTCATTATTTGTAGCCATGCTACGGCGCTGCTCGACTCAACCCTCCCCCCCACACCGCATAACAACCAACCAACCAACCAACCAAATGACTGGCAGAGTGTTTTTCGTAATATTAAAATTAACCGAAATGTTCCCGAACTAATTCTCCGCCATAATAATTATAATAATTAAATACGAATTAAAGTTAAGCACAAACTGCGAACTAATGAAAATTTATTGATAATTATAATAATTATGTTAATGCTGGAAAATTTCACGCATCGTCAGCAAATGCGGCAAAAAGAAAAAAATTCGCTATTGCAAGTAAATATCTGCTGCGGCTGCTGCGCATGCGTTTTAGGTGCCAATAGCAAACAAATTGTTGGTCAATTTGTTAAAGGGTTTTTTTTTTGTTCTTCTGTTTTATGGCCTAAAGTCCTGGTATTTTTTCGTAGTTGTTCATTCGAAAAAAGCCATCAAATTTACACGGTTAGTCATCACAATAACAATAACAATAACAACAAAGTGTTTAGGCTGATGTAAGCACTCGCTAATGCATTCGTAATTAATGCGCGAATTGTGCGGTGCAGCGCGCGTCATTATAAAAGCATTTAAATTTTCGTTTATCTCATTTATAGTGGGCGATTTTTTTATCTGCTCCTTCCATCCACCGACAAATCAATTGCCTGTTTAAAATATGGACTTTTAGTCTAGTACTTAAATTTGATAATACTTAATACCGAAAAGCCAGGCTTAGAGAAATATGTCAATGCTGCGAGGATAAGGTCTAAATAAGACTTGATCATATTCAAATTTGGATCATATTTTAACAACGTTTATACATACAAATATATCTGTGATTCGAATTTGATTAAATCTTAATTCAGGCAGATTTAAAATATATATAACTGACCATATATGAAAACAGATCCAAACACATTTAAAGACAAATTTAATTCGATCTACAAATGTTTCATGGATATGTGTGAAATATTTAATCAAAATAAACTGATATTGAATAAATCGGATCAATCGGATCATATCCAATCTGATTAATACAGAATTTGTATGTGATCAGGACTAATTAGATTCATATATAGTAGATCTGATAACCTTGGCATCAGTGTTTTGTGTACGATCAGATTTATTTGGATTTGAAGGCTGATTAAATTTGATTTGTTTACGAATCTGATCATATCTGATCACTTCAACTTTTGTTCACATAAGAGACTACAGTAAAAATATAATAAACTCGAGGAAAACCACTCTATTTTTTGGTTTTTTAAAGGGTTAAAATTTGTATTTAACACATTTAACAATATTCAAACATAATTTCAATCATAATTTAGAGGTAAGCAATAAACGAATTTTTAAATCAATAATTTAAAAAATTGTTTATTAAATTGTTGAACTTCAACTAGCAAACATGATCAAGAAGCAAATTGTCGTTTGTGTTCGTGTGCAGAGCGAAAGGATGCGTTGTATCATATGTACTATACGTATGTATGCATGTGCATAAGTGACCATGATTTATTACTTTTAATTTCCTGCACAACCGTTGAGTGGTGAATCCGCCAACAGTTTGCCAAAGTAGCTATACATATCGCACTCGGTCGAAAAGAGTTCTTCATGTTGGTATTGTTGTTGTTTGGCTAATGTCGCACGCGGGCTGTGGGTAAATCTAAATATGTGGCGAACGGGACATAAACACCCACACACAAAAACACACACGCATACACACACACACCTACACAATGCTGCAGTCTAATACTTTATTAAAATATACAGCGTAGACGTAAATGTTGATGCGACAGGACAGCAAAAGGATGCAACACAATATGTAAAGTGACATGTAATGCTCTTATGCACATCCTTGCTCCGGTAGCTAACATAGTATTGCATGTCGTCACATGCACAGCAAGCAACAAAATAACAACAAGAACAAATGTTGTCACAAAATTGGTTTTTGCAAGCAGCAGAAAAGGTTTTAAAGTACGTATCTAGCATAGACAGTGCACGGATTATTATAAGATCAGTTCGAAAATGACTGTTCGCAGTATCCAGGTTGTTCACTGTATCAAGGTTGAAAGTTGTTGTTTAAAAACTCGTAATATTTTTTGTAAGAATATGCTAATTGAAAGAATTTTGTTACAAATGTTTGCTTCTTGTGTTCAGAAATTGACTTTTGGACCGAATTTTAGAGTACTCCATGTAAACAGACACGACCGTATTACAGGCGAACATACATTTAATTCGGCTACTGTAGTTTGTTTGCATTTGAAAATTTCCCTACACGCTTCTACGTTCTTCTAATAAGCAAAATGCATGCTACACTTTTCGAAGCCTGCAAATAAACAAAAGTGAAAGTGTGACTCCAGGAAGCGTTTCAAATGTGAAATTTCTCGCTCTGTTGCATTGCATAATAGTATGCTCTGCATCACTGCTGGCTGCTGCTGCTGCAAATAAAGAAGTGTGCCAATTTCATGCTGCATGCGGATAGAATGCAACACCATTGCTCGAAGCATCGTTTTAAGGATGCTAATTTTCTTCTACCTGCTTCAACACATTCGTCGACATTTTCTTGCAATACTTTGTGTAGGTGTACAACTAGAAATGACCATTACTGAATTTAGATTTAAGTGCTTACATAACATGTTCCTCTGACTAGCTTTCCATTTTTAAAAATGTAAAATTTTTCCATTTGTTTTTCAGGCATTTATGCGAATGTCTTCATTCACTCGTTAAATAACTTTTTTTTTTTGGTTATATTCGATGCTACTTAACCCCCGGCAGCATTCGAATTGAAAGCTTTTAACAACCAGTTGGCATTACGCAAAAAAATTCAAACCGAATCCTTGATGGATTGTCGCTGAACCAAAGGAGTAGCGCTCCTTTCCGCATTCGTTCCCTAAAAGCAAAAATGTGTCATACAAACCGCTTTTTATATGGGTATGGCTATGGGCATCGAGCTTACCTACCCACCTACCCCTTTTGATCCTAATAGTTGTATCCTTTTTGCCTTTCTTTCTTTCGTTTCATTTCATTCATTTCTTTTGTGCTTTTCATCATTGTCGCTGATGTTGGCGTTTTTGCGTCAACTCAACCAACGTCTTTTGTCGCTTGTCGCTCGCTTATTTAAAGCAATGATTTTTTCTGCAATTTTCTTTGTTTTTTTTTTCTGTTGTTTGTGTGGAACTTTTCTTTCTTTTTTTGTTAGAAAATTTTATTTTGTTTTGTTTTGTTCCGCGCGCGTACAGAAAGAAAACAAAGATAAATTGGTTAATTTCCCCTTGCCATTGTTGTGCACCCATCAATCGATGCCTGAACTGGTAATGGACTGAACTTATTAATATACTTTCTTGTCGTCTCAGCGCTCTGAGCTCAGCTCCGCTCGGCTTTGGAGTCCTTTATTGCGTATCGTGGGCGTAAAATGGCAGTCAGGGAGGCGCTTTGGCTGCCTCGTCAGGCGGCGGTAATGAATCACAAAAAGAGTCACACTCAAGTGCTTTTGTTGTAATGAAAAATATATGTACTCGAAGTGTATTAGAGCTTAAGGTACTTTTCACTGCAAGTTAATTTTGTAACAGATCTTATCGCAGTTCTTAGTACAGAATAAAGTTTGAAAAAAGGTGTTTATGAAATTGTCTTTAAAAAAAAACTACCCAAAAGTGCAAGCAAAATTTTGATTTTTTTGGAGTATATAATTTAAATTTCTGCTAATATTTCGTTCACATATAACTTTCTGAATTTCGCTGAAAGCTCACTAATCTCCATATGCCGAAATATCGTAGAATATCAATCTCCCATAAAGGATCTAACAAAATTAAAAGAATCGACTCTTAATCCATTCGAATTTGAACAACGAACTTATTCTGGATGAGTGATCCTGTTTTACGACTTTTTAATCAAGTATATTCGAGGGAATGAGCGCTTCCTCCTTTGGCCTCACGTTTCCTTAGTGGTTACTAGAATTATTTCCCTACGATTGTTGTGCCAGCTTATTTGACACCAGTAAGTTTAAAGCAAACATATATCGACATTAGTCTTGTATTTCTTGCCTCCTTATAACATTATTTATTTTTATTGTTGTTGTTGTGGTTGTTGTCATAAACCTTTAAACATTATATTAAACTAATAAAATATTTGATACTGAAAGATGTTTATCTTAAAGATTCAATTGAAATGAAATAATTAAATATCAAGGATAACATGACTGAGGTGCCAAAATAGATTACATTACATAATCATTCAGTTCAGTTACACTCGACCAAATCCATCAAACACTCAATCCATTTCTACATCATCTATAACAAAGAATATATATAACTTTTGCAGTATATATGTACATATGTATGTATGTTCATACTCATATACGCTTGTACGTACGTACGTATGTATATAAATTGCAAACTGACAAGTGTGATGCACACACTTCAATTTCAGTTCGGCACGAGATGAAGAATTTCGATTTACCAGAACCAACTTACATCGAAGTTGGTTAGGTTACTCCAGAATAAAAAAACCAAGAGAGCAAAAGCAAAAACCGGGCTAAACAAAAAAGTACAATAAAAACAGAGCAGAAGGAGAGAAAGAAAAGAAAAACGGAACGAAAACTGAAATACTGCTGCATCATTAAATTTAATATGATACTCATTTAATGAAATTGTTGCCGATTTGTTTCGAAAATACACACTTTTGTACTTGGCCGGAATATGGTAGTGTCGTCGCATGTATAGTATAGTATAGCGCGCCAGTAGCGGCGGCGATGTCGGGAAGCTTTGGCAGCGGCAGCACCAGCAGCAGCAGTCGAGTGCAATATTGCTAGCCAGCGTCGAGTAATGACGACTCTGACTGACGATTGTGAAATGTGAACGGAAGGCGTGTGTGTGTCAGGAGGCAGGCAAAAAAAAAACAAAAAAGGTTTCAAGTTAAGAATTGTAGTTAGTTAGCAACAGCAACAGCAACAGCAGCAGCAGCAGCGCTGGCAGTGGCAATGGCGACGGCAGCGGCAAAAATCATTCTAATGACAGGAAAAACAAAAAACAAAAAAAACGAAAAGTAAAAGTAAAAAGCCCTCAAAGTGTTAAGTGCTTTCTCATTAAACTTTATGTACTCAGGGTATGCCGTCGTCGTTGTTGTCAATGTTGGAGCGGCGGTAGCGACCATGGTACACTGAGATAATCAATTAATTATAGTAAATAAATGTGTTTTATTTGAAAAAACAAAGCTTAAAAGAGTATTAACTTATGATAATTAACTGCACCATGTCAGTTAATATTGCAGTTATTTTCACAGTTAACGTTGCAGTTATTTTTACAGGTAACGTTGCAGTTATTTTTACAGTTAACGTTGCAGTTAATATTGCAGTGAATATTTCATTTAGTTTTGCAGTTAATATGACAGTAATATTTGCATTAAATATTACATATAATTTTGCAGTTCAAATTTCAGTTAATGTTAGAGTTAATATTACAGTTAAGATTACTTGCAGTTAATATGGAAGTTATTATTTCATAACACTTTGCAGTTAATACAATATTACAGTAAAATGTTCATCAATATTGTAGTTAATATTGCAATTAACATCAATATAACAGTTAACAATGCAGTTAATTTAATAAGTTCCAGTTACTATCGCACAACCGTTTTATCAATTCGCTCAGTGTAGGTACAACGCTAGGTGGCCAACTTGCGGTATGAAGGCGGCTTAAATTATTACCGACCAAAGTCGTTAGCACTTTTAACCGCATATTAAATTAGGGCGGTTAGATTAATTGCAAAAGGGTTAATTTTTAATATTTTCAGCTTAAACGTCGTGTGTCTGTCTGTCTGTCTGTCTACGACGAAGTTGAAAATGGGCGACCCACCGACCGACCGCTTTGACTTTCAAGACACACGCTCATAAGACGAGCGTAAGACGAACCGCCGCACTACTAACCTTTCACAACTTAATTTTATACCGACCGCCAAAAATTCTTATCGGCGTTTAGACAAATGACACGTGATTTCATTTGATTTACTTACATCTCCACTTGTTCCGCTTTTGTGCTGTTGCTGTCGTTGCTGTTACTGCTACTGAGTTTTTAGTAGTATTGCTGATGTTTCGGTTGATGTTGCTGTTACATTGGAACATTATTCGAAATGATTTGATCATTAGCACACAGTCGACTCGACTCGACTCGTCGCATGCTTCGAGCGGTTTCTACCACAGCGCCAACAGACATTTCTCATAATTGCTTGACATTGCGGTATGACGACAACGACGACGATGACGACTTGTTGTTGCTGTTGCTGCTGCTGCTTACTATTGTCTTTGTGTGATTTGCTGTTGATGATGATATGATGTGATAACATTGCTTGATTTTTCGGCGCTTTTTCATTTCATTTCATTTCTTTTCGTTTCGTTTTTATTTCTTATTTCTATGATTGCAACTGCTGTGTGTGTGTGGCTAGTTGTTGTTTTTTTATTTATTCATTATTGTCAATTTAAAAGTTTTATTTTCCATGTGTGTCAAATCTGCAATATAGTTTTCAAGGTCAACAAATCGTTATTTGTACATTAAAATTTCACAAGGCTCAGCACAATCGAAAGAGTTATGAACGTACAAGGTCATAACAAGTAAAAGAATATGTATATTTATCTTTTTTGTAATATGAAGTTGTCGTTATGTAATGCTTTTTCTTTTGTATACTAATTATACATTAATTTTTCGAACCTCATATTAAATGCATAAAAAATTAAAATATTTTTTTATAGTAATAATCTTTTAATTGGAAATCGCAATTGTGTCCAAAAAAAAACGTCAAAGATCGAGTATATAATCAGTAATAGTTTCCAAACGCACAATTTGGTTGGAAAATGTCATATGACCAGTTGATAGCAAAACCTAAAATGTACCTCTAATATGGTTTAAAATTTGATTTTGATTATCAAATATCTAATACCAAAGATACAGCAACAACATAAAGACAATTTGTTCATAATCAAAAATGTTGATATGTATTTCGAAAATTCTCGGAAATTTTTCTACTCTTCTTCTATTTTTTGATTACATTTTTAACACGATTTTAAATAAAGAAATAAATGTAAAATCTTCATAAGAAACGAAAAAGTTAAATTGTTTTGTTGTATGATTAAAACTTTATTAAATCCCAGCAGAAAATATGTTTGAATTATTTGCCTAGACTTTGATATATCATTTGATGTATTAAAATTATTCAAATTAAAATATTGCAAGTTTAGTTTAATTTTTGGCAGCTGATAAGGATTCAATATCAGTCTACTAAGGACTTGTTTCTATTTGGAAAACACTTAAATGTGTTTTGATATCTGACTTACATATGATATATCAATAGAAAGGTTTTGTTATTTAGACTTTATTTTATTACTATTATAGTAAAACTGAGCAACTTTTTGAGATACATTATTTCTAAAATGAATTATATTCTATATAAAACAAAGTACTTTTTACTTCTTTCCTAACAGACACTTAATATTTGACGTAATTGGTCACTCAATTGATGTAACGCTATCAAGAAAGTTGACTTAAATAACCCGACTTTAAGACATTTTCGAGTCTTTTATTCTCTACAAGATTCTGAGGTTCTTTTTATTGGATGCTCGTGAGTTTGAGCTAAAACTAATTCTTTTCAATAAAGCAATTTTTACTTATATTTTTAACCGCAATCGTCAATCAGCCTCTTTTGAAAAGGAAAATAATTTTATTTAAGTGTATTATTAGTGTTGAAATACTCAAAAAAAATCAAAATAGGATTTTATACTTGATTTGTTAGATTTATCATACTTACGAATTCACAATTTCAATCAATTTTGAAACAGTTTTGAAATGAACAAAGTTAAGACTTTTTAAATACTTATGTGCAAATATCAAATATCAAATTCGATTAAAATTGTTTGAGTAAGTAAATTTTTCATAATAAATTGGTATATTAAAATTTGAAAGCCATGAAACGAAACTCATCGATGACAAAAACAGAATTCCATATTGAATGATTTGATCCATATTGATTAGAACTAAGAATTTTCACTTTTATAAAAGTAACTAGAAATTTGTACATATTTGAAATGGCTTATACATATGTATCTCAGCTTTTTGAAATCGTTGAATAATAATATATATATTTCAAAATGGATGAGCTATGGATTGATAAGTGTGATATGAAAAAAATCGTAACAGGCTGTTGTATATGTAGAATATTACAACAAGAATATAAATTACCTACGATACCATCAAAAAAGAAAACAAAAAGCATTTTAAATCCAAAAAATTTTAAATATATTGTATATTTAACTTAACATTCCAAATGTACCTCTAATAAATTGTATTTGCTAGAGACAATTTTTAATTATTATTATAGCAACTTTTAAATCACAGATTAATTTTTATCATACAATAAAAGTGTATTTCGAAAAAGGCAATTAATGATGCTTCAAATTAATAAAAGAGGATTGTAAAAAGAAACCGACGAGTACGATTGTTTGCAATTAATTCCAACCAAAAATGTCGAATAATCGCCGAACCGATTAATCTTAATCATAATTTGAGCACCTCTACTTGCGAGCGTTGTAGCGTTTGCGTTCGATTTTTAAGGTAAATATCCGTTGAATTGATCGTTTTATTGTTTTATAGACATTGTCAAATTCTTCTTTATCGCTCTGTACTTAACGGTTCTTTTTTTCATTTTCTCGAAAACTGCTGAAAAACATTTCAATTTACCATCCAAAGTAAATTTACCAACGGAAAAACAAACTCAAATTTCAAATGTCAAAAGCGCCGTTTCAAATTTCAAAACACTCAAACACACACGCACACACACAAACAAACACATTTACGCCATGCCGGCATCCATTCGAAGCCAAAACTAAACAACTTCATTTTCGAGAAATTCGAAACGCAAAACTGTGGAAATGACACGATAGCAACAAAACGACCAAACGACCGAACGACCGGCGGCAGCCATATTGAAATTCATTCAAGTATTTCGAAAATCGTAGGCGGAGTCAAGTGAGCGAGGAGCGCGCGCTGTGTGCAAGTGTCTGTCTTTCTTTTCGAATGTGTGTGTGTGTGTGTGCTTTGCTTTGTGTATTCGGTATCGACTTGCCAGTCTGCCGTTTCGTTTCGTTTAGTTTCGTTTCCATTATGGCCGAGTTTCGTTCGACTCTCGAGCGTTGATGGCCTGACGGTTGTGTGACGTGACGTCACATCACATCACATCACCCAGCCGCCAGCGAATGAGTGCGTACAGTGCGACTATAGTCGAAAGTCGTCTGACGGCTGCCTGCCTGCCTGCCATTGACAGCAGCCGTCAGTCGCAATTATTGTTATTGTTTTTGTTATATCGCGGAGAGACGAACGCCTGTCAAGCTGACGTTTCACCATACACATTTTCATGGTTTGCGTTTGCGTTTGAGCATAGCGGACGAAGTGTACAAGTACAAGTCCCGTTGTGTGTGCAGTGTGTGACATGCGCACGCGGTATGCAGCCGAGGCAGCTGCTGCCACTGCTCCCGACTGACAGCCAGCCTCGCTTGGCCTGTCTGCCGTGTGAGAGCGAACTTTTCGAATACGATTTTTAGAAAATTTCGAATTTTTCGGACCTCGACTTGAGCGCGCACACATTTTTTTGTGCTGGTATTTTTGTTGTACTGGTATTTGTGCGCCTCGTGCACTTGTAGTGGTGCCATTTCGAATTTTCGAACATCGAAAGTCATACAAGTTTTTGAATGTATGGGTTTCGAAGTCGTTTTCGACACGCACACGCACACTAGCAGAGAAATATTTTCAAATTGAGTTTAACTTCTGATGCTCGCTTTTCGCATGCCGATATTCGAATTCTCGAAAGACTAACTTATCTCTCTCGAGACGGGTTCTCTTGCAGTTACTTTTGTTGTTTTCGGCCATACTCGAGGTGGTCTCTCTTTCTCTCTCTTTCGTTACGGACACTAGCTCACTCTCCGTTGACAACGATTTTTCGAATTTGTATGTCGATTACCGTCGAAACACCGACCGACCGACCGAACAAAAGCGGTCAGACCGAGCGAGCGAATTGCGTTTTGGCGTTGATATTCTATTAGAGGCTCATTTGTGTGATTGCCATTAAGGATATGCTTCCGGTGTAATGTATCCTAATGTCCTTAGTAATTAGTTTGAAATTTTTTTCGTTTTTCTTTGTCGTTGTTGTTGTTGTTGTTGTTATTTAGTCATCTGTTCTTTTATTTCATTTCGATTAAGTTCATTTGTGGTTAATATTCGAGCAAGTATGTATAGCCAAACGTCAAAGTGTTTCAGCCATTTAAATTTACGCAAAACAACAACTTAATTAATCGAACAAACATTGAATTTTCTAATTATCGTTTCCGAATGATTTATGATCTTTGCGCTTTGGTTTTTTTTTGTTATTGTTTTTTTAGTTTAATTTTTCATTTGCCTATGCCAACCGGTGACCGGCAGTCACTATCGTATATTGATCACTTGATGGATTATGTGAACCTGGGCTGGAGCAGCGCACTTGGCACTTGGCTTCGCCATTACCATTTCGAGTGGATTTCTGACATCTTCTTTTCATGGCATTTTTTCTTCTCCTGTTGTTTTTTGTTTTTTCGTTTCTTCTTCTCGTTGTAATTAATGATTTATAACGATTTGCTGTCTTCATTTCTGGGAACTGATTGTTGTTGTTGTTGTTGTTTATTTTAAATAGTTAAGAAGTAAATTTATTAAATTAATTCGTACTTTTAAGTTTTTAAAGTGTTTAGAAGCTTATACTAAGCGTTTTTAATCGGTGACAACCTTCAATGGGTTAAGATATAATTATTGAAAATATATTTTTTTAAATTAATTGTTAATTGGAGCAACTTTTTTAATAATTAAATCAATTGATTTAGATTTTTGGCACTGATACACTTTTCTGATTAAATCACTTGACAATATAAAACTAGAAGTATCATTTACCCAAGAAGAAGTTTACATTTGTATCTTTTATAATAAATGGTTAATAAGTTTGGTATAAAATGAAAGGTTATCAACACTCAAATAATAAATTGTGATATGGTTACTTTGTATTTGAACGATTTTGAAATTGAAACTCAAAATTCCAAAACAACGATTCAAATCAATTCGATCCGTCGATGAAAGTCATGTTATCCCTGAATTCTTGATTCAATCCGAAAGTTCAAACTTCTTCTAAATGTAAATCTTGAAATAGCAATTCAAATCTTATTTCAAGATTTAACATTTGAATTTATATTTTTAGATTTTGAATCGAAACCTCGCAATTCAAATTTGGGTTAGAACGAAATAATCGTTCTTAAATTGAGATTACGAAAGGTTCTTAGTAGAATAGAAGATTTTCTAGTTGAGCGTGTATATAAAAAGGAACATTAAATCAAAAAACGATAAAACCTAAACGTTTCCAAAGGATTAATCGGTTCCAAATGATTATCGGGTTTTTGATTTAACTTTCCTTAAAAGTCTTCAAAGAAAACTCTAGATTAGATTAGATAAGATTTGATGTGGGCTGATATGGGACCGTAGCTCTCGGTTATTAAGGACCATTGTGCTGTACCCAGGATCGTGTCGGAATAGAAAGTAGAGATGTTGGAATGAATCTCTAGAACTTCTACAAAATAAAAACTAGTACAAAATGATCTATGGCTATAACGAATCTTAAACCTTTAGCATTCAATATACCCTCCGAATGTGATAATTGCAGTAAATTTTTTATGTATCTGTTATAAGTTGGAGTTGTTTTTCTTCGATCTCTTCTATTCTTTTACAGTAGGGTTGTGTTACTAATTGATAACTAAAGACCAAATTTCAGATAGGCGAAAACTATTTCCATATACTCCTATAAAGGACGAGTTTGTAAGAGTATGTAAGCTGAGAGTAGTCCTCCGCCGAATTAATCTTCACATGATGAAAATATTAGCACACATACCACGGACTCCTGATGGACATTACAAATAGAAAGCCAAACTTAATATACCCTTAGGTCAGTGCTTCCTTGTGTTGAAGGTTATAATAATCCAAAATTTGAAATTATGAATAGTTTCAACAACGTCGATTGACACTTTTTGTTAAAATTCTTACTAAAAGTTTATTTTGTTTTTCAAAACAAATTTAAGAATTGATTTAAAAATTAATTAAAAATTTTACAAATCAAATTAAAAAGAAAACAACTTATAAACAAATAATTTCGTTTTCATATGGAATGTCCTCATTAATAAATATTCGTTTAAAAATTTTCGATTAGTAGAATGATTTCAAAATAAATTATAACAAAACAAAAAACCAAACAAAACAATTAAAATTACTTGTCATTCAGGCATGAATATTTTTAAGTTTTTCGCATAGAATTAAGGATAAGCCGAAATTGTTGTGCGCTTTCAATTAAAATTCTTTTTTACTTCGCTTCATTTATTTAAACAAGAACTTTTAATTAATTTCAACAGACCGAAAATCAAAGATGTTTCTTTTATTTTACTTTGTTGTTGTTGTTTGTTTTTGTTTTTGTTCGACGATTGTCGGTAGGTGGGCACAGCAATGCACTCAGTCATAACTCAAAGAATTTTGTGCAGTTCTTGCATAAAATCTTCCAACACCAAAACGAGAAGGAGCCGCCGCATTCGAAATTTGCATGCAAAGATCTCTGAGATGATCGCTCGGATTAGATTGGCTGCATGTCAACAAAAATTTTATTTCGAGTGAAAATAATATCTAAAAATAAAAGCGCGTCTGTCCCCGTTTGTCTGTCCGTCAGTTCGTCCGTTCGTCTTTGATGTGCTCGCTTTAAGAAAATGGGAAAAATGGAAAAGCGACCGCGGCATTTACTTGCATTTACATTCAAAATGGCAGCCGCAAATAAATGCAAAAACCGAAAAATGCGTGCAAAAATCTTTGAAAAAAGAACAACAACAAAAAGAAAGAAGGAAAAGAAAAGAAAGAAAATAAAGAAAAGAAAGAAAATGTTGACATTTTAAATGAAATGCAAAATGCACGGAAGACATTTCTAATCTTGAAATTGGTTGGTAAAGGCTTCTTTCTGTTGAATGCACACTCAAATGTAATAGAGGGTGTGTTATATAAACAGAAACTATTCGATTATAAAAATATATGTGAACAAAGATTCTATATAACTATATATAATCATAAACTTCAAGTAAATGCATGCGAAACTTTTCTGCCTAAACTTTGTTTTCTAATAAATAGGCATGCAAAAAATATATCGATAAATCGATATTTTTTCGCCAATAAACTTATTATAATATCGATAGCTCAAAGCACGATGATATCGTGATATCGATGTTTTTCAATCCGAAATATCGATATTTAAATTTAAATACAATTTGCTTTGGTTTATCTATCAGTAGTCGCTACTTCCGTACCGAGGAAATTAACATTTTCGAAGGCAGTAGCAGCTTACTGGAAATAGGTTTTCCAAGCTCCTTCCAGTTTTTATCAGTTAAGCGTTTACCTTAAATTATAAATATAACATTTACATTTTTAAATAGCATCTAAGAATTTGCAATATTATTTTAAAATTAAATTAGATTTTTATACTTAAAGATAAGACATTCGGTATTAAACTAAATGTTAAGCGATAACACGACTTTCATCAACTTGATTTGATATCGGCTTGTTTCGATATCGTTTTTATTAGCTGAGTGTAAATATGTATTTTTAATTGCATCGTTTAAAAATTTTGAATAGTCCCAAAGATGACAAAATTTGCATCAAATAATATATATTTAATAAATTATCGATTTATTAGTATCGAGAGCTTTTTGGTGGATGACATTGATACTACCAAGTATCGATACTTCTATTTCGATATTTGCAATCCCACTGAAAATACTTTAAACTGACGGCGACTTTGCAATAAATTTTTAAAATTCTATATGGTACTCGAACAAAAAGTTTAACTTCAAATTGCCTTTACAAAGCATTTTTCAATATCTTTCTAAGCTTAGAAGTTTTGCAGTTCTACTGTCAAATGTGTTTGATAAATTTTAAATTTTAACATGATTCGAATGTAAATGGTAAATTTTGTTACTAAATGATTTATAAAATTTTTTAGCAAATACCCAGTATATCTGAAAAGTTCAAAAACGAATTATATCTATTTGTATGTATGTATATAAGCAAATACATGCATATGTATCTATGTATCTATCGATGATGCCTTCATAAAAATGTTTTTCATCTTATTAATCCGCGTGGCTTGCATCTTTATTAATTGTGCCCGTTTACAATAACAATGAAAGTACAATTTGTTGTTGTTATTACTGCTGCTGCTGTTGTTGTTGCTGTTGTTATTTGCATTTGCGACATGTGAATGTTTCTTGGCGAGAATGAAAATCATATATACAATATAAATGTGGGTTCGTGTCTCGCCTGAAGTGTTTTTGGTTGGCTTTTTCAGGTCGTTGTGGTCGTTGTCGTGGTCGTGGTCGTGGTCAGCGTGGAACCCACAGTGGCAACTGCTGTTTTGAGCTTTTTTTAATGCCAATTGATTAATGGCTTATTATGATGTCAGATTATTAAGATCGTTTTTAAAATGATGCTCCCATGTACGAGTATATATATATATATATAAATATGTTCGTGTGTGTAACTGATGCAAACCAAATCTGAAAAGTTTTGCATAAATATATAAAAAAAAGTAATTATTTATGAATTAAGTTTTGTTTTGTTAACTGCAAAATTAAAGCCCAATTAATAAGCCATTAGAATTTTAGAATCACAAACTGAAATGAGTTGAGATTAATTCTGATTTCATAATTTTCAAAATTTGCCATTAGTCGTTATTTGTGTGTATATACATATATAATGTATTTGAGAATTGTCAGTCTATTATATTTAGATTGTAATTTAATGTATTCTAGTAATTGTTTAAAATCTAATAATTACTTTTCTAATTTGTCTTGAATATCTAGTCAATATTTAAAATGTTTGGAAAACTTTCGATTTCAAAGAAGTTTAGGACTAAGTTATAGTTCCATTCTCAGCCAAATTATTTCTGCTTCTCTAATCTCTTATTTTGACTCTTTGCTGGATATAGTACAAAGGTCCAATTGGACTGATCGATCCGGTTTCAATACCAACCAACTCTAAACTCTAACGCCCTCATTCCTAAACGAATTTTAGTTAAAAAACTGTTTTTCAGATGAAAATATTATCAAAAATGAAGTATCCACAAAAATTCTGTAAATTTCAAAATAAATTTGTTCTCTTTCTTCTCTTTTATCGATTACAAAAATTTTTTATGAAGATTTACTTTGGAAGGTATGTTGAGTTAAAAATCAGTATTTTAACCTAAATACTTTTATAAATAAAGGGTAACTCTAAAACTAAAAAGTTCTGTATGCGGTTCCTATTTTGCTGGTTCTATTTTAAGTGTCAGATACTTCTTAGTTTAAGATCTTCATTAGAGCATCGATGATCAAATACAATTAGTCTCGATTACTCGTTTGATAACGAAAGTTCACAGTTTTGTTCTTTTAACTTTTGTTACTGCAATTACTTAAACTAGAAAACAGAACCGATCAGAAAAATACATATATATAAATTATTATGCAGTTAGAATTGAAAGAGTTTACTTTGAGCCTACAATTGAATAAGTATCACTGTCTATATAGAGATTCCAATTTTATTTTCTTTTTTATGTCTTTTCTTTTTTGGAACTTTCCCATTAGTCGCCTCTTACGACAAGCAAGGGAACGATGCTGTGGATGTATTCTCTATGACTTTGCTGCCCCATGCCACAGGGCACACACACACACGCAAACATCGACGTTTTACTTCAAAACAATGCGAGGTAAGTAGAACCACGCACCGGAGTAATCCAATGTGTCTTTTGGAATTTTTGATAAGGCGCACTCCTTATGTGAGTTGTTCTCAGTGATCTCCGAAATAGTATAAAGTTAATAATTTATATTTCGAGCACTAATACAATGATAAACCAAAACATCGACGTTTTGCTTCTAAACAATGCGAGGCAAAACCACGCTCCTGAGTAATCCAGTGTGCCATTAGTTATTTTGCTATGGGAATACATTGATCGGGAGCGCATCTGATGAAAGATCTTCTCCGAAATAGTATAAAGTTAATAATTTTTATTTCGAGCACTAATACAATGATAAACCCAATTCTTTTCATAGCCATATAAGTAAGATTTTATTCTATTATGAGAAGATGGTGAATTAAAATTGAAGAAAGGAAAAACAAAAACTCATTTTTATTATTAATATATTGTTTTACTCTAAAAAGTATATTTTATTTACAACAAATCATTACCTTCACTGCATTTTTTTATATATATATATATTTATATATGTATAATGTGTATAATAAATTATTTTAGTTTTGTTTTTGTTTTTTGTTTAGATTCATTTCTTACAGAATGAGGCCTAAGATTACGTATTTGGATTCAATTAATTTATTTGTATGTGTTTTGTTTTATGTTGTTTTGTTGTTTTTTAAATTTTGCTTTGTCAAAAATTTCGAAGTTCAAAACAATTTCTCGTCATAAACTTTTTTGAAGTTTTTCATTATTTGTTTTTCATATCATATATTTTTATTTTTAGATTTTACTTTAGGTTATAAATTTTGTTGTTGTTTTCGTGTAGAATGCAAATTTTCAATTAGAATATCTTCCAAATCGATGAATTTTTCAGCACAAAGTTTGTTAAACAATACAATTAATAATGTCCGATCACAATCTGAAACTGTTCATATACGAGTTGAGTATGTATGTGTGCTTTCATTTGTATTTTTTTAGAGTTTTAAATTTTTTAGTTGCTTTTTACATGAGCGTTTAAGAATCGTAGTTCATTTACTCTGCCAACTGAAGAATTGATGAACTGTCGGTTCGTTTCGTTTAACTGGAACACATTCACATACAATTGTTATTATTATAATGCTTTTGTTTTGTTTTTGTGATTTTAAGTTAAGTTTTCTTTTTTTTTCTTCATATTTGGATTGCGACTTTAATGCTAGTCTATGATTTACAATAAAAAAACAAAAACAAAAACGAAAATGACAACGAAAAGAAAACGAATAAAAAGAAGAAGGTAATCTACAATTATTACTGCCTTTATATCTACATATATAACATAATTTCTTTATGACTTTGGTATTTCTTTCGTGGTCTGCATATAATCTACTTTGCTAGTTAGTTAGTAAGTTAGTTAGAACTTGCAGAACTTCACTTATTTCTACGAATTCACATTGATGTTATTGCATAGGAATAATTTATTTACTTTTTTTTTTTTGTATTTTTAGAAACTTTTTTTTTTCGTTTGTTTGTTTTTGTTGGAAATGTTTCTGCATAAGATTAATTTAATTCGAACTTTATGCAAAATCATTTTCAGTTGTTTTCTTTTTTTTTGTTTCGTTTGGAATTTTGTGTAAAAAAATTTTGATATATATATATATATATATGTATGTATATATAATATATTAAATTTGTTGTTTAAGTGTTGCTCAAATGTGAATTTGCCAATTAGTTCGGTATACATTATATCCTTTTAATTTTAAATTATGCATAATAAAAATAATAATTAAATCAAATCGAATTGCACCGAATGTGAAACATATGTATGTCAAATTGTGTTGTTGTAGAAATGAAAACTGTTGTTGTATCGGTTTTTAAAAAGTGTTTTTTATTTTTTTTTTTTTAATATTTTTAAATCGTTTCTTTGCGTAAATTGTGTAAAAACAAAATATCTTGTTTGGTATATCTTTGTCTAATTTGTTGTTGTTGTTGTTGTTGCTGCTGTTGTTGTTGTTGTTGTTTTTATGCATGCGTAAAGTTGTTGTTTTTATTTATATATTTATATGTATTCATGCAATTATTTGCATACTTTCGCATGCCAACAGACAGACAAACACTTAAAATTAATTTAATTTAATTCAATTATTTATTGATTTATTTATTTATCATTTTGAATTATTATTATTATTATTTAATTTTATAAATATGTTTAATACACAAAATCTAAATTTAGGTTTTCATCATTATCATATTTTAGTTTATAATTTACATTGCAATCTATTGTATTTAAATTAGATTTGATTTACATATGGTAACTCTACGTTTTGTGTTCGAAATTTCAAATTTATTATTTGCTTTCTTTAGTAATATTATTTATTATATTTGTTGTTGTTATTACTGCAAATATACAAATAAATTATATATCATTATATTATGCTTTACATGCTCGTGGATTTATTTCAATAAATTTAATATTATCGTTTACACTTTTGTTTTGTATTAAATAACTTATTTAAATCTGAGGTCACATGAGTTGGTTTTGTTGAGTTTATGCTTTTTTTTTTATTTAGTTATAAGGTTTTGAATTATTCTTTTGTTTTTGTTATTTTTTTAAGAAAATAAGAAAATAATAACAATTAACTAAAAAGTAGTTAGAAACAAAAATTTAAGCTGGGAAATTTAGTTATATTTTAATAAAAAAGTTAATCAATTTCTATTGAAATTTTGAAAGGCTCAGCTTAGAGACAAATTTTACAGCCACACTGTCGAAGAATCTCCGGGTTCATAACCGCCGGAAGTTGGTTTCGAAAAACTCGTCTTAAGGTTAAAACTTAAAGTATCAAACAAAATGTTTAGAACCGCAAAGGAACTTGAGGAAATCCATGGTTCGAGTAGAACCAATTCAAAGATTGCTGGAGATATCAACTTTTGGTAATTATTTTATTAAGAATTTATTTAAACAATAAACTGCAGAAAATCATTTGTCAAAGTTGTTGTTGTTTTTTTTTTACCGAATTTTGAAAATTTTGCCTGGCTTTAAATTTTGACCTCAAGGCAAATTCTTTGCCACCAATTGTGGCCGACAGATATTTTGATACCACCACTTAGCCAACTTTTTTTTAACTCAATTTTTTGGTTTGCCGAATTCTTGTCTGTGCACAGTAGGCAAATGTTAAGTTAAACTCAAAGTAAAAAATCGTATTTAAAAAAAATTAATATCAATGAATTTTGTTGCCCAGAGTTTGACCAAAAATATTCTCTTCTCTTTTCCAAATTTCCAAATTTCGCTTTTTTGTTTTTGTTTTCGATTACCCAAACACAATTTAAGTTTATCTCTTTTAGTACAATTAATCATTTTTGTTTCGTTTTGGTAAAATTTAAATTACAACAAAATAACATTTTTTTTCTTTTATAAGATTTAATTTAGCGCAAGTAAGTAAATTCTTGTTAAATTACTTTTAAATAATTTTTTTGTTTGTTTTTTATTTGTTCATATATTATTTTATAATTTTTTGTTTGTTTTTGTTTTGTTTTCGTTTAAATTTTGTCTATTGTGCGTTGTTGTTGGTGTTGCTCGTTCTATTGTGGACTATTTGGCGGCGTTATTTCGTCGCCTTCGCCGCCGGAGCCGGGTTCGCCTTTGGTCTTGTTCTCCTTTTTCCATTTCATTCGACGATTCTGGAACCAGATTTTGATTTGCCTCTCGGTCAGGCACAAGGCGTGCGCAATCTCGATGCGTCGTCGTCGCGTCAAATAGCGATTGAAGTGGAACTCCTTCTCCAGCTCGAGTGTCTGATAGCGCGTGTAGGTCTGACGTCCACGTTTGCGTTCTGTTGGGAAGAGAGAGAGAATGCAACAAAAAAAAGGGAATACATTAAACATTTGTTATGCAACATTTTGGAGTTATCAACGAATTTACACAAGCTCTACTAAACCCAAAAACTATTAAAAAAAAATATATATATATAATATCTTCTAAATGTATGCTAAAGTTTGTTTTTGTCAAGAGAACGCATTACCTTTTGGGAGAGGTTGTGATATTTTACCCAATAAACCATAAACTGAATCATTTCATAATTTATTTATGTATGTATACATACAGTATGTATGTATGTATGTATGTATGTATGTATGTATGTATGTATGTATGTATGTATGTATGTATGTATGTATGTTGCATTTATATATTCATATATTATTTTATTGATATTTTCATTTATTCCTGTATTCATATATTCATTTATTCAATTATTCATATATTCTTTTGTTGATTTATTCATTTATTTAATCAGTTATTGATTTATTCATTTAATCATATATATTATTCACTTATTCATTTATTCATTCATTCATTCATTCATTCATTCATTCATTCATTCATTCATTCAATCATTCATTTATTTATTAATTCATTTATTCTTTCATCCATTTATTCATTTATTCATATATTCATTTATTCACTTCTTATTTCATTTATTTCCTATTCATTTATCCATTTATTAATTTTTTCCTATAATTGATCGATGAAAATTTAATGTTGGAAAATATAATCGTATATACATATAATTGTATATAGAACCTGTACATTTATATGGATAACAACCTAATAAAAAGAAAAGATTTTCAAAATTTTTTTATTGATGCTATATCTTCTTGTTTTACTTAAGGCTTAGGTCTTGATATATTATATTTAAAATTTGTTTGTTTACATTTACTCAACTTTTTTATCTCAGTATCCAATTATATAAAATTTAAATTGTGTTACATTTTTGGCTAATTGGGTAATGCCAAAGAGACAAACGAAATGAAATGATACACAAAGAAAAAAGAAAAAAAAATGCATCGAAAGACGACCTTACCAAATCCGTATATTTGTACTTGTCAAAATCACAACATGTGTTGTTGTTGTTTTTGTTTTCCATTTCATTTCTGTTGTTGTTTGTGGTGCATTTTAATCCGAAATGGGATTTTCATGCGCATTAAGAATATGCGAGAAAGAGCTCCAAATTGTACGCAACGTCGTACGGCAAAGGTAACTAATTATACGCGCCGAACTGAAGCATTTATAAGGAAGAATCGAGAACCGAGAACCAAGAACCTAAAGCAGAATATCATCCTCTTGGACAGCAGCAGCAGCGAGAAATCGAGAAATCAAAGAAGTTGCGCAGCAGCAGCGACTTAAAAATGAATGCACTTTGCACAAACGCTAGACAAGTGCGATCAATCACGATTGGGAACGGAGGGGGGATGCTAGCTTGTTAGCTTGCTAGCTGCTCTAGCCGCCGCCGCCGCTGTAGAGAACTCTAAACGTGGCTGGATTTGACAAATACCATGAGACGCTCTACATATGAAGCGAAATTTTAAATTTAAATAGAAATTTAATTTTCATTTCGAATTAAAGCGATTGAAATCACTGAAATCGTGTGCGACACCATGTCAAATATTTATAATAGTCGCAGATAATATGACATATAGTCAAACCCAGCAGCAAATAGAATAATGTCAATTAACCTAATTGCCAACAGGAACAGACAACAACAACAAAAAATAATAATAATAAGCAATTTCGGTAATGACAGCCAAAACTTCAAACGAAAATATGTCAGCAATAATGCCGCAGCGGCAATCTAATTACTCAGCGACATTTGGACGAAATTAAGCCCAGCTCGCAGAACGCGCGGGTAATTGAAATGGTCGCAGTCAAGAAACAGACAAAACTGTCAACCGTGTGAAATGTCAACGAAAAAGAAACTCTTCCCAACAACAAAAAAAAACATGAAGAAACTCAAATCTAGATACTAACCTCATATTTTGGAGATTTTCTTTGGCCATGCTAAGCAAAAGAAAATTTTGAATATTTCCAACCAAGCTGACAATCAAGTATGTCAAATTTGTGTGCCTTTTGTTAGAAATCAAGCAAGCGTAAAATGTCGATGAAAAAAAAAAAATCTTGAGGTTTTGCGTTTGTGGGGTAACGTTTTCACAAAAAGGGCTAATTACACAAGCGCTACCGTTTGTGGGCGAGCGAGCGAGCGAGGGCGCGCTCTCAACCGCCGCCATTGATAAATACCGAAACCACGCCAAAACGCAATCAAGCGTAAACCGTAAAGCGTAGATCTTTGACTTATTCGTCAGCTAAACTACTTTTAATAACACAAATCTTGGGTTTTTTTTTTCTTCTCTTCCAATTTTGATTGTAATATTTTGAATTTAAATTTTGGTTTTATTTTTCTTATGTTTTGTTGTTGTTCTATTCAGGTCATTACAACACAAACTTTGTGAAGCAAAAAAAAAATATGAGAACAAGCTAAGAAAAAGCATTAACATGCGCAATCGTCGAAAATGAAAAACAAAAAAAAGAAATAAAACTGTATCTGGTCGCTACCTTCTTTTAAATGACGCGACCGACCAATGCTGCGTCTATAACCTGCGGCGGCCATATTTAATCATCATCAGTTGTAGCGGGCAAAAGATACAAACAAAACGAAAAAAAATATGAACAGAAAAACCGAATGAACGAACGAATGAAGAAAAAAGTAACAAAAGCGAAAATAGTTGGAATTTGTGGTAAGTATTATCGGCCTTAATGCTTGTAATGGCGATCTCCCATTGCGCAGCGTTGCGTTGTGCTTAGTCGCTGTTTTTTGCAGACGCGTTTTTTTTTATTGAGGCTGATAAATTGGCCAAATCTTAAAGTTTCACAAATTGAATGGACTCCAAGATTTGTGTGGTGTGGGGGGGGAGTGTTGGGGTGGTTTTATCTACAAACCAGTAATGTGCTCTGAAGTCGAAGAATTTTATATATTCATATAAATTTATTTGTTCGATTTATTTCAAGTTCTGTTATATTTTTAAAATTATCGACATATATCACATACTTCCAACAATTTAAACTAAGTTTATTAAAATATTTTATATAATATTAGGAAACTAAAATATTTATAAAAAAAAAAACATTTTGCATTTTATTAAAATATATTCAATCTTAAGCTGACAGAAAATGTCCATCCAGTTAAATATGACCAAACTTGAAATCTTTTGACTTTAACCTTTGGTTTTATTTGGTGTGGTCAAGCTATTCCGATCAACTAAAAAATTTAATTCTCAAGATATTTCATATAAAAAATCCTAATTTCTAAAAAGAAAAAACATGGTGCAGGTCAAAACGATCTTGACCACACCATCCTGAACCCAGTGAGAGCTGTTAGGATTGAACAAGCCTGGAAATTATTTTATTAGAGCTGGTCTACGTTCAACTGATTCAATAGACGAAAATTTCGAGGCTTATACACATTTAAGCATAAAATCTATCATGAAGCTTATTTGTGGCATAGATATTCCACGCACACTTGACATATGATTGGACAAGTGTTACGATAACTTTTAATTATATGGTATACAATGTAACATCCGTAAAGGTTAATTGATATGATGGCTAAACTTGATGTGGCGATACCAAGTACTGGTATCCCTTGTTGTAATCCATGCAGATCATAAGTAGTTCTCAAAAGACCTTAGTATTAAAAACCAAAATCCAAAATATACGACGCCTCCGAAATCTTTAAACTGATTTCCGCAGGATTAAACTACCCTAAAAATTTAAGTTTGCAAACAAAATTATCAAATTAAAGCTGACTTCTCGACGGATTTTTCCAAATTAGATTTTAATGACGCCTTGGGTTTTACTTTGTTTGACTGGGCGCTGTGTCGATGTTTCATCAGTGATCACGCCGACAATGTCGGCGGCGCCTATTTCCTACACCCAGCCAAAGGTCCAATTTGATAAATTTGATTAAAAAGTGATATTACCAGGTTGTGGCGCGCGCGCGTTGCGGCACATATCCAAGCAGAAATATGCATTGAAAAATTGTTATAAAAGCATTAATGACGCGTTGTTGTTGATGTTGATGTTTACCGCCACAACAACAACAGCAACAACAACTAAACATCAACAACAATAATAATGGTAAAAGTAACTTGGCTTGGTGTTACGCATAATAAAAATGACTGACTGTATCCCACCCAAAAATTGTGAAAGAGCTGGAAAATACATATGTATGTATGCATGTATGTACAATATATAAAAACCTCACAAACATACATACAACCATATATATACATTTGTAGGTAATGTTTTTGATATGAAAGCGTATTGTAATTAAATTGCGATTAGGCCACCATTTTACTTAGTTTTTTTTATTTTTATTTTTTTTTTTCATAACGATTATTTGTGTAGTTGTTGTTTTTTGTTTTGGTATTTTTTTGGTCAGCCATGGCCAGGTATAGTAAGTAAATACGTTAGGTTGCTTCGTTTCGTTTGTGGCGCGCTTGAAGGAAATCATTAAAATAATTACATTTTATGGGTTAGCTGAAGAGCAAATGTATAATTATTATTAAAAAGTTATCAAATTAAAAATATTTTTTTTTTGCTTTTGAAATAAAAAAAAAATATATATAAATTAAAGTTAACAAAGTCGATTAGGTACTTTGAAATTAAATATATATAAATGAAAAAAATTTGAACTGATTTACGCTTAAATTTGCCAATCAATATTTAAAATGATCTTTGATTAACTTTCGCCAGTTTAATTTTTGATTTAATTATATTAATAATTTTTTTTTTATTATAAAATTAATTTTTGGATATAGAAAACAATTCAAAATGTTTCGAAATGTTTCAATTTTATTGAATTTTAGAACTAAACAAAAATTTAAAACAAACGATTATCAATGCTCCTCATCAAAACTGAGCATATTCGTAACCATGTTGGAAGCGAAGTCACTTCAAATCAAACTATTCAGTTCTACCCCTGGGGTCAGTTTTTTCCCCACAGAAAAATATTTTTAATTTGTCGTATATTCCCGACAATAAATAATAAGGAAACTACTTTCCACTTGGCAAATTTTCAACACTTTAAACAATAATTTTTTCAGTTTTATAATTTTTTTAAGTTCCTATATTTCAAACCGATGAAAATGTGAACAAATATTTAAATAAACTATTGAAGAAGTACTATTTCAGGAACTAGATCAGATACTACCAATATCTGACAATCTGAATATAACAATACAAACGGACAAAGTATTTTGTATTGTTAGTTATATTCTACAATTTTATATGGATAAATATACTTAGTCACATATTTGAATAATAAGGTTAGGAGAGTAGAAGTGAGAAGAATACGAATTGAGCGAACTCACCACGATTGATGCTTTACTTTTCTGCCTTATTATAAACTTTGTTTATTTGATTTTTCCAAAAAAAATACGTTATTGTTTTATTTTTAATATTTTTATTTATTGTTTTTGCAGCAAACATGACAACTGCACAAAATTTCAATGATCAGAGATGGAAACAATATCGAAGTGGTGGATATTGGATAAAGCAGTAGTACAGCACACTCATGGTGTAATAAATTTAAGGTGAGAAAAGTAGAAAATTGTTCCTCTCCATCTCGATTTTTTCTCACTTTGAAAATTTAATTTTTGAGCAGTTGCCATGGTTGCTACAAAGCTTCTAAGTAAATAAACACAACAATGTAGTTTTTTTTTATAAAAAATAGAAAGTTAAACATCAAAATAAGACAGACAAATTGAGGTGAGTTCCTACATTGATAACCTTATATTATTTAACCATGAGCACACTTAATATCGCCAACAGTTTGTTTATATACAATCAATTCTATTATATTTTAACGCCCACTTTTCGAGAACAAGTTAAACTCTTCGATACGCTTCCAATAAGTTTTGTTAATTTGTAAAATTTATCGCTTTTCAGTGCAGCAAAAAAAATGCGAACCGCAAGTGTCGAATAACGTGTCGATCGCTTGAATCAAAATCTTTGCGATTTATAGTTGAATGCAAATTTTACCAATTAAGTTATTAGATCAATTACAATCACAACAACAACAAAAGCACAACTATTATTTTAATAACTTATTTACACTCTACGGTGAATATAAAAACGACAACGATCCGGTAATATTGACGCCGTCATTTTAATAAGTTTACACCGTTTTAACTGATTTTTTCAATAAAAATGCAGCTAATATAAAAAAATGATATAAAAACGATTCGGTGGCGTAGATACGGGGGCCATATGCAGCGGACATAGCCTCGCTTCCACTTTGCAATGCGAATACGATAAAAGGTCAACAGTTTTTCTAACAGATTAAGTTTGTTAAGCATGTAAAGATTAAGGAAACAAACAAAAAGTTCATCAGTTTTTTAGAATTATTTTTCAAAATATTAAGATTGTTACAGTCGCTATACGCCACTGCCACGAATATTCTCAGGAGCAGGGTTCCAGTTTGAATGAGTTTGAACTCAAGCGAAAACATGATCGGCATATAATAGCCGATATGTATATGTGTCTGTCCGCTTAACCTTTCATTAACGCAAATCTTAAACTTTGAACTATTTATAACTTTAATAAATATTTTTGAAAATTACAACAATTACAATTTAAACTTTGAAATGTTTGCAATGGCGATTCCATTTAAAAATTGTGTTATCATGGTCAACTGTTTCCCGCACACATAAAGGCAATGAGAAATCAGGGTTAGAGGGATCAGTGTCGCGCGCAAATATGGCGGACGGCTGAGCGGCGGCCACCTTGCGGAAGAAAGCGTCGCGACTACACGTGCCGAACATATGCAAGCGATATGCCAAGTCAACAACAAAACAGCAAAACAATTTCAGCGCAATGGCATCGAGATATGCACACATACATATATACATATATATGTATGAATGTATATTCGAAGTAAAAATATGTATTTGTAAAAAAGCGCACAAATAATTAAAATCGAATTATAAAGCGACAAAGTATTAAATGCAAATAAGAGCGTTTAAAAAACCATCAGCGTTATTGGTTGCACTCCACGGTCGGACGGATGATCGGTGGTTCTGAGCGGCACCTCGCATATTTTTCAATAAAGCTGGCAAATCAAAAAAAAAAAAAGACAGTATATAATAGTAATAAAAATACTCATACAAATACAAATTCAGCACCTGCGGTGGTCAAGTTCTGCAAAAAAACAACAACAACGTACATGTCATTGCCACGTTGAGCAATAAAAGAAAAGCAACAATTTATATATTAAGAAAAAACACTAACAAAATATATAAAAAAAAACTGACGAAAAAAACATGCGAAAATGTTTTTTTAATTGCGGAAATTACGAACGAACGAACACACTCACTCACTCACATGCCGGCTTGGTTGTTGTTCGGTTGTTTGGTTGTTTGGTCGGTCGTTCGTTCGGTTGGTATGTGCAAATTATTTATGTTTGTAAATTAATAAAAATTTTCGCAAAGAATATTTTTATTATTACTATTATTATTATTATTGTTGTTCGTGTGTGGCCATTTTTACTATATACTCTAAGTAAATGTCATCAAGTCTAGAAATGTCGACTCATCGTCAAATGACGCGCGGTCATTAATAATAGACACATATCGCATGTACGCGACGAGTTTTGTTGTAGCCTAATGCGATTTTTATTGTAGTACGCTTCAACGCTGCAAGAATATAATTTTGTTTGTTTGTTTGTGTTGGTGTTGTTTTTGTTTTTGTTTTTGGAAATTGGGTCAACATTTTTGAGTTGTCCATCTTGCGGAATTGCTCAACCAACGATTTTTTGACTATAATTTGTTGACACATAAATAAATTGTTGTCATAGTAACGTTTTGTATTTCAAGTCAAGAGAAGTTTTCTGTAGTCAAAAAAAAAAGTGTTTATTGTGTTAAAATTATTTTTGTAACATAACCCAGTAAACCATACGCATATGAAATTAACGATTATTATTGTATAATTGAAAAAACTTCACAACTGAAGAAACTGCTTAACTTTTGAAACGTTGTAGTAAATTTGCCAACAAAAAACCTTATTATACCTTTCTTTGCTTTTTTCCTTTAAAAGTAATATTTTTTTAAATGTACGTTAACTAATTAACGATTTTTTTCTGTGGTTTACTGGGTTCAAATCTGCAGTTTATTAAAATTTCTTCAATTCTGTTAAATTCTGGTCAAATTTATCTAAAAAATTCATGTAAAAAAATAGTTTCATTGTGTTTAACTAATTTTTTTTACTTAACCCAGTAAACCACGCATTTAAGATTAACGAAATTTTTTGAAAACGCTTTTGAAAAAAAATCTATAAGCATTTTCGTTAGTTCGCCAGAAACAACATTTTTACAAAACATTTTTACTTTTTTCATTTAAAAAAAATATTTTAAAAAATTTTGCTTTAACGATTTTTAAACGCTTGTGGTTTATTGGGTTAGAGGATACAGGTTATTTAAATTTCAGTAATAATCTTAAAATTCTGTTGCTATTTTCTTATTACTTTTGTATTATTATATTGAGTTAAAAAATGCAAACGTACGTATGTATGTAGAAATAATTATTTCTGTACACAGCTCATATAACTCAGCACACGACCGACCGAACCGACCACCTTTGGGATTCACTGTCCAGCAGTGTGGCGCACTTTTTCTTTTTTTTGTTAACTCTTATTTCCAAATAATTTTTGTGCATTCCCCAAGGAACCACCAACAACCCGATTTTTTTTCAAACATTTTTTAGCTTTTAGCTCGCATTTCCCACAATTTCCTCGGCTGCCATTTTGCTTTCGGTTAAAAGTCATCTAGCAAAAAAAAAACATAAAACCAAACGAAAAATAAACTAAAAATAAAAATAAAAAATGGTTAAGAGAAGACAATAAAAAAAATCAAAACTTTACGTTTTGCGCATTTCATTTCAAATTTTTTGACGCTTTTCAGCTGCTCACACAAACTTTCTGCGGTGATGGCCGCCACAGCGTCCAGTTACAGCGTTGGCAAACTCAAAAAAAAAAAAAAAAAACAAGGACCTTCCTCGGCGAAGAAGATTCAAATGCGAAAAATTGGTTTGATGGGTTGACAGCGTTGATAGCGACGTCGAGCGGGCGGAAATAAGTGGTGGCGGCTGTTTGGTTTATTACAACGAATGGGCAAGGAGATGATTCGCCTGGCATGGGTGTCCGACCATGTGAACGAACGTCAGTGCTGCGAGTGGTCGTCGTCATGTGAAGGACGAGTGTTTTATTATGAAGGTTTTGTTTGTATGTTTGTTTGTTCTTAACGAAATACTGTGGGCATTTCCTGGGGACTCGCGGTGGCCCGCGTGCCATGCTCTGTGCTTCTTTTTTAATTAAACCAAACGAAATAAATGCGTTCGAAATGCTGAACTAATGGCGGCATTTCGCAGGGCAAGATGCTTCAATTTTTTAATTTAAAAAGAAAAATTAAAAAAAAGGAAATCCAGGACATTCCCCAAAAAAATGGAAAAGCGAAAAAACCACTGATTAAAATTACCTTTTTTTTTGAGAATTTTTAAGTATTTGCGATTAACAATTAAATTCAACAAACCCAACAGGTCATTTTTTTTGTTGTTCATGTTGGTCGGCTGCTGCTCCTTTGCTGCCAGCCTGCCTGCCCTTCGGTCTGTAATCTCGTGGGATCGTGCAACAAAAAATTTTGCTGGCAACTCGCTTGTTTACTTTTGTTTTTAATTTGGGACTTGTTAAGCACTTAAGAGGGTTAACTAAAAACATAAAAATATCTACAAAAAAAAAAAACGAAAACAAAAAACAACCCAACTTTGGTAGTTCTGCTACGTTCTTCGTTCGACTATCGGAAAATACACAAAAGATGTATCAGAAATCTAATGTAATAATATCCAAATCAGCTGAAATTATATATAGTATGTATATATTGTATTTTGGTTATCGTTTAAATATCCAAAATGGAAACAGAAACCACACATTGGAGGCTCACTCGCAAATACCTCGAAATGGGGTCCTTAGTTTTGTTTTGTTTTGTTTGAGAGCGAATCAAAAACACATTTCTATAGAGAATTTCAAATTTTTTTCGTTGTTTTTGTTTTTGTTGTTGTTATTGTTTTTGGTTTTGTATTTTTGTGACTCTGGTACCCATGTCAAAATATTTGACAGCTGACTAAAACATGCCATGCGAAGCCATGTCCCATATCCCGTCGCTAGCGTTTCATCCTAGCATAGCGCTGCTATGTACGAGTACTATACATATGAAACGTATCATAGCTAGAGTCCAGTGAAGCAGCAAGCAACCAACGAAATGTTTGTAATGCCTTCAAATGTTTAAATGTTCATATATAGGTCTGTCTGTCTGTTTGTCTGTCTTTTAGGCGGTCTGTATGTCTTTTTGACTGTATGTGTCTATCTTAAAAGCAGCAGGCAGTCCTGAAAGGCAAGTGGCCTAACATGGAGTTGATTTTAATTTTTCGTTTTTTTTTTTGTTGCATTTGTCAAATAACAGTCTGATGTTATATCTTATAAAAAAAAACAACAACAAAAACTTAATATGCATGGCTTCGAGCAAACATTTATATGACATGGAGTATATTAAACAGGTGGTGCAAGTGTTAACAAAATATCGATATTCCCTCTAATTATATTTAGACTAACAAATATTATTAGCAGGAACAAGAGTCTTTTTTTTGTTCAATATTGCAATTTAATTGAAATGACGTTACTCATTTAAGCTTGCCAAAGTCTCGTAAACTTCGTATATTCTTTATTCGTATATCAGCTGTTTTTACTCTATGGAGCTATTTTTTATAGTTCTAAAAATCAGCTGATATACACACTCACAAACTGGAAAGTGTGCTCATGAAACGGTGTTTACAAATTTATGAGAATACAAATTTAGGATATGAGGACGACTTAATATATTTTTATTCATTTAGTTCAAAATAAAATCGAATAAAATTATATTTTGTTGTATTGTATCTACAATTAAGTATTTGGGTGTAACAATAACAATATTGTTTGTTCAAAATCAACCTTTATCAAAATTTGAGGCAATCAAATATATTTTTGTTTCAGTTAAATTAAATATTTTTGATACAAATAAAGAAATATCCTAGACCCAGATACAATAGTATTGACTGCAGTTTTATTTGGAACAAATAAATGTTCAGCCGGTCTCCATTTTTTTTTTGTATGTTGGACCACATCGACATTTTGAAGCAATTTCGTTGCCTTTTCCAAAACCAAAAAATGAAACTCTAAAATAAAAATTGACACTTTAGCGTCATTAAACTAAGAAAACTTATATCTCAAACCAAAAAACAAACAAACAAAACCAAAAAAAAGATATAACAAAAAAGATATTTTCATCATGATCACATTTCTTTTTTCTGGTAACCGAATTAAGTTCAGTTTGCTGAATTAAGTTCACAAACCTCACTCACAATTCCTTCTTTTATTGTTGTATGAATAATTTTTGTAATTTTTCAAATCCTCGCAAAATACCAAATGTAAAAAATAAGCACACACACATACACACACACTTTTGCACACATACAAAACAAAAAACAAATGAAACTAAAACAAATGCGATTGAGAAATAAAGTCCAAGCACACACAAACTATAGACGCGCCCACCAAACCCACTCTCTCTCCCCCCGCGCTGCAATCCCTAAGGACATTTCGGTATTTTTTCATCATTTTCGGTGCTGAGCTTTTTCTTTGCTTTGCTGCAAAATAAAAGCGAAATTTTCTTTGTTTTTTTATTTCGTTTTTTTGTTGTTTGTTTTTTTTTTTTTATATTTTTGTTCGTATTCGCACCAAATGAAAATCCCAAAAGTTCCTGTGGCTATTTTTTTGTTGTCGCTTTCATTTTGACAGTCAACGTCAGTCTAACTTGTGGGCGGTGGCGTCGGGAAGTAGCAGGCCGAAGAGGAGGTGAGTGTGTGTGTGTGGTAAGGTAAGGTTGATGAGGGTGGTAAGAGGGCGTGTTCATAGCATGGCGACATACATACAAAGTTTAGCCGCTTGCGATTTTATTTAAAAAATCTTCACGCATCTTGCAAATTATCTTTTGATCCGCACACTTAAGTGTCAAACGGAAACGAAAAGGAAAAACTTTCAAAACAGCTTTTGGTGTTACCGCTCGTCGCCCGCTGCCGCTGCCGTTGCTATTGCTGTTGTTGTTTCTTTGTTTTTTGTTGTTGCTGTGGATTTGGCAGATTCCACTTCCTTTGGTTTTTGCCGCTTCTTTATGCTGCTTGCTCGCCCGCTTGCTCGCTGCTTGTTTGTGTGCTGACAGTTTTTAATATGCCAAGAATATATTGACAGCAACTAAGGCAATGATTGGATTTCCGCTTCAATATAAAAACGAAACGTGTGGCGATTTTTTTTTTATTTTATACTTATTTTTTATTCGTTGTTTAAATTTTATGCAACCGAATTACAAATGAAGGCAGACATCAAATGAAATTGTATATAAAAAGTATTTAAAGTATTGAAATTTAAAAATCTAAGTCGTTAAACTATTTTTCTCTAACTGCTCTAAGCCATGGTCAATTAAAGCCTCCACAACTCCTGTAAAAACTTGCAACACTCTACCACCTTTAACACCCACAATATCCTCTTCTACACTGAGACAAAAATAGTTACTAATAGTTCTATTAAACTTTAATTACCTTCAAACATTTCTCCAAGCTCCAAATATATGCTAGAAAAAAAAATAGATTTTTCTCCGTGTACTACAATTCACTTTTAGTAACTCAGACAGCGCTTATAAGCTTGCAATCGCCTTTTTAAGTAGTTGTTGTCTTATTCGTCTTTCAACCAACCACCATAGAAAAGTAGTTTACGAAAATCCTCGAGTTAACAAAACTCTTCAAGAGAAAAAACAACGAAAGAAAAGAAAAACCAACAGAATAAAGTAGAGAAAAAAAAAAACTTCTCGAGAAAAGAAGACGAAAATTTCAAAACAATGCTGAAAAGTTTAAGCGAGAGAAAAAGCCAAAGGATTGCGCTGCCGCTTGCAAAAAAGAAAATGCAGCAAGCGGGCAAGGATCAAAGTTTCGTGCGCGTTTTACTGTTGCAAGCAAAACTTTGCACAAGCCACGGCAAGACCGAGAGACGAGAGACAACCATAAAGAAAGAAACAAGAAGACGAAGGAGAAGTAGAAGAGGAACAATAAAAAGGACGCCGCGTCGTACATGACGAGTCCTTTGCTTAAGCTTTTATTTTTCGCAAAAATAATGTGCACAATGAAGTGTTTCATCCTTCGAATTGAAAATGTATCTGTGTCTGTGTGAGTGTGTGTGCTTGTATAGAAGGTGAACGTTAAGTGTGTCCTGATGAAGGACACTTATTGTGTTTACTGCAACATTTTTGTTAGTATACGAAGAAATTAACGATAAGTTTATGCGCAGGTAAAGGATATATTAAAGGAAATATGCGTATGAGATATATCCAAAAGTCGTTTAATTGTGGAAATACTTAAAAGCAAATGCAAGTAGCATAATTAGTTGATACATTAATATTTTAACATACTGATGTATTATGTATTTATGCATTAAAAGATTATTTATTTCTATTAATACTTCATATGATTAAATTTAAATTTTTCAAAGGACTTTTTAAATTTTATATAGCCTTTAAAATTCTGCATATATGTATAACAAATGTGGATAGGTTGGTATTGAAACTAGAACACTTAGTCCAACTGAACCATTTTACTAGGAGTATAAAGAGTTTTCCATTAAAAATTACTTATTTTAGTTTATATTTATATAAAGGAACTAAAGGCTCAAGGTGATAACTAGCAACAAATGATTGACCTGTAGAAACCTTTTGTTAATCCAATAATTTCTTCATTTGATTGACAAATTATGGATACTGTCCATTAAATATTAGCAGCTGCGACATCATTTTATTCTGATTTCATTTTATAATATACCCCGAAAAAAATTTGCAAAACGAAATGTTAAAAGAAAATATCAACACAACAAAACCTTGCGGTCATGTAGACGTTTACAGCCAGCCAACCAGCTAACATCGAGATAAACACGAAAAGCAGAAGCAAAACACTTTTGCAAATATTTTTGCAGCCGTTTAGAAAATCCTTTGCACCCGACGCGCCGCCATTCCTTCCGTACATCGTGTACAGAGAGCTCCGTACCGAAATTATAGCCAAAAGCAGCCACTTGTTGCGAAAATTTGTTGAATGTCGCCAAAATTTATGACCCAAACGCAGCAGCGGCGGTAGCAGTCAACAACCACAGCCACAAGACCCGGCATAAACATGGCGAGGCGGCGCATGAAAAGCAAAAGGATATTTTTTTTTTATACAGCGCCAGCAAAACAAAACCAGGATAACGAGAGTAAAATGTTGTTTCAGCTTTTATTTATAGCCAAATTATCAAAATGATCACAATCATCAGCAGGAGGTCTTATACCGCGCGCCCTCTCCGGCCATGACGACCGCAAACCAAACGGATTCAAAGTGGGCGGCGGCGGTGACTGCATTGAAAGAAAACGTTAAAAGATTTCAAGTGTCGAGTGCGCGCGTGAAAGAAAAAGTTTTCAAATTGCAAAACAATTTGAGCGAAGTTTACAAACTCAAAAATACTTCAAGAACAACAACAACAACGAACAGCAAACAGCTAAGAAATGACCAGTCTTCAGCAAATTGCTGCCCATTATGCAAGCAAGCGAGCGAGCTGCAAAATATCAAAACAACATTAACGCATTTGGTGGAGGACACAGTACTTGTTTTTTTTTTATTGTGCACTACTTAGAGCCGTGATTTCGAAGAGCGTGTTTGAAAGCACGCTCACAAAAAAGGTCTACAATTTATTTTGTACTTTTGTACTTGTGGCCCAGTCGAGTCGACTCGACAATGGGTTCGTTCTAGCGTTGTGTGGCTATACAGGAAGGTGGCGGCCGGTCATGAGTTACAACTTAATTGAAACTTTTGTGGCACCTTTTTATATTTATTTGTTTGTGTGTGTATGTGTGTGTGTGTGTGTGTTTGGTAAAGAAAAGGTACTCTTGCACGCTGCCCTTCTGAATGGAAAATGCTGCTGCTGGAAATCGTGCTTCAAGCAATAATATCAACGACAGCAACAGACTTTAGTCACGAATCTTAAGAGTGCTGTGGGTCGGTCGTCTTAAGATTGTGCCGAGCGAGAGCTGGCAGCATCGGGTGTCGGAAACTTTTCGTCTGTCTACATGTCAATTCAGTTTATGTTTATTTTTTTTTATTAATACTACCTAGCTGGGATATAAGCAGGCGTTAAGTAGTTTTGCGACAGACAATGGAACAAATTTATTAAAATTAGTTGAACAAATTCTTAAAACTTTTTACAATAAAAACTGTTGTAGTATTCCTTCTATCTACGATTTTTGTTGTTTTAACCAGTTGTGTACGATGCCATCCGTAAGACAATTCTTCCGAAACTCTTCCAATCACACGAAAAAATTTTGCTAATCCATCTAAACTTAAGGAATCGACACCACAGTGCAACTGTACATGAAAAACTCCAGGCTGATATCGAAAGCGTCTTAAAATAAGCTGAAGGATGACGGCAGCACTGCGACAATCCGCCGCTTTAACTTTTTTGTGCGGCTTAAAGTTTTCGCTTTAATATTGACACAAAACAAACAAAAACCAAACTAAGTCGTTTTGCAACAACTTTGTATAAATCGTGTTTTATACAAAACGAAATAAAGAGCAACAACAACAACAACAACAATAAAAACAGCTCCATGTCACCTCACTGTGGTGTGGCGTTTTACATACATTTTGTAGGCCTTTTTTTTTGTATGAGTTTGAGCGCGCGCGTGCAGCATGTGGAGCGGTATTAAAATGCTGCAGTATAAGCACACGGCAAGCGCGACGACGCATGAGCCATGAATGAACAGAAACAGAGCCAACAGAACCAACAAACATACAAAACAAACTAACAAAAAAAAAAAAAATACGCGAGCCGTGTTCCAGAGATTAATAAATTGATGGCATCCATTGCACATAACGTGTAACTAATGGCGGTAATCAATTTTGCTTTACATCTCAATCTGGCTTAAAAAAAATTCAGGCAACAACAACAACAACAGTCACAGTAACAACAAAATCCATCGCAAACAAAAGTACTTTAGCAAAGGTAAGGCGCGCGCGCGCTTATTTGGCCTCCACAGTGTCCGCTGCTGGCGGAAAGAGAGTTTGGCTGGTTCTAGAACTAGGCAAGCCTTAGAGTAGGATAAAGTAGGAGAAACATTGGAAGAACATTGGTGGCTTTACTGAAAGAAAGTTTTATAAATAAAACTCTAGCTACTTTGGCTGGTTGTAAACATAGGTTAGCCCTAAAGTCGGTTATAGGGATTTTAGTGGGTTTCCTTAAAATAAGTTTTATATGGTTCCAAAGTCAAAGTCAAAAATAACAATAATAATATAAATAATACATTATTTCTAATTTTTGGACAGCATAAAATAATATAAATGACAGTTTCAGTTATCATGAATCACGAAAAATTTGAATCCTTCATATATGTCCAGCATAGTCATAAAATAAAATGAAAAGTGAACTTGGGAACTTGTTCAAGAAATATCACATATGTTATAAGAAATATTCCAAACTCACACATCTCTCAACATGCCCAAAACTGACGCACGTCGCTTTAGAGGAAATGCACGCAACTCTACTAGGTATACTAGAGTGTTGAGTAACAATGTACTACAGATGCGCCTACATCAACAACTTTAGGTTTTCCAACGGCATGTTGAAAGATACGTATCATCTCCCAAAATAGAACAGACCTTATGCAATGACCAAACAGAAGGTGGTCTCATCGCTTGCTTGACTCAAGCAACTTCTCTTACGTTGCCATTCTTTGGACAATTTTAATCCAGTCTCATTGTGCATTGTACACCAAAATTAGTTACGCTCCAGATTTGCCAATTTTGCAAAGTATTTCGGAATAGTTTCTATCGAATTTCAACTATTTTCGTTTAACATTATTTTGCAGTCCGCCTCAGCAAAAATCCGGACGATTCTTCTTTGCCAAAGTTGCCCGAAACACATTTAAGGGGTTGCATCCTTTTAATGTCGCATTGTTTAATTGCACCGCATGTTGCGCCGTGAATACTCAGTTTCAAGGAATCCTTCGAATCATTCGTGTTCATTTCACTTTTATTCAATGTTGGTAATTTTTTGGGTTTTGCAAAATTGCCAAAATGTCAGGTATTCATTTGTGTTGATGTCCGTCCAGCGCATTGATGGATTGGTCAAGGTAATAAATTTAAATCAGTTCAAGGACATTGAAAGAAGAAAGGTGAATTTATTGCTGAACTCTTTGAGGAATGCGAAAGGTCTTAGAAGCATGTTAAAATAAGTATAATAAGTATAAGTATAGAATCAAATCTGGCAACGCTGTTTGCAACACTATAATGCATATTTTTGTATATTTGTTGTACATATGCATAAATGCATATTTTAGCATTTTTAATCATTTAATCATTATTATGTTAGACAAAATTTAGGTAAAAAAAAGGTTGCCATCATTTTTGGGTAATAAGTAATTGGCGATTTATTCAGATCAGGAAGCCCTAAAACTTCAAAATTCTCCAGTTGTTAAACAAAAATTCCGTGTAGAGATAATTTTTTCTAGCCAATACAACAACCAGTATGCGTTCTCTTGACACAAACCTTAGTCTAGTTCATACCCACAGAACCCTTATTCATTCTAACTTAAATTATTTCAATTGTAGTATTAAACAAAATCTAATTTGACTTATGGCTACTTTTTTTGTATACTAACTACTACGACAACAACGACAACAACAATAAATACACCAACTCAACTACTGTATAGAAGAAGAAAAATTCCACTTAATACATTTCATGGAATTGACGATCACTTTCCTTGACACTTACCAAACTGACTTCGCATCCAAGGATACAAAGGCGATGGCATCCCCGATGATTGTGAATTTGGATTTTGCGATGGTGGCGTATGCTGTCCGGGCAGACCCTGATGCATTTGCGGTGGACCCTGACCCTGATGCATCATCGCTTGCGGCGGTGCTCCAACCGGCGGAACACCGGTCTGTTGTTGACCGTACATGCCCATGTTGTGGTGATTTTGGTGAACCTTTCGAATAGTTATAAAATAAAGTTTTAGTACACGTTTTGAATATTCGCTTAGTAATTACAACAAAATTAAGAGTACTTAACTGAACTAAAATAAACTGAAGAATTACGAAGAATTGGATTATTTACAAAAAAAAATTAGAATCTATTTTATTAACGAACTAAGAACTAGTAAGGAAACAGAAGATTTGTTGGGTTAATATACGAGTATATTTATATGTATATATATGTAAAAAAAAAAAGAAAGTACTACAGTAGGCAGACACAAAATTAAGATTTCGAATATTGGAGTTGGACGCTCTTACCTCTGGAACATCGGGCACTCCGACATCATTGTAACCCAACTAGAAGATTGTAATAAGAGACAAGATCGGGTGTTTTAACATTTAGCATATACATTAATATACGATTTAGTTCTGTTCTATTTAAGGATGTTTCTTTAAGTTCGAAAGTTTGTGGAGATTTTTCTATATAAAGTAGTTGTCTAACTTATTTTGACTTATATTAGCAGTTATTTATTTGATTAATTCATACATATTAGAGATGCAACGATTCATACTTGTCGATTAATATTACGATTACAATTTTGTCATTTAATAATCGACGACTGATATTAATCAACGTTTATTTTCAATAATTATCAAAAAATTCTCAAGGTATTTTCTAAGAGGGTCTATACAAGTCCAAATATCAAAATAAGTCATTCCGGTAGAACTAAAAAAATTTAAAATAAGCTATTTAGATACACATTTTTGTTTGAATCAAAATAATTATGAATTACTATTATTTGATTTGGAAGTGGTTCAGATATAACAAATTCAGCCGTAATGATTTCCATTATGGTGTTATATTAATAGAATAATTATCGAACGATTATAACAATAATCGGTGATTAAGACTAATCGCTAAACTGGTGAATAATCGCGATTACGATTAATCGTAACCGTTGCATCACTAATATATATTTATACAGCTGTGGATAAAAGAATTTTTCAACAAGTTTAAATAAAAAATTGACACAAAACTTGGAGATCGATTTGTGATTACGAAAATAACCTCAACATGCAAAATTATCTTTTTCTTTTGTCCACACTGGTACAACGAAAATGATTCCTCAAAAATCGTAAACTCACCTGCGCCTGCGGATGTCCCATATGATGTGGCAGCGACATTTGTGTGTTCATATGATGGCCGCCCATCGGATCGACGCCCAGTGGTGGTGAACCGCCTTCGGGCACCATGCCCAGACCGCCTACCGCCGCTTGAAGCTTACAGCTGGCATAGACGACAGGTTGCTGTTGTTGTTGTTGTTGTTGCTGCTGTTGCTGTTGCGGATGTGTCACCTGTTGCTGCGTCACTTGCGGATGTTGTTGATGCTGTGCGGCTTGCTGTTGTGACTGTTGTTGTTGCTGTTGCGTTTGTTGTTGCACCTGCTGCAGATCTTGTGGAACAATTTGACCGCCATTCGCCTGCGATTGGGGCAAAATACCACCGACCTGACTCGAAGGACTGTCCGGACGCGAATAGCCCTGATGCTGTTCCATGCCCTGCCCATTATAGTAGGGCATACGATCGTAGGGCGGGAAACGCGGATAGGGCATATTGCCCTGATGATTTGGATTCTGACTGTAGTGATGCATTTGCTGTGCATCGAGATCGGTGACACCGTTGCCCGGATAGTGGCCATGGTGCATGTCGGCGCCCATGTAGGAGTTAGTGAAGTATGACGTCATACTTTCGCAGTTATTTGTACTCATAGTCATGTTGAAAAGCGGATATAGAGAGAGAGATTGTTGATTGCGATTTGTGTGTGCGAGTGTGTGTGTGTGGATTGATGCTGGTATTGCTGTTGTATTGTAATTAAACTAGGCGGTAGCTTAGTTGCTAGTGACTCTTGTTGCAAAATGACTCTATGCTTTCCTTTATCGTGATTTGATTTGATTGGATTGAATTTGATTTTTAACTATTTAACTTTTAAGGATGCTGTTCGATTTAGCGCAGCGGTAGGATTAATGCTTGAAGCTAGATTTTTTATCTCTTTATACAACTTATAGTTTAAATAGATTTATAGTTTGTCTCTTTGTTGAATTTAACCTGTAAAAAACAATTTTTTTAATTTAGTTTCCCATGTACAACAAAAATCCAATTTATATACTCACTTAAATTTGAACACTTAAGTACAATTTACAGTTTCTTAGCTTAAATGTGTTGAGGTATAAAATGATTTCCGTTTATGATCCTTTATGTTCTTTCGGTTTCCGAACAAAAACTTTTAAGTCCGAAAAATATGTTTGCCAAATAAACAACAAACAAGACCAAAAAAAAAAAGTGAAGACGAGGTGTGTTGCTAATTTTGGTAGAAAATCCGTTGGTGTTTGCCGCTTAAAATTTAGTCTTATCCACTATTGGTATCCAATTTTGATTTGAAACTCTGCAATATAAGAAAAAATCGAAAATATTTATATTAGTTGGGTATATAACATAAGCTATATAAGAATCATGTGAGTAAGTAATTATGCCAAATGTTGTTCATTTCGTTGACAAAGCTCGACTGATATGATTTTCGAAATACTGCGATCGTGCCACAATGTTTCTTCTCTCAGAACAGATGATAACCCTAAGAACGAACTCATACATATGGCTTGTGTGTATTTGAAAAATTGCGCTTTTCATGCATCAACGAATTTGAAAGATTTTTGTTGATATCTTTGATGTTGGCGATTGTACACTTGACAGTTTTTTTTTTTTTTATAAGAGAATAGAAGATGGTTTGGCTGATGTGTATGCATCCAAAAGATTGGTTTCGAAAACCACATGCACATGTGTTAAACTAAACAAGTTCAAAATATTTAAACAAAAAGTTTCCTTTAAAGTTTAGTGCATATTTCTGCATATTTTTCAAATAAATGCATATTTTTGGAGAACTCCGCTGTTGTTTTTTTATTTTTCGTATACCAACTTCCTTTACTTAAATTTAATTAACCAAATAAATCGATGTGCACAAAACTAAACCACTTCAACTTAACAAATTTATGCAAATAGCTAAAAAGTCCACACAAAATACCGACCGACTGCTGGATACATTTTCTTCTGAGATATAAACCCTCTCAACAGATTTTCGCTTTAAATTGAAATTCCAAAGTTGATTGAATTTCGGTCCATTGAAGCGAAGTTTCAATGGAAATTCTTAATTACAAATAACTCTCTCTAAAGGTAAACAACAATTTTTGGTATTTGCCAATGTAATTCATTTTCAATTTTCATTTTCCATCCAACCAAGCAACCAAACCAAACCAAACCAACCAACCGACGACGACAGCAATTTACTATGTTGTTGGCAAAATATTTGCAACAAACAAGTTTTACAATTTTTTTTTTGTTTTGTTCATTTTCATAGCTAAATTGGCAAACAAATTTCGCTTGCAAAAGTTCGAGTGAAAATATTTCAGTTTCAGTTAAGTTTAAGAAAATATGTTTGGAAGGGAATTTAAACTCAACTGAATCTGCAAGATTAAAGCTTAAATCTGCAGCAACTAACTGTGCACATATTAAGTTATTCGAATCAATGAATGGCATCATATTATTGCTTTGACCTGACATCCTTCCGGTCAAAGTGCTTTAATTTCCGCTCATTATCGTAAACAACCTGACCTCATAAATTATGCACAACAAACAATGGAACAGACAGACAGACAGACAGACAGACAAAAGCCGATACAAATGTTCAAATGCATTTACGCATATGAGTGCGAGGCGTATTATTAAGCATAATATTTATACAAATTGCGCACACGTTTGGCAACTCTAGCAAAGAAGGCGCGCGCATTAATGCATATGAGGAGCGAACGCTGCCGCAACGGAAATGAAATTTCTTAAGCGTCGAAAAGAAAAAAATAAAAGAAAATTGTCACACACATATATACATACATATATATATATATACAATACAAAAAAATAATCCTTGTGCCTTTGTGACATTACTTCTTCCATTACTCCTTCGCGTCTTTTTGCATTTACAAATTCTTTGGATGCCTCTTTTGTTTGTTTTTGCTATTGTGAAACGAAATAATTTCATATCCGGCTGGCAGTCGCCTATAACAAAAGCGTGGTGATTTTCACTTTCACCCACACACACATCCACCACACACACAAAAATGGCGGACGAGGCATGGCGGCTGCCAAACCCAGGAGCTTCCGTTTCAATTATTTCATTCGCAGCCAAGTAACGTAACGTTACGTAACATAACCGGCGAGAAGGACAATGGCTGCCCGGAAACGAAATATGCGACGCCTTTATAAGCAGCAGCAGCGCACAGTGCAGCACAAATAAAATTCATCTCTTTTTACATCGTCTACTCTCTGAGTTACAATGAAAAAAACTTAATATTTTCTTTATTTAAAAGAAATTTTGGTATCATTTGAAAGAAGATAAAATACTCGAACTTTAAGTCCGTATAGAAAAAAAAAATTAAGAAGTATTTTTGTTTCAAGGAATATTAAAAATTTTTAATTGCACTGTGCAATTTCGCAGACGGACTGAATAGGACAGTTAAACGGACATGTGGACGCATAAAGCAACCGTTATAGAGATATCTGCAAGTAGGTTTGTTGTTCTGCTATGAATGTATGTAAGTGGGTGTGGGGGGGTATGTTATGGTATATAGATGGGTATTCGGTGTAATATGAATGGGTGCGGGTGTAACTATGGAATTGTGAAGAAATTCAGTCAAGCACAAGAGATGATAATAATGTCTGACATGCTTGTTGTTTTTGTTGTTGTTGTTGTTTTTGTTGTTGGTATTGTTTGATATGGCGGCTGCCATTTTCATTTATCTCAAACATGTGTGTGAATGTTTGTTTTTGTTATTTTTGTTATTGTTATGTGGTTACTTTATGATTTATGTGTGTCTGATGAGATTTATTATTTATTCAAGCGCAACGACTGCAGATTGGTATCCAATCTATGGCAGCTACCGCATCCTACATTCATTCTCTCTCCTGTGTTAATAGAAAAGGAATTTTTAAAAAACAATTACCAAGGCTTGAAGTGACTGGGAATCGGTAATTTCAGGGGTAAAAAGCGCTTCTAACAGGCCTTTCTGGCAGAGAGAAGGCCTTCAATTCCCACTGCCATACTCCTTACTCTTTAAGGGCTTCGTCTAAGAAACGCTAACGAAAATGACGACTGAACCGAAGAGGTGTCAACACAGTCTGGCAAATTACAAAATTAGTGTTGCATACTTTTAGGCATGTCCGTCTGCCATCTCGTGGTGGTCATTGAAAGTTGTCAATGAATGTTCGTCAAACATGTCAGCGGTATTAAAATTGGTTCTGAGCTGTACTAGCTAAAATCATCAAAGTTGAGCTATGTGTTGACAGATGTCACTCGTGCAAGTAGAGAGAATTAATTAACATGTAGAGTTGCCAGGCTATACTTTTTAATACAAAATATGAAAAGCGAGAACATATTTGTTACTGACTAAATTCATATTTATGAGTTACGGCGGTGGGCATTAAATTGAATCCAACCATGCCCATTTTTGATGAAGTTATCAACAGTTACCCCAAACCCTTTTACCAAATTTTTAAGAGCAATATATTCAATGTAATCGAGTATTTTCACTTAATGAAACAATTTTATTTAAACGTAAATTGACCAAATTTGTTATTAATCGACAAGGAATTTCAGTGACTTTACTTAACCTCTAAAAAACGTTTCTTATTTTCCTGGAAGTTATGGTCAAAGACGTATCACTAAGAATGATGAAATGTCTGGATGCTCAATGCCCGGTTTTAGATGCACTAGAACATTGAAACTTGGTATGAATGCGTTACTGGGATGAAGATGATATGAAACTTTATAAGTTGAAATTTATTTTCTGTTATAATTGGTAAATGGAACCCCACGGTGCCACGGTGGTTCATTTAAACAAAAAATAATACATAGAAATTACAAGCAAAATCTAAGAAGCGCGTTTTAATTTCCGATTTGAGTGCACATGCCGCCGCCGCTCCCAGCCAAAATCAGACACCGTGCACAATTCTGACCGACAACCGCCTACGTTAGCGGCATTTTCCATCAAAAAAAAAAAAAAATAGTCCGAAAAAACAAAGAAAAAATATTATTCAAAAGAAACCCCCAAAAATAACGTCGTCCATATCAGAATGAATGAAGAAGTGAAGGCGGAGGCGAAGTACTACAAACGAGCTGCGCATAGCAGGAAAACTCAAAACAATTTCCAAGCGTTGCCATTGTGTGCGGCCAAGTGTGTAGTTTTTGTATTTGTTGTTTTTGTTTTTGTTATATTCGTTTTCTTTTTTCACAACGCATTCGCATAAACGGAAAAAAGAGGGCGCATTAAGCGAACGAAAGAACGAACGAAGCTGTCAGAGCAGGGGAAGTCAAAGTCAAAAATTCACCGTTGCTCGCATTTTTTTTTGTTTTTTGTTATTTTTTTTTTGTTTCTTAGTTTGATGGAATCAAAAGCAGCCATCCAGACCAACGGTAATGGTGGTGTGGCGTGGCGAGGCGGACGCATTTACCGTCGTCGCTCGGATTCAAGCAGGCATGCAAACAATGCTATGAATAACAACGGCAACAACAATGACATTAAGAAGAAGAAGAAAAAGGAGCACACGACTTTGTCAACAGCGTGGCCAGATATTAGAAAAAACTCAGATATTAAAAAGTTTATTAAATAGCTGATTGCTTCACTTAAGATTTAATTCATATGAGCTTTTAAGAAGTCAACTAGATTTTTAAAGCTTTTATCTTGAATTTATACGCAGATAATTCATTTACTTTTTGATCTCATATCGAATTATCTGGAAAGTTTTCATAGTCCATCTTTAATTCCAACTTAATTTTCTTAAATTATATATCTTGAAAAAAATAATCTTATCGTCATCATTGTGGCAACGCCGTAAGGCACTATGACAATTACAACAACAACAAAAACAACAGCAAGAGCAACGCTTCAGCGATTACCAACGAAACAAACACTAAAGTCGTAAATCAAAATGGCTGATGGCTGAGAGAGGAGAAATCGTTCATTCCACACTTCAATCAACATCAACCAACATCAGCCGAAGTCGACTCCGACTCCGCCACTGACTCGTCGGCATTTGCGATGGCTGCGCTGAGAGCAATTGCTGTGTGCTGCTCATTGTGTGCATTGCTCCGATTGTTGTTGTTGTTGTTGTTGTCGTTGTTATTGTTTTTACAATGCCAGTGATTTTCTCACTATGCCGCCGGCGCGCTAGATAATGATTGATTGTGTGCGAGTGAGTGCGATTGCTGTTTCGTTTGCACTTTTTTTTTTAAATGTTCGTTTGCGATTCGTTTGTGTTTCGGTTCACTAGTTGTTTTTGTTGTTCTTGTTGTATTTTGCAAATAGGCGTCTTGGATTAAAGCCGCTCGTTAGCCGTTTCAGAGGCGTTTCGGCGACGGCGCAGGTACCCGACGACGACGCCGCTTTGAGGGATTTTGACAGTTTCGAGTAGGAGTAAGGATTCTAACTGGCAGGTTATTTCTGTTCAATTTGCTAGAGCACAATTATTTGCTTGGTTTTTAGATTTTTAATACTACTACTAATAGTAAAAGTGGGCTCGGTCAATGATATGGTTTGTGTCTTGACTAAATAATTTTTTTTTTAATCTGGTGTCTATCCCGTCGGAATTAACGGCCTGGAAAGAACTATACCTAAAAATCCAATGACTACCGTCATATTTTATTTGTTGTTGTTGGATTCTCCTTTTGACTCTTGTCAGGATATTAAGAAAGTTTTCTAAGTTGCCATGTCTGAAGATTGGTTGTATGTATGTAAGCCAAGAAGGTCATGTGATTGTCTTCTTCCGTATTACAAAGAAGTTTTAATCTATAGCTCATATAACTTCATTATAATTTCTATACTTTTAAGATTAAAAGCTGCCAGTGTTCAAGGATTTTACAGAGATTCGAGGAGCTTTTAAGCTTAAATAAAACAGCTATTAAAATCCAAAGTTTTGTTTTACAAATGGTTTAATAATTGAATATCTCAGATTATCATATCAAGTTTAACACTTCAACTCGTTAATGCATCTTGGTTTGACGTCTTGAAAAGGATTCAAGGAATATTGCACAACTTGATCATGGTTGAAGATACAGGAAAGCAAAGTTTAAAACGAAATTGTTAACTTTGGTTGATTTAATTCTTATAAGGAGCAAAAAGATATCTTTTTTATAAAGTATGAATTTTTTTGTTGTCTATAATTAAACTTAATTTTTCTATCTGCTTGTTGCTGGTAAATAAATTGATTAATTAATCCTTGAACCCAATTTGATGACTTTTATACTAGAACGTTTGTCTATCATTCAGGGTCGCATTAAGCCTTGCTGGCGCCTTGGGATAGTGCCGAAACTATAATGCGGCTATGCCGTCACTATGCTATCAATCGTACTTGGTTTAAAGTTCCTAGATAATAATAAATGTTAATACAAATAAACCGATCTTAAGTCTACATAGCTTGACTTTACTATCAAGATCAATTCACGCTTAGTAAACAAAAGAAAGTATGTACTTTCGAAAGACGACTGCGTATCACTTCGTAGAGATTTCCCAAAAAAACTGAACTTATCATTTAATGTAGTTTTTTTATATTGTCCTTTCAACACGCGCTACGCACAACTCTTTCGCCTTTTTTTCTCTTCTTCTGTACTACCTTTTTAAATTGTATGCGACGGCCATAACTCAAGTAACCGCCGCTTCGACTTCGACTTGAACGAACTGAACTGAACTGAACTGCATGCGGCGGAAAGGATAAGCCGAAGAAGACTTAAAACGTTGCATTTTTCTCACATTTATCTTGGTGGAGTGCGTTTTATTGCCATTCGAAACGGAGCTTGTCAACACGGTGCACACACATTGGTGCAGGCATTGACTGGTCAATAAGGAAATACGAGGAATGTCCAACGAAAAAATAATAATAATAAACAACTATGCACAACAGCTGGCGCTGTTTTAGGCTGTGCGTCGTCGGGTCCGGTTTGATAATAAAAACGTCAGCTTGATGCTATTGGGTTAATAAATAAAGTTTTGCATTTGAATTGGAAATTTTCAACTGGGCGAAAGAAAGAAAGAAAGACCAAAAGAAACGAAAAAGAAGTTCCCAATTTTGACAATATGGTAAAAATTTGAAATATTGCAGGTATAAGCGATAAGACAGTTGAATATGTCCATTTTTTTAAAAATATTTTTTGAGTTGTTCCAGTCTTAAAATGACGCAGTTTAAACAACGCCTAGCGGAGCGTTTTTTTTTTTTTTGGTTGTTGTGTACTCGTATTTTGCCAATGCGCACACAGCACACATTTAATTGGTGGCCATTAGCATTTATTAAAGGCAATTTCAACTTTTCCCTTACTTGTTTGTGCAAAAAAGCAGACAAAACATGACTTTTATTTGATAATTGTATTAAATTACATTGCAGCGAGCGTTAAGCAAAAAAAAAAAAAAACATGCTACTCACATAGCTCACAAAAAAAGAAATAAGGAGAAAAAAAAACGGTAAGACAAAAAACTACAAACATTTGCAATCACTGCTGCCTGCCTTCCTGCCTGCCTGCCTGCCTGCCTGCACCTGCTAAAAGTTAACTTCACACAATCAGTATGCGCTGTCAAAGTTTGACAGTCAATATACTTTGGCCTTTAATATAGCGCATGCGCGATAGGCGAGAGTGTTGTGCGTTGCAGGTTGTTTGCTTTTGTTTTTGTTTTTTCTCGTGTTGTTATTTTTGTTGTTGCTGTTGCTGTGATCGAGCTCCAGCTTTACTAAACGATTGCGTCAAGGGAAAAACGAGCAGATCACTTCAGCGCCTGGCACAGCCAAAACGTCGACATCGACTACAACAACTCCCAAGCCTCTGTCGATGGTGCCTAGGAAACATCATTTTTACTGCCGGCCAAACAGTGTTGGTGCGTCTGTCTGTGCATTACAACTGGGAATAGCGATTTTCTTATGGCCAGTGTATGGAGAACATTTTGTAACGCATGCACGAAACAGACTCCAAGACAAGCAACAAGCAGGCTGGCTGGCTGGCAGTCAGGCAGCGAGACATTAAGCAGGACATGCTGGTTGGATATTCAGCTAGCCATCCAAACTCAGACTGAAAAACAGACAGACAGTTACAACAACTGAGCACTGAGCGACGGACAGACGTACAGACAGGCAAGCAGGCAGGCACAAAAACGCATTGTGGCAACAAAAAGCATCTTGACAAGAAATCTCTTAAAGACCATCGACTGATAATAAATCTAATTGACACATTTGTGCACTGATCATGCGGTGTACACTGATCGACTGTGAGCAAATCTTCAGTGAGCTGAGTTTAAATAGACGCTGAACCTGGAGCCAGTTAGGATTTTAGTTTGAAATTCGCAAAAGCGCTTCGAAAGACAGAAACATTAAAACGCTGGTAATTAAAAAAGCGTTGCTATAAACTGCATCAGTGATAAGATCGCCTGATACAAGATCGAACTAAGTATGAATAAAAAAGTTGACATTGTTACAAGTTTGCCTGCACTGGCCACATTATTAAATACAGTAAAACACCAATCAGACGAAATAAAATCGGAGACGCATGAGCGGTAAAACTTAAGCATCGGCACATGATGCCACATGATGAGATCGTATCACATCATACACAACACATCACATCACATCGTTTCACATCTCATCACATTGTGACGATGAAGATTGAAGATCTCGCTGATCGTTCCAACTGATGTGTTTGTTTGCTGTCTGTACTGTCCACACTCATGTGTGCGCGCGCGCGCTCCGTACTGCACCAGAGTCGTCATTGTCGTCATTGTCGTCGTCCTACCAGCCAGCACTAGCATCAGCCGAAGAGTTCTTCGGAACTGCTAACGCAAAAGAAAAGTGACTTCATCTGGCACAATGATTGGCAGATGCGCATGTCTATTGTGAGCAGCATCGATCGATCGCCGCAGCACACAATTTTGCGGCGTTCCATTAAAAAGTGTTGCGATGTGATGTGCGCGCGATTGTGCGCTTGATTTGTGTGCGACTTTATCGTTTGTCGTTGTTGTTGTTGTTGTTTGGGCAAAATGATGAAGCACCACCACAAACAAGCCAAGTCAAATCGAAATTGCAAGAAACAAAAAAAAAAAAAAAAGATGGTATTACAACAAAAAGAAAAAGAAAAAGTAGAACCCGATCCTCCTTAAGCTTAAGTAATACGTCATCATGTGAAATGCCATCATTACAACAGAGAAATGCGTGAACGCACGCATTCTCGCTGTGCGTACGAGTATTCGTGCTTTTGCATTGCGTTATGTCGCATGTTTATCGTTCGGTCGGTCGGTCGTCATCTTCATCGTCTGAAGCGGTGCAGTAATGCGATGTGGCTGGATCAGGGCTGGTATAAAAAACTATATATAAAATATTTTGAATTTTGAGTCGTTCCAGAAAAGTTTGTGAATCGGTGGAGCTGCGACATTTTTTCAGAACAATCCGATGGATGAGATGAAGCAAATGGAAGAAGAAGAATTATATTAATAAGAAGAAGAATCAATAAATGCAATTTAATTACTCGTTATAAATTAATTTCATATGCTCATATTGTTTTCGTTTAAAATTTCCGAATCTCCAAAATATCTCAACTATTCCAACCTAACCAGCCCTGGTTGTGGTTGCTCTTGTTAAGTGCACAAATGTGTGCAATGTTGCTCGTTGGTTGTTGTTGTTGTTGCTAATAATAAGTGAGCAATGAAATCGGCTGCTGCCCGCCTGCTTTAAATTTACCCAAGAAGGCGAATGTTGTTGTGTGCGCTTGGCGCCTTAAGTGGCGGTACACTGCGAAATGGTTGCTCGCTCGCATTCGCATTCGAGTGACATGTCATGTTGTCTGTGCGCACACTGGGTTATTGCCGTCGGCTGAGGAGGCCTGTTTATTTTTTTTAGTTTAATATAATTTTACAATTGAATTGTTGAATGACCACAAAAAAATAAGAACAAACCAAATCGCCACACAAAATAAATAAAGACTGTGTGCTCGGCGGTTTTTTTTGCTGCAGCCAGCGCAAACATTTTGGTGAGAGCGAAAAGCATGATTGCGTGTGAAAATTACAATTCCTTGAGCGTGTTACTGTCAGCAAGCCCCTCTGGCTGCAATTAAGTAAAAAGCTTGGCAAGTCGAGTTCATGAAATATTATATGTATGTATATGTTAGTTTTGTTTAATAATGGTTACACCGCTTTATATCAGTACTTTCAGCTAACATGGAGCGCTGGGCACTATCGCAGCAAGATCGAATCGGAATGAAGTTTTTTCCTTCAACATATAAAATTAACATCGATCGGGACCTCGGATGTGGTAGAATTAATAAATAGTACAGCACATAAAGTTAGTTAATTAGATTTTTAATTAAAAGCACATTTTTGCTAAATAGAAACATAAGTAAAGTTTTATATATCATATGTATATGTATATATTTCATATCAGTTATATTATGTGATTTTCTTATTACTAGACAATCACAAAACTGCAATCACAAAAAAGTAATTGATTCCGAAATAGCTGCCAACTTGTTGCCAATGTTGTTTGTCTGCTCCATGGCCAATGGTGCCAACCAGAGAATACTCGTACTTGCTCCCGACCGACCGACCGACACACAACGCACAATTAAAAATGTAAACAAAAGCATATAGACAAAAAAAACCTAAACAGACACTTAACAACCAGCCAACTAGAGGCAGTTTTAAGCGTGTTGTTTTTTTGTTTGCCATAATGGCTGGCCATTTTTAATGAGCACCAGAATCAGTTGATTTCATTGCGTAGAACATTTTACAAGATGGATGTCAGGCAGGCAGGCAGTCATCATTGTAGGAGATACAAAAGAACTCAATAAAAAATCAATAAAAAAAATTAACAATTGTCATTTAAGTCTTTTGATTAACATAATATCTGAATAAAAACTTTGATAAATTATTATTAGCGATAACTGAATTGGACTAGCTTTGTGTGTAGTTGGTAGTACTTAAGAAATAATGCTTCAGAAAAGCTATTCAATTTGTTCACTTGAAACTAGTATAAACTTGGTCTTGTGTGAATTAACTCTAAAGTATAAATAGGATAATTTGCAAAGAACTTTACACTGTAAGTATATCCCAACTACATTTGATTCATAACCCTTTTAAAGGGATAATGACTTAATTACGGTCGGTTATGAACACCGTTTATATGTATTTGTTTATTATCAAGGGTTGTGAAGCCTTAACAATTTTAAAACAAAGTAGAATTCCTTTTTACATATATCAGAAGTACTCCAAGGTAAGTCGAAAATGTTCCATATCATTTCAATAGTACATATAGCAGAATATTTATATAAGTTTTTGATAGAGTATTCATATCATAGTCGCTTCCTTATATTTGGAAGCAGTGCAAGTAGCCCACAACTATTTTCAAAGTATCTTATAAATACTCAATTCATAATCAATTCGTTAAGCCTATTGACATTTAGAGCAAATAATATTTATATTATACATTCGAACTATACATATATAAACTTGATGTAACTAGTTGGAAGCCGTGTCAATGAACTAGAAAGACTTGTATTTAACATCACTAACTTTAGGCCAAAATTAAGCTAACTATTCTAGATACTTTGAATATTAGTTATTTAACATTAGAAATGTCTTTAAAAAATAATTTTTTTAATAACATTTTCGATTTCAATATTTTCACATTCAACTTGATTAATGCCACGATTTGTCAGAGCGTCACATACTCGTACGTTACTCTACAGAAACGTCAAGTCAGGTTCCGTAATTGAAAAATAACGGATGACGACTCAATACCATGTATCTGTATACTTGTAGATACATTTAAAAGTAAAAAATATCAACTCAATCAAAAGTACGGCACCAAGTTGTAGTCGCACTTTTAAGTAGCAATTTAATTTAATTAAAGCTATAACGACACATATACACACACACAGACACACACACAGACAAGAAGAACAACCGCAAATGACATATGAATCAATTCTAATACAATTTAGTAGTATTATTATTTATTTTTTTTGTTGGAAACGGAAAAATATCTTTGATTTACTAATGAAAAGTGTTCAACATGCGCAGATAATGTGCTACAAGCTCAGAAACTGTCAAGCAAATGTCATAAATCATATAAGACCGCTTTTTTTGCTGCTGCTGCTGATGCTGATGCTGTCCGGTTTTTGTTTTTTTGGTTTTTTTTGCTTTGTAATTTTTTTTCGGTTGTTAAAATGTCCGACACTGAATGAATGTATTTTCAATTAAACGAATTTATTTGCTGTATTATCGATTTGGCTCAAACGTTTCAAGCGAGCATTAAACGAGGCATGTAAATGCAACTTTAAAGTTGGAAAAAATTAAAGCGACTGTTTAAAAAAATTCAAATGTAAATAAAATAAAAATAAATCGACTATTTAAAAACTTATATTTCCGTAATATCATTCCGTCCTATTAAAATACACCCCAGCGCATTGTTTCAAGTAGCGCCGAAAGTATTCTTGGCACCATTTCCTACAACAAAACTGACGAATTCTTAAATAACGTTTATTTTGTATTTTGTTTTTCCTTTTGAATTTTTATTTTTATTTTACGTTATTTTTTCATACTTTTGTGTGGCATAAAAAATTCATTTACTTATTTAAGTCGCTAAGATTTGCTTATGCGCGCTTGTCTCGCGCTGAAGTCTGACATTTTCTGACAGGCCATGAGCAACGAAAATGTTCCTATTATTTTATTTTATTTTGTATTTTGTTCTGTTTTTTTTCTTCTCTCTCTCGACTGTTTCAAGTTTTGATATGAACGAACAGAAGAAGACAAAAAAAAAACAGCACTAAAAAATTATATATAAAAAAATGAAATTGGCGCAAAAAGAATATCAAAGAAAACCCTCTCCAGAAGTCATGACAGCTAAGTGACTCGCCTAACTGAATTGCTGACTAACAGCCTGTCGCAAAATATGAGTACATCTTACGTTCTACAAAAAGAACAAGACGAAGCAGCAACAAAAAAAAAAAGTTGAAATAAAATGCAGAGGCACTTTCAGTAGCTTAAGACGAGAATGCAATTCTAAGCGGCACAGTGGCCAAAGTTTCAAAGGAGGAGAGAAATGAAAGCGTTTTTTCCGAACGATTTATCATTCTTATTTATATATAGTTGCATTAATTTTATATTTTAATTTTTATTAAAAAATTTACTGGTCAAACAATCGTCTAGTTAGTATTCAGAAAAGTTAATGATCAGTATAATTTATATAAACGAGATAACCATACTTTCAGAAAAGTCTATCAAAGAATGCGTAAGAAGGAGATGCACACATTATATTGTTCCCAGGGTCTTAACAAATTTAATAGGAAATTAAACTGATACTACAGAAATACAGGATACAGGTAATATATCCGATACGTTTCTTAGCGAGTAGTTATAGACACAAAATAAATTCTTTCAAAAATGCGAACAAATCTCCAAACTTATTTAGATACTCGTATCATACAGGAAAATAACAATTTAAATCGTTTATGCTGAGTATGCTAGTATATGTATATATATATATTGTATATGGATCTCACTTTGAACGATTTTGCATTCTTTAATCCAAAAAACTAAACAATACTTATATACATTCAATTAAAATCAAATTGACTGATTGAATACAATTTCGAAATTTTTCGGTTCCACTCCAAATTGGAGTATTTAAAAATAGTCCGGCCAATTTTGTATTTCAGAAAAAGAAAAAAAAAAAGCACACGGCAACACGAGCCTTCACTTAATTCCACTGTAAACAGCGGCGAGAGCGAGTGAGTGAGTTTATCTCTCTGCACGTGTTAAAATATTTAAAATTAAGGGCGGAAAAATAATCAAAAAGACGTCCGTCCATCCGTCGTCTTTTCAGAAAGAACGTCGCGCGGCGCAAAATGCCGCCGCCGCCGTCGTCGTCGTCGTTCTTGTCGTCGTCGCTGTCATCATTGTCTGCTTTAAAGATTACAGCAGAATATTTGTAAAAATACAAAAATACGAAACGAAAATAAAACAATATACATATGTATGTATGTATGTATGTATGTATGTATGTATGTATGTATGTATGTATGTATGTATGTTCGTATTTATATAAAAACAGGCGGCAGCAAAAGAATAACGAATAAAAGATAAAAGGAAAACAAAAATATTTACAAAATATTTTCCACTCCAACGAGATATGAAAACGCTTGCCTGACTGACTGACTGCCTTGCGAGGTGGGGTGGGGCGGCTATTTGGAGGCGCACTGCAAAGAGTAGCGGCTGCTCTACCGAAAAACAGCGCCAGCGGATACCACAATAATAATAAAAACAACAACAACTCAGCACACGCATCTGAACTAAGTGCGCGCCAAACAAATTGTAAAACTGAACTTGACTGAGAAATCAACAGAAACAACAAAATTTCGCAAATGCCGTTCTTGTTTTGGTTCTTGTCAGTGTTGTTGTTGTTGTTTTTGTAGTTGTTTCATACTATGCGCTCCAATGTTGTTATATCGAATTAGCCCCAGAATAGGGTGAATGTGTGTTTTATTGTGTTTTGTTTTTCACAACTTGCTTAAAAGTGTTCTTAAGTTGCTCGAAAAATAAAACTACAAGATACGTTCGCAAAGAAGTGCAATACTGTCTGTCTGTCTATCTGTTTTTTCTACAATGCAAACATTTTGCAATACAATTACACTGACACATTGCTCTAATATGTGCAGATACAATTATTATTCCATATTTAGTAGATCTTCCATAGTCTTTGGATAGATACAAGAAAAAAAAATACAAAGTAGAACCTCATAAAATATGCAAATGAACAGCACGTCAGCGTTATGTGACGCCAGCAGATATCCTTGAATTCATTATGACAGAAATGTTCGTATTATGCAATGTACGCCTCTGGGCCATTTACTGCACAGTGCTGCAAAGCCAGGCAAAGACACAAGAAACTATCGCCGATAGTTACAACAAATTCGATCAAGCATGAAAAGGAGATATAAATAAATAAAAATTAAATTTATAAAATGTTCTATGAAAATTTATCATTGCATCCAAATGTTAAAATAACATTTGATAGTGTTATGTTTATTTAACATGATGCAGTGTAAATTTAACATACATTGTAAGGTCAAATGCAGCTATTTGAAAACTTAGCATGAAGCAAGTGTTAATTTCAAATGATACCCTGTTCAATTAACATTTTTTAAGGTAAAGTTTAAAAAATTTTGCAAAAATCAACACGATATAAAGTGTTAAATTAACATTTCGGCCTATTGGACCAACATTTTCTATCGTCCTAATGCTCACAAAAACTAAATATAATTAATATCGCTTCAAATGTTATTAGTAATATGTTAAAAATTATTAACATGAAAAAGTGTTAATTTTACATGATTTTTTTTGCACCTATAATGAACTAAGTTTCAATATTTTTTTTTGAATTTATGCAAATAATCAATTCTTCAATTTTTGTCCAGTCTTTACGCACTCTGCACTGCCGCCATCAACGAATATTTCCCAAGGATTGCCCAACAACTTGCCCGTGGAGAATCCGATAGGTCGACTGAAATGAGCAAATATCACACGAAGAAGACTCAAAAGGAAACCAAGAAAAAAAAAACAGCTGTGCAGAAGTCAGCGAAAAGAAGACAACGCACACTGAACCTGCTGTTAGAACGAACCTCAGCGATGGCAAATCGACAATCGGCGCATGCGCAGCAGGAATTTCTACCGCTTAACTTGTGCACAGAGCAAAGAGAAAGTTCTTGCATTATTCCGAATTAGTGCACGCAATGTTGCATAAGGTCAGTTGTATCGGTTGAGGTGTATGTATAGTCGGTTACAAGAATATGAGCAATTTCTTATGGATTTTAGCAAACACTTGGAGTGGATACAAACTCTTGTATTTGACTTTGTTCTTAAAAATATGTGGACACAAAACGAACGCCTTGAAATGCTGCGAACATTTTTGTTTTTATTTTTTAATTGCTTTCTTGTTTGTTTTTGTACTTGAACTTCCTGCTGTCAGTCGAGCGCTCGGACTACCTGGTCAGATACGAAAAATGAAAAAAAAACTGAAAAAAAATGTTGAACTTAACACACTCTTAAAGTATTTTTATGACCAACATTAAATGACCAAAATAAAGCAATTAACCTTGTTCGTCTGACATTAGTCATGTTGTTGTTTTTTGTTGTTGTTTTTGTTAAAAATGTATACGCTTCAGTGAAAATGAAGTCGTAAATTTAACACGTAGTTAATTGCAATTGTAGTCAAGTTAGCAAGTTAGCCTGACTGATTAGCGTTGATGGCTTTATGGATACTACCAACACGATGACATAATTCATATTCTGAACTTTGTGGTTAACGGAGTCATTTGTTTTTGTTGTTGTAATTTAGAATTAATTTATTAACAAGTCAAATGCTATTCAAAGAATTTCCGGTTGGTTCCCTTTACCAAATTAGAACTACAATCTATAAATTACGAAACAAATTTCGGATGAAAGGTAACCTCAAAGGATCTGCCATCAATATATGATACCCACAACATTTTTAAACAAATTTGTAATCCAGGAATTGACTTGGAATCGATTCGTGTCTGAATAGGAAATTAGAAACAAACGGAAACAATTCCGATAAAAAAACTGAATAATTATTTCATTAATTGTAGATATTCAAAATAATCGAAAATGGATTAAGCTCTTCCAGTATTTTCACGAACACACATATACATGTAGAAGAAAAACATACCACTACTAATACAATACGGATGCGGGATATAGTGAGAAAAACTTGTTTGTTGTAACTTACTTACGAGGAGAGGGTGAAATGAAGTTTCGAAACAGTTGATAACTTATCCACGCGACGTGGCATGCCTTGGCAGCGCACTAACAGCGGTAGACAGTTGCTTTTGTTTCTTGTTTTTTTTCGTGTGTGTGTGAAAAACACGCCAACATACGCACACACTCGCATTGTAAATAGTACATGCCGGACCGACACACATATGCCGGGGATGTTTTTCAACTGATACCGAGCGCAATTTTTGAAATACTTCAACAGAAGCAGCAGCAGCAACTAACAAAAACAAGAACAGCCACAACCCTCGCAAACCAAATGCGGTGACGCTGCACAGTATCTTACTGTTCAATAAAATTTTACAAAAATTATGAGTAGAATTTAAAGATTTATTAGTCAGTTTTTAGTTAAAATTTTTAATCGTATTTAAATCCGATTTTAAATCGAATGTAAAGATAAAATTATTTTTTGTTACATACATACATATGAACTCATGTATCTGGAATTGTGGTCATAGTTCAGGTCTAACTAAGAACGTTTGACTACTGAGCTTGCTCGATGCCTTTAGTATACAGTTAGGTTTACTTTCCATACCGAAAAAGTCAAAATAAAATTTTTCAATTCGACAGATATCTCGAAAAGTTTAATAAGAAAAATTGATGTTCGAGAGTTTAGGTTGCAAAAAGAAATCATCTCAAGCCACCATTCGAATACTGCATTAAAATTTAGATGCCACCATTGTCTGTATTTTTCTTTCAACAATCAAGTACTGTGCATTGTTGCTAGCGAGTGCTAATGCCATTTTTAGCATTTTCCACATAGATATTGAGTTTTTCCACTTTCCCTTGTTTTACTCGTAGTTTTCCGTCAATTGATATGAGCGCGTATATCTATGTGTTTGTGTGAATGTGTTTACAAGTGTGTGTGAGTGTGTGAGTGTAAGCGTGCGTGTTGATTTACCATGGGTAGGTTTTTGTGGTGGTTGAGAAAACATTTTGCTTAAGCGAAAAAATCTTGGCGCAGTAATGGTTGTCATACACACACAAATACTATACACACACACACTCACACAGACCTAACACACTCGGTGTATTATCAATGTGTGTGGTGTTGGATATTCTTGATTTTGCCGGTGAAATATCGGAAATCAAGTTTTTCCCTGCATATCCTTATTGTTTTTTTTTTGTGTTTTCGTACTTTTGTGGTCCCTTGGGAGGGGGGATAGAAAGCAAATCAAGTAAATCTGGTTTGCAGCTAAACTGCTATGCAGCTAGTTTGAAAAACTACAAACATTTCGAAAAATCGTTAGAAATTGCAGTTAAAATGTTGTTTTATCGATTAAACAAAACGATTAGATGCAGTGGCAGTGGCAGAGGGTGCTCTTAAAAAAAGAAAACATTGCCAAAGGCGGTAGAAAACCTAAATAAATAATTTAAAAATTGGTTGTTTTTTAAACTGCCCACAAACCTTGTGCACTTGCAATTAATTTCACTTTATTTCGGACGTTCTAATGGATTCTCTTAGTCCCTTTGCAGTTTGCGCTCGCTCGCCAAAGTCACCAAGGCGCACGACGCGGTGCACGGTGCACCACAGAGTTTTCACCAAAAGCTGTGCGAACAAAAAAATGTGTTCAAGTGAAATTTTTAATTAAGCCCAGCGCAGAATGTATAGCAACACGTGTTTGGTATTACGCACGGCTTTTGCTTCTGAAACGTCTCTGTCGACCGCTGAGAGCTTTTGCTGCATGCGGCAGCAGCAGCAACAGTAGCGGCGTTGGCGTTAACGTTGGTGGTGCTGTGAAACTTCAGATGCGGTACATTTATTTAAAATTAAAGTAAAAAAAAAAATTTAGGCTACCGGAGGTTGAACTTTTTATGGAAGAAAAAAAAAACATATTTTTAAAGGCGGTTGTCGGTTGGACACCAAAATCATTCTTATCCTTAATCTTATTAACTTGCAGTCGATAATCGCTTTTAAAAATTATGCATTTCCATGCCATTAAAAATGTACAGTTGGTCGCCTTAATAACGCCTAGCAAGTTGTCAGCGTTGCATTAGCGCTGATGTTGCTTTGGTCGCTAACAGCCAGTCAGCCCGCCAGCCATTAAGCCTTAATGCTTAATAGCAATGGGCGTGTTTTGCCGTTTCCAAATGGCTGCAAAACATCTCATTTCATTTTACGTCATCGCGCAGCAAACTAATTTTATGAAAGTTGACATAACCACATGTGGAAATGTGGAAAAGTGTGGCTAAATCTAAACACGACCACCAGCAGAACAGTAGCAACAGCAACAGCAGCAGCAGTTGGAGGAGCAGCAGTCGCTGTCGACCACAAAACCATGCGCTATGCCCGATGGAATTGTTGTCACTGAATTAACATTGACGTGTGCTTACATGCGCCATTTGTGCCACATTTTGTTTTTTTTTGGATTTTTGCCACATTATACACACACACCGCCATTACACACACACACACACAGAAATTTTGTGTTTCATTTTTGGATTTTGGCATTTCATTTGCTACTTTTTTGTTTTCGGTTAAAAGCAGCAGCCGACAAGCCCACTTTTGGTTGGTGTCGTTGTTTTTTTTTCATATCTGGTTGCTTGCCACCAGCCAACATAATTATCAAATTAGTGTATTTGTATGTGTGTGTGAGTGTGTGTGTTTGAATAAAACTCCATTAGTAGGATAATGTGTTTTGTGGTGTGCAACAAAGTGCCTTTTGCGTCGCAGCTTTAAGTTTAATGGAGTTTAAGTTTGTAAAGTTAGTTTCTAAGTTTGCTTTAGTAAATATCGGTTTGGTAAGAAATATTTTCTAAAATCTGATATTGGAAGAATATAGTTCCATTTCAAAGAACATTTTTTATACACGCTTTAATTGTCTAATTTTGGTTTTAAAAGTAAGTGAAAAGAACAAGAATCCACTAATGCCTTTTTAACTTTGGAAAAAATCTGTTGAAAGAAATTTGCTAACCGGGTAATTAATTCTATTTCTAATCTAATCGATTAATTAAAATATTTATAATTCAAAATAAGTTTAATTTTTAATTTAAAAAATTTATGATATCAGAATTATTGATGCAACCATCGGTCAGTTACTGGTTATAGTCGAAGTGATCCTGAATATATCAATTCTTGGTTTTCTTATTGAGTTGTCGGTTCTTGGATTACTAACCTATTTTTTGAGGTATCAAGAAGTTTTAAATTTTATTAAAATATTTGAATTACTTATCAATAAAAAGTTAACATATGGTTGGTGACTATCAATTTGTATATAAGTATATATATAAAGTATTTTCCTTGATTGTATATCAATTATGTTATTTAATTTCAAAAATTCACAAGTCGTAAGACCATACACAAGCAGAATAAGATTAAATAAATAATAAGGACATAAGGATATAAATGCGGAACTGCCTTAAGTTGTCAAGTTCAGACATAGCTTTGATGAAATTCTTCAAGAAGTCTTTATTTAAATGACTAAAAACTTACTCTATGTTGATATTAAGATGAACATATTACCTGAAAGTAGAATAATATAGAAAATAAAATTAGTTGAAATTTTTTATTAGTAGTTGGATATTAAAAAAAATTTCTATAAATCATATTTATAGAAAATAAATAAGCGTTATTCTCGACTTCTTAATAGTTAAATTTGGCACGTCAATTCGCCAATAATTGGAATTGGCGCAAACGAACCTTAACATTTAATTGCCGCCCCCACCACAGCTAATTAATGGAAAAGTCATTTGCAGTCATTTACAACCAACATATCCACTTCGATAAAGCTCAAACGCTACCTTCAAAACCATAAACACACACATACACACACACACACACACACGACAATTAAGAAAAGTGTACATTTACAAACAAACCAACACCGACCGGCCGCCGTCAATCGTTCAATTGACCATAAAAAGGTGTTGCCGAAATAAGCCAGCAACATCAGCAGCAACGGCTCACAAAAAAAAAACGCCAACATGCCACAAAATTACTTAATTACTTACTTGCACAGCAAAGCAGTCAGCCAAAAGAATCCGAGGCGAAAAGAAAAAAAGAAAAACTTAAAACAAAGTGTAAATTAAATGAAAAATTCATGCACGGATTTTAATTTTTTTTTGCAGCCATTCAAGCTGCATTTTTCGTTGTTGTTGTTTATTGAATTTTAAATGCCATTATCACCTCGCATTCTGCAGATGTCGCAGACAATTTTTATTTTTTTATTTTCCAGCTGCATCAGCACGAGCAACCGCTGCAACGAGCGACGACGGACGATGGACCTGCAGTGGCGGCATGAGGATCGCTTACCTAATTATCGCAATTATTGCGAATTTACAAATTGATACGAAATTGATTTGTGTCCGCTGATGCCGTGTGTCGTCAAGCTAAGGTTGAACAACCAGTTTGGTCACAGAAACGGAAAGATCATTTTATATTGAATATGTATTGTATTTGGGCGCGAGGTGAGATTTTAGGTGATTTTTCAATTAATGAGTGATCCCCGGCAGCACACGAAGTAAATATAAATACAAAATATAAATCAGTTGAAAGAAGAAACTTGTGAGATGCCTGCATAATTAAGTCAAATGTGCTTTGTGACCGGTAAGAATGCATAAATTAGTTAAAGTATTGGGAGCAGTATGAGACGACATATCGATAAAATATGAAGTGTAAAAAAATTGTATGTAGGTATGCGCTTTCATTCGAATATTCGAAAATGTTTAAACATGAACGCATCTTCGTTAATTTAAATCCTTGTCATTATGTGTTGGATTTTTTAATTTTCTTCTTTTGTATAAAGGTTTCGAGTAAAAAATATCGTCATGTCCAAACTGAATGACAGCAGCCGGCATCAGCATCAGAAAATGTTAATGTCTGCGCATTAATATGCGCATTTAGTTACCGATCAAATTAAGGCAGGCAGGCATGTGTGTGTGCGTGTGAGTGAGTGAGTGAGTGTGTTGACCAATTTTGTTGAGTGTGGCAAGCAAAAACTTAGTCACACGGGTGAAAAAAGCCATTTCGCTTGAAAAATCACGGCATTGAGTTGGCGAACAATTTAAGGGTTATATATTAAGTACATACTTGTATATATTATAACTGCATATATAATACAATGCGATAATTTTACAAACATTTAATTGACTTAATAAAAAGTTGTTTATAGTTTCGATATTGATAATTTTGGAATCATAATTACGTAGTTTTAATTAATCTTGAATAGTACAACAAAATAGGATTTATAAATATGATTGAATATTTAGATTATAATCTTAAGGGTGTCGGCTCTGCTATACGCTTAGGTTTCTAAAAATTCTTTCTTACTCTTTTGCTTTAAAATTCTCTTTAACTTTTGCCTGCTTACCGTATCAACTTTTGGTATAAGATTTCTTAAAATTTTGCATTTAAAAATCGACTTTATAGACCCTTAATATTCCAACAACTTATATTGCAATTGTAGAACTTTCAATTTTAATTAGATATCGAGACTTTCTTACACTAGTCTATTTTATGGTTCTCTTCAACTCTAGCCTTCTTAAAAGCAACTATAACACTAGTTCGAGTATATATGTATGTAGGAACATAAATATTCTGGCTTATTATGCTGATATTTCATAACTTTATATTATCTTAAGTTTTCCTCAATTTTTATTTAGATATCATGATTTTCCTCTACTGATATACTTCAGGATTATCGTCAACTTAAGCCTTCTTATCTCTTAATTATAAGCTTAATGTTTCGTCAAAAGTTTATAATTTTATAGTTCAAGTATATAGGAACCTGAATATTCTGGCTAATTGTATCAATATTTTATATATTGATGCTAATTTTGTGCCAGAATTCCGTTTTTCTTCCTTTTTATCAACTTAAGTTGTTGTAAGGTTTTATCAAAACTTAACATTTTAGTATATAAAGGAATCTTAGTCTTTCGGCATTGATAATGCAGATCTAGATGCGGTGTTTTATTATATTTATTGATTCCGATATACAATATATACAACGACAAAGTAGTTTAAACGTATTTTGGAAATGACATAAGTCATAGTTCACTGAGTTCCCTTTTACATAACCTATTGAAAATAAATGTAGTCAATTAAAAACCAATTAATATTGCTCCATTAGAAGTATATATACGATTTGCTGGACAACAATTCTTTTCGCTTCTCACATGTTCACTTTAGCAAAATCCAAAAAGGCGCAATGCTCTCGGCATCCATCCAATACAAATGCGAGAAATTCTCATGCGATAACAAATTTTTCAATTAAGCCATTAATTCACTCCACACCACATACATCAGCGTACGGTGCGAGTATGAGTACGAGTACGAGTACTCATGTGGCATCATCATTCCTCATGTCGCATTATTTTATTTAGCATCAGCGGCAGCAGCAACAACAACAGCAACAGCAGTCATTGTCCATAAGCGCGCACGCTCTCGCCGCCTCCACTGCCCGTCCCGACGACTAAACAGCGGACTATCTACTCCAGTGAATTCGTTGGTCCAGCCGAAAGTATGTCTGTCCGACCGTCTGTATGTCTGTCTGTCTGTCTGTATATATGTCCGTCTGTCGGTTTGTTTGTTGGTTGTTTGTCTGTTCGTTGTGCAGATTGTATACTTGTCGTCGCAAGTTTCAAAAAGTTGCTCTCAACAAAATTTTGCGCATACATTTCATAGATGTAGTGGGCAGGGGGGGGGGGGGAAAACACTTTGCTGATTTTCAATGACGGCAAAGATATACCAAGCGGCACACACCCGGCTTTGTACAGTGCAGAATATTTAAATAAAACAACAACAAAAAATAAAATAAAATGCAAACAACAATGTACGTCGATGTTGCGTTGCGGAAACAAGTGTTGCCTCTTAAATTCAAGTTGATGATGACGATGATTATGATGAACACTTTGGTGACGCTGCTACGCAAATATATTTTATTGCCTGCGAATTAGTTGCATTTACCTAAGTTGCAAAATGTGTAGAACCGCGCCGCGTTATCAGTGATTTAGTATTCCATGTGTGTGTGTGTTTGTGTCTCTTATCAATAAGTTGTCATATTGAATTTATATAATCGATTATACTGCTATTTCATTTTACTCTTCCATTCAGTATCTTAGTTTAGTTTGAATGTCATTTTTGAGTCGGAATCTATTCCAAGCACGAGTAGATAAGTCCACGACGCTGCGAATTCTTCAAAATAATGAAGATCTTATAGAGAAGTGAAGATGGAATCAAATAAATCCTAAAACGTATTTAACTTGCGGATGTTTAAAGAACGCCCGATTAGCGCTTAGCGTTAGACTGAAATGCAATTTAAAAACTTTGTTCATAATAGACATTAAATACCTACATACAATCGAAACTAACGACTCATTTAGTTAAGGTTGCCGTAGTTCAACTGTCACTAGAGCCAAACATTTAAATTTCATTGCAAGATTAGATAAGCAAATTGCACAGCATTTACCAATGGTAATAACGGCAATTTAATAACAGCACTAAAAGCACATCACTATGCGAGTAGTGCTGCAACTGCTAAATGTGTGGAGACAACAAACAGTCACAAACGATTGAACGACATGACAATTTGCTGCTACCTACCACCAACTGATTATGCGGCAGTAGTAAAAACGCGTTTAACGATAGAAATCTTTGCTTTGTCAATCAAGCTTCATGCAACGACGACAGACAGACAGACAGACAGACAGACAGACAGACAAACAGACAGATGGACGGACGGACAGACGTGTACATTGCGATGGACATAAACGAAAATTAGAAATAAATAAAAATTAAATACGAAAATAATCGTCGAGAATCGCAGAGACAATATAAAAGTGTTGCCATACTGCGCGGCCGGTGGCATTTAACTGATTTTAATAGGTTTATCGGTGCAATCAGACAATTTTTGGTATCCGCTTTCGTCTCTGATTGCCCGATTGCACCGAGCGCTGCGCATGTGCAAATGAATTTTAATTAATTAAAGACGAGCGAACGAACGAACGAGCGAATGAGCGAGCGTAGGCATTTTGTGAAAAGCAAAAGCGATAAGCAAATTGCAGGCGCCTAAGTTCAAAGGAAGCGCGTAATTATGTATTTCACTTGAGCGCTAAGTGCCACAAACAAAACCCGGCAAGTGTGTTAAAAAATAAATTTTCTGTATTCAGTCAGTCAGTCAGTCAGTCATTTATTTATTTTTTTTTTTAATTCTTTTGTAACTAAACTGAAAATGTCGTTAAATTGCAGTCGGGGGCCAAAATTCAACAGGCCACACAATTGAGTGTGCTCTTAATTAAGTCATCGCCGGTTCAAAGTGAGTCAGTGCGCTTAGTTAATAGCGACGACATTTAAGTGCGATTGACTTAATCCGTACATGAGATCAGGCGCGCGCGCTCGCTCGCTTACGACAAGCAAGATTCTTTTAAACGCATTCAGTGCGCTTGCGTAGTAGCGCTCAAAATAATGAACAAATGAAAAAAATCGAAAAAAAACAACAAACACAACACAAACAGCTTGTTTCGGCCTTATTTGTACTTACAACAAATAAGAGACATTAACTTGTTAACTTTATTAAGATGCGATGCGACGCACTACCAGTACGAGTATGTTAATTTGTTTGTTGTTTTACTGTTTTTGTGAATTTTTGTTGTTATTGTTATTGTTGTTGTTGTTAACTACTTTTTTTTTGTATAGTTGTTGAGGCTTACAATAAAACGCGTGTCATCATTAAACTTACAATAAAACCCACATAGACCCACACACAAACATATGGCGAACCATAGCGAACTCATGTTCTAAGACCTGCAGCTAGCTAGCCACGATGTAGCAAATGTCAACAGCAGAAAAGGTTTGGCGCGGCCGCCCGGGATTTGCGACAGAAAAAAAAACTACGATTCAATGTCGGTACACTAATAGAATTTAGATTGTATTCTTTGGATAACAACCTGTTCATTGAAATGACTGTAAAAGCTCTGACAATCATAGATTATAGTCGTAAAATAATCTTAATCACAAAATAATCACAATCATATGATGATCAGATCCATAAATTGAGTAGTTCCGATTACATCTGGATTTTATTATAATTAGCTCGAATTTGATCAATTCTAGAATCAATTTAGGTATGACATCATAATTACTAGATAAATTTGTATAGAACTAAATTTGGTATCAGTCCGATCATTTCGGAATCCAGATATGAAGAGATCCTGTTTTAAACTGAAACCTTATATGAATGGATTTGATAAGATCTAACAAATTTATACAAGTTATATATGTACATCATCATATATTTTTTATATATTAGACCCACTAAAATCCATAGTATAAGGAAAGCGATGTAGCCTTGCATAGGTCAACAAATTTTTAAGCAACACTAAAGGTAAATAAAGATCTTATAATTACATCTAATTTATTTTTATATATACATATATGTTTGTAGAACTGTATTTAATTTTCTCAGTGTGCCTGGATGTAGGGTATTTCGTTCAGACTTTAATACTTGTGTACTATACTATGATATTTTCAAGACCAGTCTGTTGTTTAACAAATTTCTTGTATATTATTTTTTCCCTTCACTCTCTTATTTTTTTTTTTACAATTTTTTTCCAGCTATGCCCAAAAGGGAATTCCTATTGTATTGCCAGTCAACAATTTCGATGTAAGTATGTATGTACGTATGAGTTCGCGCTTGCATTTTTGTTGTTCTCAATATTGTTTCTTTTATTTTAACTGCTTTAGACTCTGCGCTTTTATTGTTTGGCCATTTTCGACTGCATTAATGTCAACGGACATGTGCCTTTTAATACATTTCGTTGACCAGACGGAGTAGTAGTGGCTGTCGACCCTTTTTGCTTTTGCTTCTTCTTAACATTGTTAAGAGAAGAGCAGTGAAGACAAGACAAGCCGAAGGCATGATAAAACCAGCGTTGCTGCTGACCGCCAACTGTGCGCGCATGTGTCCTCAATTTGGTATAAAAGCGATCGTGTTTGTCCTTTGTATATATATTGTATAAACTATTGTTGTATTAAGCTAAACGCTGCACAGGGTGTATAGTAATTTTAGGTTGTATCGTGGATTATATACGAACGTATGTAATACGCACGCACGATAAATTAAATTGAAGCGTTTGAAAGGACGTGTGCTTTGAAATTTCTAGAAGGTGTTGAGAAAATTAGTGTGATCTTTAGCAAGATAAACACATGTTTTCCGACTTGGCGTTAATACTAGGGCATTTGTGAATTTTACAATAGTATATATTCTGGTGTATGACGTGAAGGTGACCTTATGTAATTTAAAAAAAAATGGCTGTACTTAAGTCTACGATTCATGTTAAATTAACACTGCACCATGTTAAATTAACATATACAGTTTAATGTTATTTTAACACTTAGAATCAATGATAAGTTTAAGATTTTCCAAATCCAAAATGACTAAATCTAAATTACCAGTTCAACTGTTGGAATAGATCTTGATTTACCAAGAACTTGCAACGTATTTAATTGTAGTTTGTAATTAATTCAAAATTAGATATAATAAAAAAAACCTTGATACACATAACGCACAGCATTGATGTGCATCAAAAGCCGCACATCAGCGAGACGTGAACATTTCAAACTCCAAACTTCATGCCACGCGCAACGATGCGTTAAATGATAAATAATTTCAGTTAAGTTAAGAAGATACCGACTAATGGATTAAACCGTAAATTATGGCCATGCTACTATACGCTGGCCAATTTTCATTAACACGATATAGTGTAAGCGATTTGTATTCGTTTAATTATGAGTTAAAAAACATTTTTTTTATATTTTATCGTTAAATATTTTTCTTTTCGGTTTATTTATTATTTCAACTTTTAAGAATTTATTCAAACAAAATAGTTACACTTGTCAGACCGACAGACAAACAGACAGACAAACAGACAAACAGTCGCTTTTAACAAGCTTCCTTGTTAAATCAACAAAAGCGCGCGCAACAACTGTGTTCGCCACATATGCACTCCGCTCCGCACCGCACCGCACACGACTATTTGGGCAGCGCCCCACAGCCAATCAGTAGCGTTTCGAGTTTTTTTTTTCTGTTTGCTTTTATCTGTTATATTTTATTTTTGTTGTTGTATATTTTTAAGCAGCAGATCCTTTGTGTACACAAGTACAAATACGAAAAAAAATATTAAAAAGAATACAATGACAAGTGCGCACACATATGCACACGACACAAGGCGAAATTAAGAGCAAAAGTCGCAAGTAGGGAAACATTCCCGTAATGATATTTAAATAGAAGAAGAATTTCCATAAATGTAGGTCTTAATAAAACAAAATTTATTGACTGCTAACTACAAGGGCTAACACATTTCTCTAAAAATACAAACTAGCACTAAACTGTTTCCGCTATGTATAATATGTATAATCTGTATTTTGCCCATGCTAGTTTGTACAAGTATGTGTGTGTGTGTGTGTTTGTGTTTTGTTGTTATTCGAAAATTTATTCCCTTTTTATTGGCATATATTAAAATTGCATGATGGCACGCAACGTGCGCGTTCTGCCAGTGTTGCCAGTGTTATTTTCCATTTTTTGTTTGTTCTTCGTTTAAATGTATTTTTCTACTTCAAATGTCTTCTGATTATGCTGTGACACCAAATGTTACCGCACAAAGTCGAAGTTTTTGTTGTTTTTGTCATAGTTTTTTTTTTATTTTGTTGTTTTGTTGTTGGGGTTATATTTTTTTTTTGGATTAATACAGCGTAAATTTCGACTAAAATATGTGCTATCATGTCGCTGAATATTGTATGTGGCTAATAATATGCATTTACAAACCAATACATGTACAAATCACATGCAAAAAGAAAAAAAACCAACATGCATACATATATACATATATACTATACATGCAATATGTTGTAATAGTGTGTTGTTAATATTGATAAATGGTTTCGAGCAGGTGAGTAAAATGTCATTTGCATAAACACCAAAAAATTCACAAGGCGTTCAAGTTAAGAAGAGGTTTGCATTAATTTTGGCATGGCAACCATTTATATTTCAAAAAGGACTTTTCGAATAGGTCTAGAATTTTAGTAACATATTCTAATATAGCAAGTTTCGCACAAGAACACAGTAGGAAAAGGAATCTCATGCACAAAAAAAATATGCACTGTACGTGCACTTAAAGTTTAAAAATATGCCTGAACAACTGGAAAATATGCTCTTAAAACACCTAAAATATGCACTTGAAAACAATGTTTTTAAATATAGGTTTAAAATAATTTAATAATATTAAATAAAGTAAGTAAGTAAGTAGTAAGAAAATAAGTATAAATGAAAGTCCTGGATCGAGGGTGAAGTTTATTGTGTGCCATGAATTTTCTACTGCCTTGTTGTATATAGTACGCTAAAAAAGCATTACAAATGTCAGCCGTTTCATCAGTAAAATTGTTTCAGTACTAATATTCTTGCTTAACGTTTTCAAATAAGTATCTTTTCTAATTCATTTAAAAAAAATTCGATCGATGCCGAAAATCGGTCGATGTCTAGTAAAACCTAAAACCAGTTACTAACAGTTAAGTATGATGGCTCAGATGTATATTTAAAAGGTTACAGACAGAATAGATTATAGAGAAATGTTACTACTTTAAATTAATGTACATTAAAAAATTATCTAAATTATGAAAAGGAGTTAAAAGTGGAAATCAAAAATTGTTTGAAAATATGCAAAATCATTCACTTATTGTAAAATATGCCAAAATATGCACAGTTTTCCAGAAATATGCAATACCTTGCATATATTAGAAAACATGCCGAAATATGCACAGTTTTCCAAAAATATGCAAAATCATGCATTAGAAAAGAAGCAAAATATGCAGAAACGTTTAAATGCAATGAATGAAATCATTATTTCAAAATATATCAAATGAGTATTTACTTCATCTTTGAGTTGCCCAGTATTATAAAAATATGCATTTGCATGAAATTCATTTTCCTATTATTACCTTCTTACTTAAGATTCTTTTTATTTTTCCTATTGAATCTTAAGAGCGTCTTAAAATTCCATTCTACTATGTACATGAATTAACTAACTTGAAACTTTAAATATGCAGTTAAGTAAATGAAACTTAAATTTTCACATTTGTAAAAATATGCTGTAATACCAGAGGCTCAGGTCGAATTTGGGTTACACAAGAAAGACTCGTACTCGTAGCAGGTACTTCGGAATAAAATAAGAGACCAACAGAAAATTTAAATAAAATTGTGCAACAAGCCGCCGGCCACACAGCACATCGTCCAACGTTTACACTTTCATTGAGAAAACAATTTTTACAGCGCGTAACATGAAACGTCATCAGCATCCAGTGCCGCCGCCGCCGCCATGAACACCCAAGGCTACACATGAACATGGGAACAATAACAATAACAACAACGAGAGCAGCAGCAGTAACAACAACAAAAAAAAAGCAAACGTCAGAAATCCCCAATGAAACCAGGCTCACACGGCAATATATAAGCTTTTGCGGCAATTGAGTTTAGTAGCAGCAAACGACGCGGAAAACCGCGCGCGCTGCAATGCACAAACCAAGCAGCAGTAGCAGCAGCAGCAACAACAAACTGACGGGCGGCATTCATAAGTTCTATGAATAAATTTCCATAAAAAAAAAATTATTCCAGCGTTTTTTGTAAACATTTTTTTTGTATTTTTTTATTTTATTTGCGTTGTTGTTGCTGTTTTTCTTTATTATTTTTTGTTGTTGCTGTTGTTTTTCAACTGATAGATGCAGTTACGTTGCACTACCTACAACAAACAACAACAACACGTAAACTAGAAATTGCATAAAAAATTTAAAACAATTTTCAATAAAAGCTTTCCAAGTGACTAAATGCATATTCTAAGGTTCTGAGCTCGTTGCTGTGGCTTGACGCTGTGGCTCTAAGGCTGAGTGCGCCACCGCCGCTGCCGTTGCCGCCGTCGTTGCCGCTACCGCTGCCGGTGCGCGTGTGTTGGAAGCGACATTTTGACTGACATTTTTCTTGCATATCGTTTACGTTTGTTTATACATACATATATGTATGTATATATGTATCTCTATGCATGCTAGATTTTTGTTGTTTTACAACAGTTGTCGTTGTTCTTGTTGTTGTTGATGTTGTTGCTGTACAGCATGCTGTAATATTGAATAACACCACAGAAGCAAAAGCTACAAGCAACATCTTATGGCATAAAGTGACCATGCGTCTTTATTTTTGCGGCAAATTTGTCTTTTGCCGAAAATAAGTAAAATAGAATTGAGCAATTTTAATATTAATAACTTTAAATTAACAGTTGTAGTTGCATTAAGAGATAAATTGCTATCTAAATTTAGGAGCAATCGGGCTTGATTTAAGATTTTTTATTCAGACTCAAATTAAGATTGCCCGGTCTCGATTTAATATATATAAACCTAGAAAACTACTTTTCATATATTGTATTAAATCGAAAATGTCCTTCCCACGTCAAGTCCTTTAAACATTAATTTCGTACAAAGCAGTTGGTCACTCTATCTATTTGGTACATCACCGGGCAACATTTGCCGTCCGTTGAGAAGGTAAACTGATGCCTTCACATGTTGTTAACCCATTTCTGGCGTCGTCGTGTAGGTTGTTGTTGTTGTATTAAGGATACATTCTCTGTGCGACTTCTGGACTGGCTCTGTGTGAATGTGTCAAGCGCGAAACGTTTTTTTTCTTCTTCTTTCGTTTTTGCGAGCAGTTAATGCAACTGATATGCTAACTTTTTGTGATTTGATGTGGCGCGCTACAGAAACATGACAGAATTTTTTTTTGGTTAAGTTGAAAATTGTTCTTTTTAGTCAACAAAAAATTAACAACAAATGCCAAACTACAATTACACTAATTGTTGATATAATGAAGCTGTCATTGTCACCTGTCATGTTAATCTCTCAGCTAAAAATAATAATTTAAAGTACTTGTACCTACCTACCTACCAACCTAGCTAGCTATCACAATCTAAACGGCATCTACATGATTCACAAACACTTTGGCATTGTTGTTGATGCTATTGCTGTTGTTGTTGTTTTTATTATTTATGCACTCGTGTATTATTTTCAAAATATGTATCTACAGCACAAACTGTTGTAATTTTACACCAACGAACAACAAATGCATGAACAATTTTAGTTGTCATCGCATCTACTTGTTGGTGGTGGCTGTATCGCGCTTGTCCGAATTACAACAACAACAACAAAACGAACAACAACAGCAGCAGTACAACAAACTCAATGTTGCTCACTTGTTTTCAAGTATCGTTCGTTGTTCGTCTGTTATCAAAATTTAAATTAATTTTGTTTCGTATTTGTTTGTTTTCGTTTTTTTTTTACATACATACATACATACATACATACATACATACATACATACATACATACATACATACATACATACATACATACATACATACATACATACATACATATGTCGCATGTTTTTTCGAGCTTAACAAATTTCCTTAAAACTGAACACAATTAATTTAAAATCGAGCAGCATCAAATGAAATTCATTTAAAGTTGTTTCTCCGTTTTATTGGAAGCATGGAAACCGCTCGCGTACCTTTGTATATAAATTATTTAATTAATTATATAAATTCTTTCTTAATAATCGCGCAATTTATAATATACCACCACAGTTAATGGCAATTTGTTAAAGTTTGTCCGTCTGGCTGTGTGACTGCCTGACTGACTGACTGTTGGGGCCCGCCCGCCTGGTCTGCCTGTCTGCCTGCTTGCCTGCCTGCCGCTGTCTGTCTGTCTGTTCACGCAATTTGCATAATCCGCATTTACAATCAGGCAGCCATGTTGTGATAATCATCGGTATCATCAGTTTAAAGCGATTTTAAAGATCTCACGCTCATTTATTTCGCTAATAAGAATGTCACGGCAATTTTTTAAAAAAGCGCAAAAACGTGTGACGGTCGTCGCAACAGTTGTGTTGCTTTGATTTGAAAAAAAATTGTCAGTTTTAAATTTCGTTACGTATTCAAACAATGTTTTAAATAGGAAACCAACAAGGACTACAAATACAAAAGTATTCAAATTGTAATTGGGTATTTTATTAAAAACATTTCAAATAATTTTGCTGATTACGAGTATATGGAAAATCGAATTCTCAATTCCATCAATTAAAATTGAAATATTCTTTTCTAATAAATGATAAACTTATGTAAAAATTCTATAAATAATGAATGTAAGTAATCATTTAGATTTAAATTTTATTGATATGTTTTTTATTATAATTATAATTTATTTTCAGTTTAGATTTTATATTCAAACCAGCAGGAATATAAATTAATAATATTTATAGATAGTTAATTAATTTTACAGATAAAAGCAAATGATTTTATATATTTTTTTAATATTATATACAATATTACAGTAGATTCTGTGTATAGTGAATATCCTATATATTGAACACAACAATTTGTACATGTAGTACTCTAATAAGTAGAGGCCCTATGCTTCACTGGGAGATAAAGGATCAACAACAACTCTAAATAGTGAACAATGGAAAACCTGAAAATATTGAACCAAATTTTGAAAGCAATTTCAAGCAAAAAACAATAAAAACCACAAGAAGAAAACAAAAAAGAAAGAGTACATTTCCCTAATTTGCATTTTTGCTGTTGATTGTTACAAAATCAGCTGTTTCTTGAGTGGTTATCTTTTTTTGTCGAGTCCAAACCGATTGTGGTTCAAAAGTCACTTTGTGAAAGAAAATTTCAATTCGCCAATTCTTTCAATAAGCATTCATTTTCGTTTTCCTACTAACTTATTTTAAAGATCTCTTGAATTTGTATAAACAAAGTGTATTTTGAGCAAATAAAATGAGTCTTTGGGTAAAAATTTGAACCTGGATATAGTGAAGAACCTCAATACTGTGAACAGGCACTGCAATAATTAGTTCACTATATCCAGACACAAGTGTATATTGAAATCTTCGTATTATTAATATAATAATACCAAGTTTACAACAAACCTATGACGTCTTTGAAATATTTTTTGTAGTAAAAGTAGTCAACAAAAAAAAAACCGATTAATGTTGATCAGAACAGTTTATATGTGTAACATTCAATAGTTCTAAATAAAAACCTTTCTGGGTCCACATTTTAGTCAATGATTTGCAATAAAAGGTATACAAAGAAATCGATCGAAAAAAAATATAAAAACATGCCTAATCATATAATCTAAAACAACTCTAAATCGCTTGTCAAATGAATACAAAAATAAATTCTTGTTCAACTTGAAGTGAAGCCAATACTATAATTGACGTTAGAACACTTAACAAATATCAGAACTATATTCTTACTGAATCAAAAAAAAACTATTTCACATATCTCAAAAATATATCTAAAGTATCTAAACATCAGTATCTACTCGGAAAATACAAGCTAAACAGGTGTCAAGCGCATGCTACTGGATGCAATCACTATTATTAGCCGATTGAAACACGTGCAGCAAAATAAAAACAACAACAACAAAACAAGACAATAATTTAACAATTTTACGCTATTATTAATTTATGAATATAATTGTTATTTTGCGTAAATTGTTAACACCAAAACACATCAATATTAAAGCGTGCACACATCAACGTTTAAACACACACACACAGTACTGATAAGCACACATATACATATACTCGTAACGCCAGAGAGACGTATACAACAACTCTTTGGCCTCAACGGATGCATTAAAAAAATAAAAAATAATATGAAAGAAGAAAAAAAAAAAAAGTTGTAAAAATATGCGAAAAATATGAGAAAATATGATTTATTGCCCGGGTATGTGTTTGTATCTGTGTGTGCAGTTGACAAACCATGAAGATGTGTTGTTTTTGCTGCTGCTGCTTTTGTTGTTTTTGTTGTTGCTGTTGTTGTTATAGTTATAGCTGCTGTATCTGTTTAACATATAAATCGTTCTTACGCTAATTATTTCATATGTTCTGCTCTGCCAACATGTACTCGACTCGACTCGAATCGTTCTCTGGAAGCTATCAATTATTTCTCATATGGAAATTGTTTTCATTTTTGTCATTGTCGTCGTATAAGCTTCACTTGTTGTTGTTGTTGTTATTATTGTTGTTGTTATTATTGTTTTTTTGTATTTTTTTCGAACTACTTGTTTGATTATTGACCCATGAGTATTCAAGTTACGATTTCTGATTATAAACTAATTTGTTTTGTGTGAAACGTGATGGTTGGCTTAACAAGATTTATTAGCTGCAATAATGACTTCATTAAATCCCCTCTTAAACGTATTGTTCAGTTCAGTTGATAAATTTTGTTATTTTTAATTTATTGTGCAAGTCGATTTTTCGTAGTGTAAGTATCTGAGATATGCGAATAAATTAGTTGTACGTTATCTAGCATACTTAAACATTTAAAGATTTCTATGCAAAGTTTTGCTAAGATAAATTGGAGCAGGTGAATTGTATTAATTAATGTCACTTAATCAATACAGAAATCATTGATAGAAGATTAAGTATTAGCAACAATATAACTATTTGCAATGAAACATATTGTGGGATCCGTTTCTGTAATTTCTTATATTGAATTCTAATTAATTGAAAAGATTTTTAATATTAAGTAATAGTAGTTGCTTTCTACAGTCCAAAGTCGTCAGTACTCGCTTAATACAAGTCGAATTTATTTGCATTGTATGATAAAATTATTTATGATAATTTAATGAATAGTATTATTATACATTTATTATAATTAAAATTATAACAAAGCTTCCAGGGCTATCGGATTAATTTGAGAAATATTTGTACTTGTTTAAAATTTAACTTGAACCAGGTTCAAAACTATTTTGGACACAATTCTACAAGAAGATTTTGCTGCATTTTATTTAAGAAAAAAAATTTTGCCCGTGTAGAGACCGACAATTAAAACTACTGTTCAAAAATTGTTATTTGATAAGCTTTTCAAGATCTGTTCTTAAAGCCATTCTAAAAGTCACGAATGAAGAACTTTCGATTTGGTTAATTTAAACCAAAAAACTGAGAAAAAGAAATAGAAGCTTTTTCGCCAGGCTTATTTTCTTAAAATATTTCTCTATGGCTCGTCTAAAGGTAGTCCAGGCTGAAGGCATTAATTATTGGTTAGTTGCAGATAAAAATAAAAGTATAAACATTCGCTTCTAAAAGAATATAGTTTACCAGTTGTTTTACCAGATAATTAACCCATAAGTTAACCAGTCAATTAAGTAGTTACTTAACTAGATTACTAGTTATTTTAAAAGTTACTTAACTTAAATAGACTGAATATCTATGAAATAAATTTTTGGAATACTGAATCTCAAATATTAGTTCTATACGATTGTGATAGTTAGGAACTATGGAAATAAAAATGACTATCCTATATTTAAATCTATATGACTTTTATACCAAGAATGAATATCAAAAAAATTTATAAAATAAAATTATTATCAATTATTCGAATTTTAGACTATTAAAAAATAGAAAATGTTCAGCAAGTTTCTTATTACTTGAAACCTTTTAAAAGCAATTTGATCAATTTAAAGCATATCCAAAGAATATTGAGTTTTTTTTCAATCGATGAGAATAAATAAGAAATTAATAGCATTACCCTTGGATGAACTCTTCAGATTGAAACTGATGATAGTTATTCGTCTTTTTCTTTTCGTATAGCATAGTATAACTTTTATTTTGTTCGCTATATTCAGTTTTCGGTATTCCTTAAACAAATACCGGGTCAAATTGGTTAAAAAAAGTTTAGTTTGGATTCGCTTATACAGAATGATTATTACTTTAGTTTTTTTTTTAAAAAGGCAATAGTTTTAACCTATAAGATAATCGCTAATTAATCCACTAAATAAAGATTTGGATAAAAGTCTTAAAAGAAAACACATACCTTAGTTGTGATTGTTCGCCAATACGATTTAAACTCGATTCTAGTTGTAGTATAGTTCAAAATATATTTATATATATATATGTGTATGTATATACTATTTTACTCCAGCTTAAGATTATTTACAAAATAAATGTGTAGTTCCGACTTATAACTCTAAACGTTAATATCACAATTTCTTTATGAATTTTTTTCTTTTTCGACGAACTCTTTTACACGCTTAAACGTAAAGTTATCGTTTTTTTTTTTTTGTTTGCTCCAAATAATTATGTAATTATTTACAATACGAAAGGAAGGATTTTTCAGTTTACTGTTTAAATTTTGATTGACTTCTATTGAAGTTATAGCTTTCAATATTTTTTAAATGCTAGACAAAACGCGAAAGTAAAAAATGCGCGCCACTACAAAAATGCTCGATCGATGATGATGGCGATAACTTCGTTCGTTGGTGATTTTTTTTCAACTTTTTATAAACTTTAAAGCGATACAAAAGCAAACCGAAAATTTGTACAACAAAGACGACGAAAACGACGACAATAAAGACGACGACAATCAGAACGATTAGAAATGATAGCAGAACAAGACGCAAACGTAAATAATTTCGATGTTGACGCGTTGATTTTCTTTTTCTACCCATAAACAAGATTTCGCGGTAAAGTGTCTGCTTGTTCTTGTTCTTGTTTTCCTCACGTTTCACTGTTCACTTGTTGTTGGTGTTGTTCTTGTTTGTGCTTTCAAGCGCAATTTGCAGTTTTTTTCTATACTTTTATGCACTTTTTTCAACTCGAGTTGAGTGTCTTTTGAAAAATGTGATTTTTTTAATTTAAATTTGGTGATTTGAATTTAAAATTTGTTGTTGTTGGTGTTTCAATTATTTCGCTATCACTTTTGGTAAGCGTCATCATGTCTTATCATATTCAATAGCTTTGCGGTTTGTTGTGATGTTGCGCAGTAGCAGCTTTGTCGCCGAAAATAAGCATCAAGTGTTGCTGACATTGCTCTGTCCAGCAACGGCGCCAAAAGTTCAATGTTATCGCTGATAACAACAATAACAACTGTTGTCCGAAAATTTTCCAAAAAAAAAAAAGAAACTTTTTGAGTTGTTGTTTTTGTTTATTTCGTTATATTTTGTTGTTGTTTTTTGTCTTGCTTTGACAGTCGCCAAAAAGTCGCTCTACGCATTTGTTTAATAAAATATGCTTGTGCAAAAAATTTACTCTCCTGTCACTTTTCTGTCACACTGGGTGTTTTTTTATTTTTGTTTTTGTTGTTCACTTTTTCTTATTGTTGCCGTGTTGTTTGTGTTGCCCGCCAACTACTATCCAACAACAACAACAACTGTCACGCGACAAAACACAATTTTCTACGTATTTTCCATGTCATTTTGTGTTGATTTCAGTTTTGCCTCTATAAAAATTTTATATTATTATTTTTTGTTGTTTTCTTTTTTGTTGTTGTTTGTTTTTGTAATATGCAAAACGTCCCGAAATATCCTGGCGTTCAAGTCACTTTGACTTCGTGCTTGTATGTTGATATGTGTGCGTGTGTGTGTGCTCCACAACAAAAAAAAATTGTAATGTCGTTCGTTGGTTCGTTCGTTGGTTCAACAAAATAAAACCACCATAAAAAATAAATAATTCCGTAAAAATTGTTTGTGTTTTTTTTCTGTTTTTTTTTTTTGGTTTATTTCTTTCGCGTTGATGTGAATTTCCACTGACGACCGACCACCCTATTTCTTGTTGTTGGTTGTATTTATTTGTATTTCTTTAACTCCTGACGCTGGCGCAAAAACCGAGTCACGAAAGAACGTACGCGCTAAATGCCAGACAGACGACCGACGAAACCGAAATCGAAATGTAACGCAACGTAACGTAAAGGAGTAAGTAAGTAAATACAATGAAAAAACCGAAAAAGACGAAGAATACGACTCAAATACGAAGAAACACGTCTATTTTGCACGTTCATTCAAAAACAACTAACAACCGCGCTAACAGTGAATCCACAATGAGCTCAGCGCCGTATACATTCCAATAAATCTATTTCGCATGTTGGCATGTTGCTGGCAACATTCGCGTTTGTTTTGTTGCCAGCCGCTGGAAAACACAAAAATGATGAATTGCTGCTGAAATGAATTCTAGTTGGAATTTAGCTGTTGCCCTCTGCTGTGTGCGTACGTGTGTGTCTAGAGACAGTAAATGTTGCCAAGTAAATGTTGCGCGCGCAACATGTCTCTAGGCACATGCCGTATATATACAAACAGCGAACCAATTATTTTTCGCTTTTTGTGCTGCTACGATATTTTTGGCATTTCCGCTGGAAATGTTGCCATGGAAGCTGCATTTGTTATGTTGCTGCGACTATTTTGCGTTGCGCTGGCAACATTTGGCGTTTGTTTATTTTTCATTTTCGGCAGGCAACATTTCGCAATGCTCGCTTGTATTTACGCATTTTCTCGCTCGCTTTTATGTTTTCGCACGCGACTTTTTGTTGTTATTGTTGTTGTTGGTTTTCGGCTGGCCTTATTTTTTTGTTTTTCGTGTTTTTTTATTTTTATTATAAGCACGTGGACGTGGCGCAACGGCGCGCGTCTTTGGGCATTGTGCTGTAACATTGTCGTCCTACTGCAGGATATGTTGCCGTTGCCGCCGCGGGTTTTTTTTGCTTTCGCAATTGTTTGCAACCTTCATGAAGTTGTCATTGCTTAAGTATGGATTATTTATGACTTGCCTAAGCGCCAGATAAAAATCAGTTTTTGTAGTTTTCAAATTTCATCCCACAGAGAGGAAATCGCGTTTATTGAATGGGGGGCGAGGGGAAACGGTATTTATTGGCAAATTTGGTACATAGAGCAAAGAAGAATTTATCACATATTTTTGTAACTGCAAATGTTGAGCGAATCAAAATTTTTTTCTAATGAAGGTAGTCCAAGGAAGTTGAAGTTTACAATTTCACTTTTTTAAATTTTCCTCAGAGCACTCAGTGTACATTTTTAAATATAATTGCGGCTTTATAAAAGAAAAATTGAAACTATGAGTACCGTTAATAAATTTTAAACACTCGAAATTTTCTAGGGATATTTTTGTCCAAACTCCAACCAAGTTCAAAAGCAAACATTTCAAGTTATGATAATTCTCACAGCATGTGAGCAATAGTCGCGCTTGAAACACAACAAATTGATTTATCAAAATTATCAGCAAAAAAACAAAAACAAAACAAAGAAAACTAAATTTATTGCTTCACGCAATTAACGCTGTAATATGCATTTTCTTTAATATCAAATATACATAATTATATTTATATACGTATGCGTATGTATATGCATAGCCACTATGCGCGTCGCTATAAAAAAAGGACCGTGGCAGCGCTCTAAATTATAAATGAAGCCATCAGCGTACGCAGCACAAATCCTGGCATTGCACTCCAACAACAGCAACATCAACAACAACAACAGCAGCAGGAGCAGCAGCTTCATAAAAAGCTGACCGTAGCGACATTCGACGAGCACTTTTCCACGCTTTTCACTTTCAATTGAAACTCAACTTTAATATTTGTTTTACTCGCATTTAAGCAAATGCAAAGCGGCGCGGCGGCCGTTGTCGTCATCAGCAACGACGGCGACGGCGACAGCGGCGGCGGCGGCAAACAACAATTGCGGCGCAAAAAGGCCATAAATCTTAAAAATTTCGTGTACGCTGTTTGTTTTTTTTTCGAATTCTTTTTTTTTTCCTTTCATTTCTTCCTTTTTATATTCATATGCTGTGCGCGGTAATTTTGTAAGCGTACTTTTGTTGTTGCTGTTGTTGTCGCTGTATTTGTTGTAGTACTTTGCTGTAGAATTATCATTATCCGAACGAATCTACAAAAATCAAGTTCAATTTCATTCATGGCCGCCATGGAGGGTTCTTTATACTCTGACATACATACATATTCATAAATAGGAGTACCGACACACTCACACACACACATGTACATACAATCACATACATATTTATAAAATCGCATAATATTTGGTAAGTGGAAAACGGCTAAAGTTGTTCGTAAACGTTCGTTGCGTTAAACAATTTTAAAAGCACGGACGAACGGACGGACGATTAAAATGAAATTCTCATAGTATTAAAAAAATAAAAAAATTGTTTGTGTACTTATTAAAATATTCATGATGACAACGCGGGAAACCCCTTTCTCGTTTGAATTTTTTCATCATCTGCATCATACTCATGTTGTTGTTGTTGTTGTTGTTGTTGTTATTAACAGCGAGTACTTCATTGCTGCGTGCAGTAAATGCTGCGATGGAAAAGCTACAAAATTGAGCAAATGATTTGTGAATTGTATCTTGAGGATTTTTAATTGAGATTCTAATATTAGAAAAGTTGACAATGACATGCTTCTCTTTAATAGTTTTTCTGGTTAAAAATGGTTTTTCATATATTGTAAATAATGTTAAAAATTCAAAAACAAAATTTCCATTCAAAATTAACAGTTCGGACGATTGTTTATATTCAGTTTATATATACATACTTTATACCCTTATAGAAATTGAATTTAAAAAAGTCTCTCAATTTCACACAAAAAATCAAACTCCTCACATTAACTTCCATTAGCAGTGATTTTAAAATCATTTCTTTGCTGCGCTGTTGCGATGCTGCTGCAGCTAGCACAGCAACTTAAATTTAATTCGGCATCTGTTTCAAAAGCATTTAACATCCATTAAGCGAACAATTCCCTTAATTGCACACAAACTCACATCGAGACACATTAAAGTGTCACACATACGAGTCCTTTGGCAGACTTCGGCATGCACCCTTATCAAACAACAACAATAACTACAACAACAGCAACCAGTATACCACACTCGAGAATCGAGGTTCTTCCCCCACTACCATCACCAGCGCCACCACCGCCAAAACACTGAACCGCACCAAACATTGAATTTCTAACTCTGGTAACGCGGCGATTTTGTGACTTTGTGAGTGACGGAACATCATTTCCATTTTGGCCCCTATGACGCACATTACATTGCCCCGATCCCAACATTCATTCACATGCTGCTCGAGTAGTGTCTGTCGATCCAGAAATCATAGCATCCAACAAAAACGAACGACAAGGCGAATAGCTTACACAGGCAACATATCAAAAACAATTCTCCAAAATCCGGTGAATTGATATTTCAACTTGCGAAACCCGCTTTTACAATGCTGGAAAAATGTCAGCTCAAAAAGAGAAAAACGAAAAAAAAATTTTACAGAAAATTCGTAACGTTTGTCCTTCGCACACACATGCATGCATTTCGAAATTAGAACCTCCCATACACTAATGGGCATTTCGCTAGCCGACTGTGTTCGCAATTGCACGAAGCGATGATTACGATTTCTATTCGAATACCCAAATACCGAATAGTCAAGGAGCGTTGAGTACCATTAGGAACAATGTCAGTAGCGAAGTTAAGACGTTCTCCAATCGGAAAATAGATTCACAAATAACTTCTCACGTTTGTATATAAATTTTTGATTGTAAGCCGACTATATTTATTATATATAGTTGATATTTAAAAGATTTAAAAAATCGATTTTAATGTAATCGATATTGCAATTATTTAATTAAGCCAGCAATTAAAAAAATCCTTCGAAAGCGTTTGATTCGAGAGCTAATGAAATTGTTGTGGTATTCAAAACCGAATCCTTAACATGGTCGATTAATTGATAACCCTAATACAGACTCTTTCGCAGACATACACACACACACGCGCACATACTAAAGATTTCAAAACTCCCATATCCGCACATTCCAAATCGCTCGCATATGAGTATTGAACGCCGAAATGAAACGCACATAAATCAAAATGGCTGGACGGACGGTCAGACAAACAGACATACATATATACAGACAGAGAGACAGACAGACAGACGTACGGACGGATGGTTAGACAGGCAGTCCTGAGCAGGCATTCGGCAGGCAGGCAGGCAGGCAGGCAGAAAGGCAAGGGCAGCAGGCGTATAGTTAGGCAAACGGGCTCACGGGAAATGAAACTGTAAAGGGATAAGGGAAGGGGAAAGAAGAGCTGGCAGTAAGGCAGCGGCGGGAAGAACATGGCTGAGTGAGCCAGGCCAGGCCAGGCTGGGCTGGGCCTGCGAGCGAAAGCGTGCAAGCGAGTGAACGAACAAATGAAATGACGACGGGTTGACTGCTTGTCAAAAGAACAAACATGGGCGCACAGCAGCTCAGCAGCAGCAGCAGCCGCTGCCGCCATAGGAAATCAAATGAAATGAAATGCACACATGATGAAACAAAGGCAGCAAACACAAAAACAAAAAAAGTAACAACGTAAAAGTGTGGTCGACCAAAAAAATAAACACCGAATACACAAGCACACAAGCTTATCGAAAAAAAACAGTCAAATAGCAAAAGCAACCAACCAGCAAAAACAAAAAAAAAAAATATTGTAACCATTGTAATCATCAACAGCAGCAGCAGCAGTACCAGCTGAAGCGACATGGTACATCAGCCGAAAATTCAGCAACAACAGGATATGGAGCACAGCGTCCAGATAACATGAAGCACCATGGAAATGCATGTCCTGCCGAAATTGAATTGGTAAGCTACACAATGTACATAATGCATGTCCTGCCGAAATTGAATTGGTAAGCTACACAATGTACATAAGTTTGAAGCAATGCGGAACTATGGACTGGGTTACAAATCTTACAAAAGTCAAAGATTCATATTCGCTAACTGGATCGAAATATCAATCCGATAGATACAATAGAGCTATACTTTTTATCGAAATGAAAAATAGTTAAGTTAGCTTCTGATTGCGATGTTTTCTTTGGAGATACTGGATTTTTTCCTACAATTAAGATCGAATTTGAACAAGAATAATTTTAACTGCATTTACAGTAAAAATTAAAGTTCACTTAAGCCCGTTTGAGAATGATAACTGATTCCACAAACGACCGTCATGTTATATTGAGCATAAAGTGTATTTGAAAAATCAAAATTTACCGCCAAAATTGCAATATTTTCAACTACGACCTGTCAGTTAATATTAGTAAAAGAATCTGTAGAAATAACTACACAAAAACTGGTTAAAATCTTTCGACCACTGTAAAACTACGACCATCGGGAATTGTACAACTTACGACGCATACTTGTAATTGAAATGTTACCAACGTTATGGAAATTACTTTGACAGTTTTTCTCAGTCGTCGCCCTAACCGATGTTACTAAGTGCCGCCATTATTGCAAAACCCTCGATATACCCAAAGTGTTATAAAGCGATATAAGTGTTGCGCTATAACAACGAGCGAGTGTTGCCAACGCACATGCCAAAGCTGAAATTGCATGCGGCGGAAATGAAACATCCCCGGAAAAAATACGACACTTCGTTGTTTTTTTTTGCTTTTTTTTTGCTTTGTATTTGGGGTGGAGTGGGAAATTCAATTTCTGAACTTTACACCCACTATTGTGAGAGATTGTTTTTAGAGGGTACAACAAAAAAAATTCAAAACTCTAGGCAGTTGCTTTAGCATGTCTTTTGATATGAAAAGTTTCGTAATGTTGTTGTTGTTCTTGTTGTTGTTGTTCATAGCATGACATCGCTGCACACGTGACACTTGTCTAGAAACGAAACACCCCCCACCAGACAGTGACTGATGACTGCTGTCATTATGGCGCGCTGGTGAGCTCGAGAAAAAGTGTCTAAAAATGGGCTGTCACTCAATGTTTTTTTTTTTGTTTTTGTTTTTGGGTTCCTTTTTTTTTTTTTTGTTCACGCTTTGTATTTTCGTTTTTGTGCGTGTGTATAGGCGCGAGATGTAATGAACGAAATGTTTTTGTTTCACTTATTCGCACTCGGCTGATGGCTTCCAAAATGGAGACAAAATGTTGGCCATAGTGGAAATAATCTTTTTCATATTGAAAAGAATCACATTTACTTCACTGAAACTTCATCATTACCCAATCACTGATAACGCTGACTATGTCTCAGTTAAGAGGTTCATTGTTGTTGCAGAAAATATACAATATTTTCGAAATCCTTCCATGCTCTCAATTCAATGACCGCCAATTGCGCCAAAACTGTCAACGACTGTGCATAGTTCGGACGCACTGTCTGTCATCCATGTCAGCTGTGAATGTCAAAACATTCCAAAACATTTCAAATATGTGTGCGCGCATAGGAGGAGGTTGGCGTTACTTTGGAATTATGAGCATCACATTCGGTTTGTCAGCGCCTCGCATCGCAACGAAATGACAAAAATGTAAATGCAAAAATTTTCATTTCCGCGACATGAGTTTTGATTAATTTATTCATAAACCGGAGCGAGTCCGGCATGCGTGCGCCACTACCTAACGGAAGCTGCTGTCCATTGTTTCACTGGAGCAGTGGTTGGTGTACTCAGTATACTGAGTATGGCAATAACTATAATTTTGTAAATCCAGCGTAACTGAGCCATTTGGCGACAACTCGGAAAATGCATTGCGTATGTAAACCTAAAAGGAAATTTGCTTTATCTCCCCATTGATGCTTGGTATCCAGAGACGTTTTACGCACTTTTATTGTAGCTCGGTAAGTTGGTTAAAAAAAAAGCTAACCAAAAGCATAACTGGCTAATGAGAAATGTTAATTTCATACAAATTCAAAACATATTTTAAGCAACGCACTCAAGTCGAAAGCGTGTAGTCAGAAGTATTCCATACAAATAAACGCCTCGTCGGTAGACGTGGTTTAAATTTTTTTTGTTTCTGTTTTTACAGTTGGTTGTTTTGGTTGCCTGGCTTAGGGTAACATTTTTTTCTAAACGAAAATACAAAAAATAAAAAATAAAAACGAAAAATTTAACTTGGCTGCAGAAATGTGCGTAAGATACTGGCATTACTTTAAAGCAGCCAAGCGCTCGCTCGCCCGTCCGCCGTCCGCCGTCGCGCCTCAAACTTCTCCGTTTCGTTTCAAAATTTATTCATGAATGCCGGTTCATTTTTTTCTTCCTCTTCTCTTCTCTAAATTGGTTGCGCTTGAAAGCGAATTAGAGCATTGCATTTTAATTTGGTCGAATATTTTTGTGTGTGTGTGTGTGTGTTGAAAAAAAATAATAAAAACAACAACAAAAACAGAAACATAAATGTTACATTAATGAGTGTCCGGTTGGGTTTAGTTAATAATTGCAGATAAGGTTTTTAATTTGTCGAAATTAAATTTTATCATGTGCGAACACATTTTTTGTCGAAATTTAAGATCAATTTGTTTTAAACATTACCGGTATTTTTTTACTGCCAACATAACGCTGCATAACGCTTACCTGAAATGGAAAGAAAAAAAGTAAAGTTTTAGTTAAACTGCAAATAGGCAAAACAGGTTGTTTTAATCATACTTTAGCGTTAATATGAAAATTATTCACACTCTTATGTCATAAGATTAACTGAAATGCTTTTAAAAATTCGTCACACGTTCGCAACACGGAAATTATGTTACGAAAATTGTGCAAATGTATGCGTGTTAGTGTCTGTGTGTGTGAATGTGTGCCTGTGTGTGTGTGTGTGTGTCAGTGTGCTAGTATCGGCCACACCCTCAACTACCCATATTACAATATCACAAAAGTTTCTAATTGAACGTACACACTGGAGGAAATTGCTACAGCAACACAATAAAAAATATCTCAGCTTCTACACTGAGAATTTTTCCAGTCAAGTTTGAATTTTGCTTGCAGAATTTGTGATTTCAAAATTGAACTCTATAATTCTGCTTGAATTCTAAAATATATAAAATCAAGAAAGGCTTTGTTTACATTTAAGCTAAATCAATTCTAATTCACTAGTGAAAAAGATTTAAAGTTTATCTAAGGAGAGATATAAAAGGAGAGATAGTGAAGGAAATATTTGAAAGATATATTTTAAGTTGGAACCAATATTCTATAATAAAGTACCAATTTAAATTCTGTTCATTACAAATCAATTTATTTTATATAAGCTTTTAAAATCAGACTTATTCACAAGCTGACCTGGCAAACTTCGTGCCGCTCAAAATTGATTTTTGGATTGAAATCATTTCGAGTATTTACAATTCGACACGATCCGTTCTTGAGTGATGCAACTTTGTTTTATATATAATATATAAATGCCGAATAGATATCATATGACTTCATATTCATCCCAGTGCTGTAGGCCAAATAGTTTCAGAGGTAGAGAGCAAACAAAATTAGGGTTGTATGGGAGGTACCCCGCCCCTTTCTTTGATCCCTGCCATTTTTTTGTAGTCATACGGCATTGGTTATATTGTATATGACTACATACCAAATTTCAAGATTGTAGTGCAACAATTTTGCGAGATATTGTGCTTTAAAGGGAAAAATTTGCCACGCCCCCTTTTTGAATATACCAATTTTTAATACCCCCTATGTTCATCATTGGCCGTAAACTAACACACAAAAAAAAAATCAAATCGGACGATCCGTTCTTGTGTGATGCGTGTTCATAGGTATGCAACTTTGTTTTATATACTTAAAAAATTACAATTACAAGTTGGCCAACTCCGTGTAACGAGCCTAGAGCAGAAACCAACTAAAAATCATTTTTTTCGACAAAAAATTAAACGTCAAAGCAAAAGAACCCGACAAAACAAAATCAAATAAATTCGCCAGCGCCAACACAAGCGCGTGTAGTTTTCCAGCCAAAATGGGAAAATATTGAAGAAAAAAAACAACAAAAGCCGTTGAAAGTAATTTTCAAGATGACAACAATGTCAGTGGCAAACAAAATTCCAAATTCCAAAAACTGGAGAAACAAAAAACGACCAACAAAACCAGCGCCGACGCTGCCACTGCCGCCGCCGTTTACAAGTCACTTGGTTGGGTTTGGCAGGCAAGTGGGTGGCTCTCTGTTTATATCTGTACGAGTATGTGTGTTAGCCAGGGATTCGTCTGTGCGCAGAGTCCTTTTCTGTCGTTGTGTTGTCGCACTCCAAACATGAGTTACAATATTTTTCAATTAGAAATTATTCTGTTGAAAGTAATTCGATTATTTTCAGTCGGTCGGAGTGCTTTGGAAAAAATTTCATTCATTTCGTTTGGTTCTATTTTTCGTTCGAAAATTGTGGCATGTTGGTGTTGGTGTTTGTAACTTTTTTTTTTGTTTCTTATTCGCTGTTTGGTATTTGTTTTTGGCAGTGGCGTTTTGTGAAATGATGTGCGACATGATGCCGAACAAACGAACGAAGGCAAGAAGCAGCTAACATGTATGTTGAAATGCATGGACATTTAGCTTGATTGTAGGTTTGGGGTAATTGAAAGGGTGTACACTGTTTCCTTTTTATTTTTATTTTTTGGTCAACAGAAATGATGAATGAGTAAAGCATTCTATATAGAAACGTTTTAAGCTAGATTTTTACTGTTTGCCTAAAGTTTTTCAGTAACTAAGTATAAATAATGTATAAGAACATTGATATAGGATAGTTTAAACGATTTCACAAAAAAAAAACATATATATGTATGTACGTATGGAAAGCTAATGAAAGTGTTCCAACCAACACGACTGAGCCCTTTCGATGATAATTCTTCTCCATTAAAATAAACTATTGTTAATTCAATATAAAGACTCCAAACAGTATAACCGCACCAGTTTGAATCGATCGACAAGTGCCCTACAGATTATACAATTTCATTTTCCTATGCGCCGACAATGTAATCTCAATTGATAATTTTTGGCCGCAGGTAAGTAGACACGATCGACTTCAATTTAGGGCACAAAGTACGCTGAGCGGTCAACAGCGATGCGACGCCTTTCATTTCCTGCTAATGAATTAATTCATCTTGTACCACTGCACCAATATCGACCACGATCACAAGTCCAGCGCGCGTCTTGCGCGTTTTGCATTGGAGAAAGGTCTGACAAATAACGTGACTAACGTGATCTATTTAATTTGCTCAGACGCCTCGGTTAGGATGACCATTGGGCCATTTGGGCGGCAACGGTTTTTGTATAAATATCGCGGCTGCAGATGCTTCAAGTTACAGTCTTGCATTGTTTGCAGAAGCATATTTACTACAGTTCAACTGCCGCAGTTTCTTTTACAATCATGTCGCTCAAGTTTGCGGTAGAAGTTTAAATTTCATTTGATTTGTGTTCATTTAATAATTTTTTCTGTTTTCTGTTTAGTTTGTTCTAACTTTTTTGATGGTTGCGATCGGTCTGAGTGCGGCCAGCAGCAGCGCTAATACAAAGTCAGCCGCGGCAACTACCGAGAAAGCTGTGCCGAAACGCAGTCTTAGTGCTCTGTTTGGCGATTCGGCTTCTTTTAGTAGCGGCGGTGGTGGTGGTGGAGCAGCTGGTGGTCCTTGGGCTTCTGCTGGTGCTGGAGGTCCGTGGGCTTCTGGTGGTCCATCGACGGGCGCACGTTTTACAAATGGATTTAGTAGTAGCGGTGGAGGCTCGAGTGGCTGGAATCCATGGAATTCTTTGTACGTAAAGGAAACAAAAAGAAAGTAGCGAAAAAATAATAATATTACATTAAAAATTCTTGAATTCTTCCACCAGTTCCACACGCTTCGTTTCCTCACCATCGCCCAGTGAAGTGGCCAATGCCATTGCAGCGGCTAAGCAGGCCTCTGCCAATGTGCTCATCGCACAACAGCAAATGCAGGCGGCCAAGGAGAATGTCCTGAATCAACAGCGCATTGCCATGGAAAAGGAAACAGCCGCTGCAATTCTCACACAGAAATCGGAAGCGGCCGCAGCCATTCAACGTTCGGAAGCGGCATCGGCCGCACAAGCGGTTGTGCTCGCGCAACAACGTTTGGCCGCCTCCAAAGCGGCTGTGGCGCACCAGCAGCGTATTGCCGCCGCACGTGAAGCAGAGGCAGCTGCTGCACTGCAGCGTTCGGCACATGCTGCTGCTGCCGAAATTCAAAAGAGCGAATACGAAGCGGCAAAGTTTGGTCAGTTTACGCGCAACGGTAATGCGCACAATGCGCATCATTTGACTTTGACGAAGGACACTGCTTTCGGGCCAATCAATGCGGGCACTAATCATGTGCCCGGCTTGGAGTCGTTGGGTCCATGGTCCGGTGCTGGTGGCGGTGGCGCTGCGAAACCACCAGCAGGCGGCGGTTGGTTGTAAGTGGAGCTTCATTGTGGGCAATTGTTTGTGTTGCATATGTATTGAATTTTTTTGACTTGATGCTTTTGACCTGATGTTGAGAGTTTTGTTATTTATTTAAATAAATACTTTGAACTATGTTTTTTTTTAAGTGCAATATAAAAATGCATTTTCAATTGGAAAATTCTGTTGGGGCTGAATGAATGCATAAATATCTTATATTCGGAAAAATAACTAACCATACTTATAAGACCATTGTCCTTATTTTTATTATTATATCTGCAATCCCATTGATATCACAAAGAGTAAATTTTCGTTTTATCTTTCCTAGTTCCAGTCTCGACTGCATAAAATTCAATAATAAACCGTAGAAATTCCGATTTAATAAAGGCTTTAATACAATTCCCTGTTGCGTCACACTAATAAACATGACAATTTCATTTGTACAACAAAGCCAAAAACAGTCTTGTAGGTGTACTCCATAAGAATGCTGCAGAATGCATGCCAAGCTACTTTTTCAACAACAAAGCAAATGCCGACAAAAAAAATTTAAGCCCAATGCGAAAACTCAGCAGCACAACAGGTTACCGCTTGCCACCAGCAAAGATCCCTCGGAATCTACAAAAAGATATATAAGAAAATAAAAACAACAACAACAACAACAACAGCTATCATAAATGCAGACGCATAACTGCAGCGCGCTCGACAGAAAAAGGCGAATGCGCATTCGTCTCCGACGTGGCTAAGAGAGTGAAATAAAAATTGCATTTATTTCATTAGTGCGCAGGCGCGCAAGAGTACCTTAACTCCTCTACCCACAAAAATAACGAATGACCAACACACGTTTTCACGACAATGATGACAACAACAAAAACAACAACAACATCACCGACAACCACAATAACAGCATCGACAATATTGTGTAATTCGGTCAGTCCATGGAATTTGTTATAGAAATTGAGTTATATCCGCTTGGCTTGTACGAGTAGCTAGCTGGGTTGAATTGCATCATATACGAATTTGTACTATATCCTCGGTACACACCTGATGAAGATGTCGAGATCAGTGATCTCGCCAACAAGTTTATAAATGTATTTTATGAAGTGCGAGCGACATTTGTAACGAGTGCCAGGAGACAAAATTATTTATTGTTGATATCGTTCGGTTGGTTGGTTGGTTGCTTGATTGTGGTGTAGGCTGCCGCTTCCAAGGCAGTTGTTGTTGTGGGCATATTTTTTTTAAAGTACCAAGTATTATTGTTTTGGTTTTTTTGGTTGAATGCAACAAAAGACCAGCTTTGTAATATGAGTAATAAAATTACAACATTGTTGATGATATTATTTGAGTTTCTTAAATCAATAAGTAGAAGCTAGTGTAGCCTTTCAATTGAATTACGGTACCATTAGAAACTAAGATTACTTACCAGCACAAACCTTAGATCGGATATTTCATTTTTAAATACTGGTTGATGGTCTCATCAGTTGATCTACAATCAATTAAATTGTAATTATTTTCTAAACTTGTAAATAATGTACAGGCCTGTACGTAGGAATTAAAGGTCTTGGGGCAAGACTCAATATTGTCGCCTTTTCAAAATATTTGCATTTTTGTTTCATGAAATTTCCGCCCGGGGCAATTGCCTCCTTCGGCCCTCCCCCCCACCGCTTGATACGTGCCTGAGTATGCACCATTTAAACTTAAAGTTGACTTTCTTTCTAAATTTTAAATAAGCCTATCTAAAAGAATCTTAAAAGCACATTTAAATACGCTAGAATCAATTACTGATAGAAGGTTAAATTTTGATAATTAAATTGAATTTCTTCTAACCAAAATCATTTCCTGTTCCACTCAAAGTTGACCCAGTCAGAGTCATAATAATCCAATTTTGCAAATTCGCAGAACTTTCAAATAGTTCAAAGCCATTCATTAAAACAAAAATCAAATCGTATCGATTGCCAAAAATCCTTTCGAGAATCATAAGAAACACACACAAACTCATTTTGATTCGCACATACTCGTACGCAGCAGACACAATATTTTGCGCAGCTTGTGGTAATTTTGTGGGCGTTTTTACTTATATTAGGTCAAGAACGTGCTTTGAATAATTTCCAATTGGTTTGGTTTTTCTGTTCAACGCTTGTTTTGATTTTTTTTCTAACACACACACACACACAGAAAAACCGAATTAAACGAGTCGTCCACTGTCCGTTGTCCGTCGTCTAAGCCACGCCACGCCAAAGTGAACGAACGAACATTAGCACACAAAGTCCTGGTGCGTGCAAATCAGTAAAACTGCGCTTTGTTTGTTGCCCCGCGTCATTTCTTCATTCCTTTGCGCTCGCCATATGCGTTAAAGGCCGATTCCGCTCGCGCCATCTTATGGCCCAATATATGCGAGCGGCCGACATAAATCAATGTCAGCCATAATCATTTAAAATCAATCAAAATGCGAACGCTTTGGCTGCGCTGAAATTGGTCGGCTCGGCTCGGTTTGGCTGAGTTTTGTTTATTTTTTTTTTGTGGTTCGATCGGTTTTAGTTTGGCATGAGTCGCCTGCGTCCGGCGTCCGTCTCTACGCTCCGTCGACTACAACGCTACTATACTATGTCTGGTTCTTGCATGGTCAGAGCAGAGCAGAGCAGAGCAGAGTCGGCTGTCCGCCTGCCTATCTCCTGTCTATGATCTTTGATGGTCAGGCCAGTCGAAGTTGGAGTATGAGCGAATGATGCAAGCGATTAGGTTTATGTTGATGTTGTTGCTGTTGGTATTTTGCAAATTTCCAAGTGGATTTGAAAATTTTGAACGCGTGTGTACAAGTACATTAACATATCGATTGGCCCGAGTCGAGTCGAGTCGTGTAGTTTTATTTTTTTTTATATGACTAAGCGACTTGCGCGGACACCGTCCGTCGTCTTTACGTGGCAGCACCACCAGCGTTGCTTTCTGCAATTTTTGCAACGCTCAAACCAAAATTGCTTTTGTCTATTAAAATTGGTTTATAATATTTCGCGCAGAGCTTTTTTTTTAGTTTCATGTTTGGCCGGCCAGTCCGTTGGCTGATTTTTTTTTTATTTTGCGATAATTCAGCGCGATTAGACGACGGCGTTTGAAGGCTATTTTTTTTTGTATTCTGCTTTACTATATTTTAATTTTGTTGATGTTGTTGTTGCTGTGTGCAGCCCTCAAGCCACAGAAGACTCAAGGTAGTACCTACCTACTTCACCTACCTACCAACTTCTTCTAATGCGTAATTGACTTTGATGTGGTAATTTGAATGATGATTTTCCCTCAACTCTTGCATTTTCATAAATGCTCGCCTCGGGGCAAAATTTCAAGTGCAGCTATGAGTTAGCTGGCAAGCTAACTAATTTGTATGTCAAATTGATTGCCCAACCGAAGATAAGACTTTGCGATTGCAGAGCAGCGCAACGCAACGCAGCAGAGTCTAGTGGAGATGATAGATAAACGGGGAATTTAAAGTGTTTGTGATAATTTGTGGAAATTACTCGAGGAAAAACCACGATATACTCACTCATACATACATATATGAAAAATAATAAATTGGTTTTTAGGTGTTTGAACGCAAAGACTTGGTAGCTGTCTTAACTCTATAACTGGTACCAGAAACTATTGACCTATGAATAAGTGAAATATATATTTATTGTTTTGACCTTTGGACAGAGAAAATTAATTTCTTAAATCGGTGAGATTATTGAGAGATGATATATGTTAGTAAATAATGTACCAGTGTTAGTTATATAGCATAAAAGTGTAAAATTAGTTATTTTTCCTATGGGATATTAACAAACTTTTCATTGCCGGGTATAATCGATTACAAAATTTCGAGAAAAGTTGATAACTTATATATTTTTTCTTTCTTGCTGTATACAATTCCTTTCGCTGTATGATGCCTAATTGAGAATCAGTATCTTAACGTCTCCATCGATAATAGATCCTCTAAAATCCTATTTTAATTGTCTCATAAAAAAGGTTAAGAGAATATAAAAAACAACTTTTCGAATTTTAGATATATAGATTTCTTCTTCTTTCTAAAAACCATTTATTATATAAGTATGTATAAGAAAAAGATGATGTTTTCTATATGATTTGAAGAATATATAAAATAAACTATTAGTTCATTAGAACCGGCGAATTGATAAGAAAGCCAAGAAAAGATATATATATATAGGATTACTTCTACTATAACCGGTCATTGGCCGATGGGAGTTCATGTCGAGAAAATAGGATGGCCTCACAACGAAAGATGCCGAAGCTGCAATCAAGAAGGATCCATGGAAACTGTTTTCCACTACCTATGTTAGTGCCCGCGTCTGGGTGCTTTGTAACATAATACATTTAGTAAATTCGCTACGGAAAGTCTAAACGAGCTTGCAGAATTTCAAATAGATAACATCATCAAGATGGTTTTGAATAGACCGGTTTTTCAGGGGTTTCACAAGTGGTATACCAAAATGGCACTATTGTGCTTATTGAACCTAAGTTGAGTCTCTCTGGCAGGCAGTACCTAAACCAACCAACCATTGGTTCATCATTTTAATACAAAATGTTTAAGTTCCAGTAAATGACCCAAGAGATATTTAGCTGGAATTTGTGGTTAATATTAGACTAGAATGACAGCTATTATTTCTTTGCCTAGTACGAGTATAGTAGATATTCAGAACTAAGCAAAGAAAATTTAAATATAACGCTCGCATAGTACATATACAAATAAATTTTCAGTTTTTTATAACTCCTCACGTTTGAAGTTAAATGCCAATGGAATGGTTAAGCTATTGATTAGGAACTACTAACGTTTAGGATATTTGAAGAAAAAAAAAAAACACAAACATCGATTAGAAACAAATAAAATACAAATTTTATGCATGGCATGCGGCAAATGAAGTTTCCCTTCCATCGACTTCGGTGGTTCGGATTCCATGAAAACTTAGGACAACGCTGAAACTTGCTACCCTATACCAACGTTTACTACTCAGCTGATATGTCCGATTGTTTGCTTGGCTGGCTGGCTGCCTGCCTGCCTGACTGACGTACGGACATCCATGCCACAGTTTTCGAACCTTTAGAACCTTGTGACGCCGTTGCTGCCAACCGAATGTCGGTTACTCCTCTTTGATTGGGAGCGAAGTAAACGAAGAAGTAAAAATATCGTGTGAACTTGTGCATATGCTGTTATTTGTTCGGTTTTTCTTCTCTTCTCCATTCTTCATTCTTCAACATTTCATTTATTTAATTCTTTTGTTTTTGTTTCGTGTTCGACTTGGGGTGATTATAAGCGAATCGCCGTCGCGTTCCAGCGTGAGTCAGAGTGCCAGAAGGAAATTGTTCGTATAACTTAAGACTAGCTTGGAAAGTGGTTAGCAGGTAAACGGCAGGCGGCAGGAGGTTAGGCAAATTACGGCGCATGGACAGAGAACGAAAAAAAAAAAAAAAAAACGCTTGCTTTTAGAATATATTCGCGCCACTTTGTTTATTTTTTATTTATTTTTCTATTAAATTTTCACCTTAATAATAGCGATAAATCATATAAATTGCACCTTTCATTCATTCATCCGTTGGAGCGTTCGTTCTCTCCATTCTGTTGTTGTGTCGGGTTCAGCAGCGGCCGCAGCAGCAGCAAGCTGTGGATGACGCCGACAAGGAAGACGCTCGCTCATTCACTTAATAACAGGTTGCTGCAATTTTCATTGTTGTTGGTTGGCGCTGTTTTGTTGCTAGCGACAACAATGGCGAGGCGGTGGCGGTTGAAGCAGCCAGCGTATGTGCTAGCGGCACAGTTGCTCTGAAGCGCTTGAGCGCAATTATGACCAAAAACGGGAACATATGAAAATGTAGTAAAATTTTGCTATTTATTGTTTTGATATCGTTAAAATTTGTGTCCCATTTCATTTTTGTTTTTTTTTTTTTGGTTTTTGGTTAGGAAGTTATTAGCGCAATTAATTTTATGAGAATTTGCGTTCGTGTCTGTGTGGTAAAACAAATGAAATAATATTAAATGTCCCATAAGAAAATCGTGCAATTAAACCGCGGTAATAAAGAACGGTATCAAATGTTTGCTTTATGCGTTAAAAAAGCGTGTTGAGTTATGTTGTTGTTGTTAAATTTGCGTGTTTGTGTAATGTGACCGAAATCGTGCATGTCACAATTTCTTAGGGTTATGGTACAGAATTTTTTCGATCATACTACAAATTAAATATGTTACTCTTTTGTGTAGCAAAATATATTTAAAATATTTGAAATATATATTTGTCTTGATTTCTATATTTGCTGAGAATGAAGAGTGCTCCTTAAAATTCAAATCCAAAAGATGCTTTCAAAAATATGACCTCACTCCGGAGCATATTTATAAAAGAAACTTATTAAAGTTACATTTAGGTATGTAAAAATTTATTGATATATCGTTGCACCGATATTTTTGCGCCAATCAATGTTTCAAAATTCGATATATCGATGATATTAATATCGATATCAACAAGAATTCTATATATAATTTGACTGAAGTAAAAATGTGCTTACAAATTCATCAAAATTGTAAAAAAAAGTCTTTATTCAATAAAGGTATCGTTTTAATATCGAGAATATTTACAATAAGGATAGAAAAATTGACATAAAAGAACATCTTAAATAAACTATATATAGTTTTTTTTGTATATACTTCGAACGGAAGTTATATATTGCGACAATATCGATATATATTGTCGTTCAATATTTGCATTATTCGACAAACAAAAAATGCTTCCAATATAAATTGCTTGGTGTTTCTTTCAAATGGATTACTCCAGAGTACTGCGAAACGCTTTTTATGGTACACAATTATACTTAAATAAGAAACCATGCCTCTCAAAATATTACAACAAACATAAAACTTAAGAAAAGTGTTGTACTCCATGAAACTATGTAGCTCAAGGATACATTTTTCTAAGATTTATTATGCTTAATCCGGAGTGCTCAAACTAGGCTCTTGCAAGCGGTGTAATTTTTAACAAGCGTTGCAAACTTCATTCACAAAAAATCATTATCCTAGTGCCATAACGTGTCATGTCCTCCTCTTACTAATATATAAAAACAATGTGTAATTCCTATTCAAGTTGGTTTTTGTATACTTGTATATAACCTTTTTTAATACAACAATCTTTGGCTTTATGACCTCAAACAGGTGTCCAAGCGAAGTTCGCGTCGTGTGCAGGGAACCTTGAAATTCTTCATGTTTTTGGTTAATTATTTTATGAGCTCATTAAAAATTATTTTATTGCGCTCACATATATACAAACATTTGTATTTTTTTTTTTTCACAGCCATTGTGTGTGTTCGCACTGACCGACGAAGTCGAGTGTAACGCGTTTTGTTTTCGGACTAATTAATTAAATTTCAAGCAGTTTCAGTTTAGCAGTTTGTATGCTGATTGGCCAAAATTATTTAGATAATATTTTAGTGGCTTTTATTTTCTTTGCTTTCATTGTAGACGAATATTTTTGAAGCTGTCTTGCTCGCTCATATTTCTCGACCGGAAGTTGCTACTCTGCTGGCAGGAGCCATTAAGTGGCAATCTTTCGAGTTTGCTGAACACAGACGTTGGCTTCCGTTCAACAAAAATAGATAAACAAAAAATTTTGATTCTAAAAATATGAAAGAAGCTGCTAGCATGAAGCGTGTAGCGTTGTTGTAATATATAGAATAATGTATTGAAAATATTTTCGTATTAAGGTTTATTTCGAAATCATCATGAAAACCAGTCTAAAATTGACCAACTGTTGCACGCGCTAAAAAAGAATTTCCCCAACTCGCGCGCGTACTTTAAATGACACAATTTCAAATCAATAACAAAACAATTAATTCTTATCGCACATCCTTCGGATCGTTGTAGTACATACATACATACATACATACATACATACATACATACATACATACATACATACATACATACATACATACATACATATCTCAATCGCAATTTCTTTTTGTATCGTCTTGCGTCTGCGTTTTTCCCACATTATCTGCCAAACACATCTTTCGTTACATTTACGTTACATTACGTTTTGTTTGTGTTTTCCTCATACTTCTTATTTTTATGTTCTTTTATTTTTCCACATCATTTTCAGAAGAGCCAGTTTTAACGCTCACTTTTGTAGTTGTAAATAGCGAAATGATTACTTTTTATGACCTCATAAAATTAGATACAAATCGTTTAGTCGACATTTATCTTGAGCGCTGCGCTGCGCTGTGTCGAGCTGAACTGAACTGAGCTGAGTTGAGTTGAGCTGTGTCTTTCCCGCCGCGGCCGCTTGACGCTGCCACTGGTTGGCGTTCGTTCTTGACTATTTTGCTATGGAATTGCATGGCTTGACATGGCTTGGCTTTGTGCGGTTTGGTCGCTTCGTTGCTGTCTGTGTGGACAAAAAGGAGTGTAAACGCGAAAGCACAATGTCTGAAGTCTAATTTGTAAAGTAGTAAAACGAAACTGTGCCAAGTGCTTTTATATCAAACAAAGTGTAACAAAAAAAAAAAACTATAGAAAAATAAAAAGAAAAGTACTTTTTAATTTTTATCGTCGGTTGTTGTTTTTTTTGTAATGTTTTTATGATGAAGTGACACGTACTTGCTCGATTTAAATTGCGAATTAAATGTGCTTCAGTAGGGCAATAAATTCAATGTGTATGTATGTATGTGTGATTTGTAAAAACAAATCGATTTTAATTTCTTTGCTTGTGTGTGTTCATATAGAATTTGGTAGAAAGTGCTGAGAGGGTTGAAAGTAACTAATTTCAACTAAATATAAAATTTTTGACATCTTTTAAGTATTTTGAACTTTATAGTGTTATATGTTTTAAGCTTAAATTATTTCAATTTAAAAAGCTGTGAAAGCTTTTTTTTTAAACTTAAAGCTTTTTCAAACTTAAAGCTTTTTAAACTTTGAGCTTTTTGAAACTTAAATTTGTTTGGTATATATTAATAAAATCATTTACGAATTTGTCATTTTCCAAGTTGGAAGTAACCATGTTTCAGCTTTCAACTTCAAATACATATCAAGTTATTGCAATCAGAAGTAACCGATTCTATATCATGAAATTTGATATCAAAATTGAATTTAAAAATTAGTTACAGATGTAAATGTAAATGAGAAATTACTAAAATCATTTCTAACATAGCATATGCAATTAGTAAAACAATCACACGGATAACAGGCGCCTATCATGGAGTTTCACATTTTTTTTTCGATGTGACCAGTTATTCAAGAGACACGTATGGTCACCTTCTGCGTATTATACTCGTCTACAAAACTCAGCTATTCCAAAATGAAAGGGAAATAATTATGTTTTACCTTAGTTTTAAATAACAAATTTCAAACCGACGAAAACAAAATTTAGATTATGCCGCGAAAATGGCGCCACTACATGGCGCAACCATATGAATATTAAAACAACAAAATATATAAAACAGAAAAAAATTGTTTATGAATGAAGTTGCAGACGCCACTTCCTTCCCCTTTGCCAAGCGCACAAACACAAGCACAAGCGCAGCACAGTTTATTTCGAAACCGAAGAACCTCATCCACATCCACATCAATTCCAAATCCAATTCCAATTCATATGCACTCCTCAATTTGGGCTCATAAATCAATCGACGCGTCGCCTTTTAAATTCGAATTTTCGAATTTTTCAAATTTTGTTAAATTTTTTGTATTTTTTTGATTTTTTGGTTTTCATATTTTTTTGTTGGTTATATATTTGAAAAAATTTTGCCGCTTTTTGTTTCACAGTTGTGGCAGTTTTCTAATTGTAGGCTGGAAGTGTCTGTCTGTTCGGTGGGGAATTGTTCGTTCTAGACTTATGTTATTATTTAAAAACAAGCATAAACATGTCAAGTTTATTAAAAATAAAGAAACAAAAACAACAATAACAACGCAGTTTATTTAAACAATTTTAAAAATGTATTTTAAAGAAATTTAAAATCTGCGTTTTATATAAATATATGTAGATGTATTCATATATTATATAAAAAACAAACACCCACTTGCACGCATCGCACAGTGCGCAACGCTGCTGTCAAGTCAAATGTCAAGTCATAATTAAACAACAACAAAAAACAACAAACATTTTAAATTATTTCTTTGGGTGAATTCTTTTGACAAAGATTTTGACTTGTGCCAAAACCGCGATAGACACCCACACAAATGCCAAACTGCTAGAGTCTCAAAATTTGTTGTAGTGCTACTTTTCTATACTCAAAATTGTTATAAAAAATTATTTATTTTTATATATGTATGTCTATGTTTTATGTTATAGTTTTTATATTGTATATTGTATATGTGAGTTGCTTTTAACCGACAATTTAATCCATTTCTAAAAACCACCAACAAATATCTTTAGTTTTAAAATAAATTGAACTTTCAGTCAATGCTAATTTAAACAGCTAAACCGAGTTGTTATTTTTTTAAGCAACAACAAAACGTTGTTTAATCTCAGTTGTTTTTGTGCCATCATCGGATGTATGAAGCGAATTGCATGTCCTTTTACAATTCGCTTAATGTCGATTTACATAAATTCCAGACAGAAGAAAGTAATTTTATGTAAATTGTTGCGAATCAATGAATATGTCAGCGACAATCGGTATCTGAGATATAAACATTTAAATTGCATTTTTTTGAATTGCTTAGTCGAAAAAAAAGTGGGTGCCATTTGACGTTTATATGTATGTGTGTATGTACTGTGCCAGCCACCCTGCTGTGAAATCTTCAACTACAAATTGAAATTGCTGTGTGTCGGTCGGTCTGTCTATCAGTCTGCATGACACTTTATTGGCTATAAACAATGAAGAATGCTTGAAGTAGAAAGTGACATTTTGATTAAATTTCAATGGACGCCAGTGGAAATTGTAGTGCCAGTTCAAAATGTCCTTGTATAAGCATTTCATTGTACTTGTAGTAGTGAATGTTTTTTTTTTCTTCTCTTAATTGTGAAATTAAGTTTTCACACTCGCTCGCGCGGGTGCGCTTTGACAATGACTAAGTTATAAGCCACTTGTGATGGCAAAGTAGTTAACTGTTGTTGTTGTTGTTGTGTTGTTTGCAAGCGATTTTAATTAAAAATCCACTTCAAAGTTTATAAGCGCCGTTTATGCATACCACACACAATACCAAACTTAAATTCAACATACCCTAGTACGCATGCAGACAGTATACGAAAGTATTATAAGTTCACTTGCAGTGTGAAGATATAAATTTTATTAGTTTTGAAATTGATAAATTTTTTTATTTAAAATATATTAAACAGAAGTATTTAAGATTCAAGATTACAATGCGCTCATATCTAGAATAGAAAAATGTGATTGTTAAAGTTGAAAATTGTAACTGCCCGACATTTGATTAAGATGAATGATTTGTTATCGTCAATTATACGTAAAAGCAATTCTTAATATGCAATTCTAAAACTAATATGCAAACGATATCGTTCTGGAGTCGCTAGTGAACATTCACTAACGAATCGTATCAGCGAATCTCGTACAAATCATAATAACGAGTCCCTTGAGAATTTATAAATTTTAAGCGAAGAAACCGCTAAGTAAAAGTTTTGCTTTTATGACAAAAAAATGAATCGAATTTTAGATATATCGTGAAATTTAATCTGTTACGAATCACTTTTACGATTCGTTAATTAGTGTGGATTTCCACTCAGCCGCAATATTATTAGAAATACGAAAATCGTTTTTTAAAACGCCTGATTTGTCAGGTTATGATATGAAAGGCACAACTAATGTGGATTTTGTTATTCGTAAGGAATTTTAATGAACAATTTGAGAACAGTCGAAAATAAATTTTAAGTTTAATAAATTTATAAGTATACTTTAACAATATTCAGTAACTGAATTTTAATACGAAATCGATATGTTTTGAACTTCTATTTTTTATGCTATTTTGTATGATATACAATTATTTTATAAAGTGAAAGTTGAAGCAAATATTTTAAAGATTTTTAACATTTTCTTCATTTTATGCTCTACATAATCCACTCGAAATACAGATGATCTTATAATTTTTCGTGCGCTGTAGTTATGTTACAAAAGCACACACACAAACTAAATATGTGCGTATAATTGTGGTTAACAAAAGCTTTTAACATTTAAGTGGCTAATTTCACTTTGCAAATGCCACAAACTCATGCACTCACACACACACACACACATGCACATACACCGGGACACAGCATGCATTATCCTTATTATCCTGGGCTACAAACTATGTGCATTACAAATTGCATGCAGTCGCTCGCTTGTTCGCTCGCTCAGTCGCTCGCTTGCTTTACGCAGGAAATGCAAATGAATGCGTTGTTGTTGTTATTATTGTTGTTGGCGCTTCGCATGCGGCATTTGTGCCACTCCCGCTTAGTAGCCCACCCACACATACATACACACAGACAAATACACACACACATATACAACTGTCACTTCGCGTTAGCCCAGAATTGCATTGACACTTGCTGTGCGCTACCAAAATGAATGTTGCAAGCGTCTCGTTGTGCTTTGTGTTTGTGTGTGCGAGTGTGTGTTTGAATGTGTGAATGCATTTTTGAGTAGGTGCATCTGTGTGTGTGCGTGTGTGTGCTTGTGCGTGTGTCGATGTTCAGTTCACAAATTTTGCATTTATTGCTTGTGACAAAATATGATACGAAAATTAATATTATTGATTAAATAATTGAAATTGGCATGTCAGACAGCATAAATTATGGCCACCAATGCACAACGCTTCTGTAAGTGTTTGGCTCTATGTGTGTGTGTGGGTAGTCCGTCTGTATGCGAGTATTGTGAAAGTTTTAGCAGTGACAGTGAATTTTTTGAAAGCTCTTATTGGGTACCAACATTATTAAGTCGAAATGAATATGAAATATCTTGTAGTTTTTTCTTACTTTTGTTTTAAATAAATGTAAAAAAAATATAATAAACTGAAAAATATTTGATAACCCATTAACATAGAAAGAGAAGAAGCTTGTAGCTGTCATTTTTATATACTCTACATGAAGCTGAGAACTTTTATGGTGTTTTATTGAACTATTAAGATTTTTTTTTGTAGGTTGACAGATGTAAAAAAATAGTTTCAGAAAAGTATTGTGTATAAAAAATGTATCTTTAAAATACGTTCTGTTATACCAGATTTAATGTGATTTACTAATAAAGTTAGCAACGACCGTTAGGAGGTATCTAAATTTTTCTCACCCATCCATAAGTTTACTTTAATTCCTTAAATACAGAAAGTAAACACTTTCAATGTCTCGCGTACACATGATGCTCACACACACACACACACATACTCGTACATAGATTATTTTTTCAATAAAGCAACGCATAACTTCGCCATGCCACCACTTCTTTTTTTGCATCCCCAAATGATGCCAACGACACTTGGTCCCGCTGTGCGCAGAAAAGGTAAAAATTATGGTTGGGCGTTGTAAAGTTCCCCCCCAAAATGCTGCGTTGCATTGTTGCTAAAACCACCAACAGTGTTGATGCTGCTGGTTTTGTTGTTGTTGTTGTCGTTGAATTGATTTCGCTTCTGATGGCGTTGACACAAAAGCTTTTGTTCTGCTCTTTGCGGTTGAGTTCCGTTGACCACCCACAGTGAATTCTCTGTGTATGCGTGCGTGTGTGTGTGTCTGCGTGTGTACATAGCCGCTTTGAAAAGTACATGCGCTACAGTTTTTTGTGCTGGCATATACTTTTATATGTGATTTCTTTAGAAACATATTTTTTTTGAAAACTTTTGTTTATTTTACTAATTAAAATATACAAATTTGTATTCAAAGCTAATTTATAAACGGATCTGAAGGGTTGACCATTCAAACCTTGACAAATAAAAGATATAGATAGATAGATAGATAGATAGATAGATAGATAGATAGATAGATAGATAGATAGAAAGATAGATAGATAGATAGATAGATAGATAGATAGATAGATAGATAGATAGATAGATAGATAGATATATAGATAGATAGATAGATAGATAGATAGATAGATAGATAGATAGATAGATAGATAGATAGATAGATAGATAGATAGATAGATAGATCGATAGATACATAGATAGATAGATAGATAGATAGATAGATAGATAGATAGATAGATAGATAGATATAAATAAATAAATATATAGATGGATGATCTCAGGAATTAAAAAGAAATTATGCCGGCATCTTTTTAAACATACTAACTACTATAAATCTGAATTTTTAAATCGTAGTAGTCACAAATATTCCTTTATACCGATACTTACTATAAATACTTAACATTCATAAAATACATATGCAAAGGGGTTTGAGTGTTTTGTGGTATTTGCAGAGTTTTTGGCGGATATCCTGCCGTAGGCTGTTTGAAATACTGCAGAAAATTTAGTAATGACTTATGACAGTGTTTCTTTTTTTTTTTGTTTTTTGATGCTAAACTAAAAAATGAATCCAAATATATAATTTAAACAATTGTGTATATTTTGTATATAATATATCCACAAAACTTATATTTTTTTAAATCATTAAAACAAAGAATGGCACTTTTAACAATGCCCAAAAGCAAAAGACGTCTACGCCGAAATGAAGCTGCAGATCCAACCACTACGCGCTACCACATTCATACCTTTGCCTTGTGCACTGCCTCAATGCCGCCTCATTTCGTTTCGTTTCGTCTCGTCGCATCGCACGAACGAACGACGCTGCCCTCCAGCTGTGTCAGTTTCCTTTTTAACCAGTCGCCACCATTTGCTGGCTTCCCCCCTTCCTAACCTTACTTTAGCAGCGCGCTTACGCCTGGTGTAGCGCCCAGCATGCCAGAAATCACGTCAAAAATTTCCGCCTGTGTCTGCGCTAAAATTTACCAACGTTGTTTTTTATTTGTTTTGTTCCTTCTTATCTTTTTTTTTTTTTTTGTTGGGTATCCTTTCAATATAGATACTACTCGCCATAATTTCCATGGCTTTTCATAAACGCGACGTTCGCTTTTCAACAAAAGGTTCTGGTGGCGGGTGCGGTGAGTGAGGAAAAACAATTTGAAAGACGCGTTTTGAAACGTGATGAAAAGGATTGAATTGATTATTTTACACGCTTTCGCAATAAAAAGCGTTTGAATGTAAAATGTCTTAAGTGCTAGAAACTGGAAACCGTTTAAATTTAATTTTTAATTAAGATAAAGGATACTTAAGCATGAGTGTTTAATTTGGATCCTAGCGTTATTAGAAAAAAAAAGGTTTAGGCATATTAAATTCGTATTAGTTTTGAAAATCAAAAAGGTTTAAAATCACTTGATGACTCATCCAGTGTCTTATTTAGAAGAGTTCCATGGCCAATTCTCTTTAGATTACATTTGCGAATTTTTCCATATAAAAAGTAGGTATCGAGGCACCTTTTCAGAACTCTTTATGACCAATTTATGGGCTCTATAAAGTTAGAAGACATTATTGCATTATTTCCTTGCTTTTAAAAATATTTAAAACAAGAAATTTACCTTGCTTGGAAAAATTTATTAGATAAAGATTTCTACCTAGGCAATTGATTTCAGGTAATTGCCGAAATTATTTAAAAATTAAAATCCATTTTTAAAACTCTATTCGAATTACTTTTGGACCATATTTAACTGCATCTCCAATCGATCTACAATTGATTTACTTGAACTATTTCAATCCAATTGGTTATCTTGGACTGACTAAGATATCGACATATAAAATTTGCACATCAAAGATTCGACTTTAATTTTGGTCCCAGAAATAAATCGGTAAAAATTTCACTCTATATAATTTTATATATACAATATATATATTTTTGTTTCTTATTTTAAATGTGTTTAATTGTAAATCAAGTCAAAGGAAAAGACCATTACTTAAAACAAATATGTTGTTTTATATATTGATGGCCAAAAATTTAGGTAATCTATGACCATGAACCAAACTAACATATGCTAATATTATGTATTTATAAATAAAAATTCGCACCCTTGAACTAATGTCATTAAATTTGGTTTTTCTTATGCCGAAATACATATGCACAACACATATTTAATATTTTCAATGCCTTAACAAACTAGAGAAAATCATTTCAAAAATATTAATAATTGCACAAAATTCTGAAACAATTAAAATTGCAAGACGAAAAATTGCAACAATGATGACCTTGTTCCAGTTTTCCTGGCCACAAATACGCGCACATACAGAGAATACGCTTGCACTTTTCACTTTTCAACAACCTTGACACTGCGTGAGGCTATTTGCATTGTCCACACAACAACAAGAACAACAATAACAACGACAACAACTACGACAACATTATAATAAATTGCATAATATTATGCCAAATCTGCACGCAGTATATCCTGTTCTAAATAGCTAATGCTAATTTTTCACGCGTTCCAAAAAATACCAACAAAGTTGTCTGGCCTGGTCTTGCCTTGCCGCTGCGAAAGTGTTGCTAATCTTTATTGTTTTGAGATTGTGTGTGCGTCTCAGTTGAACAAGGATGCACAGAAACAGAGGCGTATCAAGCGTATACGATAATTTGATTTTTGGAATTTTTATTGAGATATATAACTTTTAGTTTTGAATAATTTCATACTTAAATTCAGTTTTAAGATACAAAAATTTGGGTTTAATTAAACGTCAGTTATAAAATACGAAGTTCTAAATATCTTTCAATATATAAATAGAATTCTTAAATATTGTACAATATTTTTATACTAAATTCAAATTTATTAAAAAAAAATTAGGCCGGGTTTCAATGAGATCCCAAGTGAACGAAAAAGAAGCCGATGACTCGAATCGAAAACTGCATTAAAGATACCATTAGGGTTAAAGTGAGGTAATTTTACCCCACTAATCCCCTAAATAAACACCCTCACAAACATTAGTATAACTGCAATAAAATCTGCCTGCATAGGTCAACATTGCAATATTGCATAAAAGGTGCAGTCTGACCTCCTCTAATCCTCTGTTTGTAGCAAGCAACAATGCGTATTCTTTAAGACAATTCAAAAATCTCGAAATTATTTCAAGGACAAGTTTCTCTTTTCGCACAATAAACACACACAGTGCACCACCAGCCTTGTTCCCAATCTTGCAATTGCGTTCGCACAGTTCTTCAGCTCTGTCAATGCTAATGAAGGGTGCAGTCGAATGTAGACCTGCCGTGTACCGCATGCACTTTCAATTTATGTTCGGTAATTTTTCGGGTTATTCCTTACCGAAAGTATGCGACTCAAAGAAGTTCTGCCACCAACAGGTTCTCAACAGCGTCGTTGCTGGTTGCAATAAACAAAAAAGGTTTTGAATTGTGCTTCTGCAAATTTTGATCTGCTCAAAAAGTGAAAAATCTATTCTAGCACGCTCGTCGTCATTTGCATTGATGCAATTGACACCTTGCGACGGACGCACAAAAGTCATGTTTGACAACAACAGCGCTCGAAGTCGTTGCTAAACTGCTAAGATAGATTAGCTGTGAAATTTTCTAAAATTTACTTGTTTACTAACATTTACCGGAGTCGTCTCAACATGCGATATTTAAACAGGCTCCAGTTCAAAGGTTTGCAGCTGTTCAGTTAGTCCATCGTCAGCAGACTGTGGATATATTTCAACGTTAGCTGGACTTATTTTTCGTTTCTTCACTTCGCTTCTTTCGTATTGAATTTTGGTTTTTAATTCATTGCCTTCTCGGCTGGTCAATTGAACACGTTCGCTGCTTATCGTCATGTTGCCGGTCATCGCGTCTCATGATTGGAACATGTTTGGCCCGTTGCTCCATGCCGTCATCGTAGTCATCATCATCCTCATCATCATCATCATCATCATCATCATCTTCAACGTTGTCGTCGTAGTCATCGTCGTAGTCATCGTCGTCGTCATCGCAGTGCAACATCTTGTCTTTGACCAGCATTAATACGCGATGGCGCACATTGACTCATCTTCCCCGTTTGATTAAAGTCGATTTTCTTCAGTCGTCTACTTTTCGTCTGAAACAATGCGCCTGTTTTCCTGATGAGATATTGTGCTGCTCACATGCTCATCTCGAGTTAAACTTGTCCACACTTCATTACTTTAATTCTACGCTTTGTCAGAGAGGGTTAGCATGATTGTGCGTTGCGGTGTTCTTAACTTGAAGCATGCAACATTAAACTTCGTTAAGTAAATATTGAAAAGTGAACAGATTTTTAATACAAAAATTTAATCTTATATAGTCAGTCTGATTTGGCAGACTTATATGACCCAACTAATTGATCAGAGTTTCAATACCAACTAGACTTCCCAAAAATATGCTGATTTGAATATATTGAAGTTAATATTTCCTTTTGCTTAAGAACTTTAGGAAAATGCAAATATGAGCTTTTCTTTTAGAATTTCATTTTAATAAATTAAGGTTAAGTTGGTATAACGATAAGGATCGATGAAGGTGATTCACACTTAATAGTCATCATGAAATGTCGTCATATGAAACTCCAACATATCGTGTAGCGAGAAATGCTTAAATTTCTTCAAAAGTTCATTTACGATTAACCAACATCAAAGTGCCAAATAAAACGGTGCATTCTGACACCATTTCCAAAAAAAAAAAAAATTGCATCCAACCGCCGAATATATAAAAAATAAATAAGCAAGCGAGTGAATACGCGCGCGCTTCTTCAAACTGTTGCAATGTCGCATATTTATTTTTTATCGCACGTCTGCGCATGAAGAAGAAGAAGACTCGTTTTGTGCACGTTCCGCCGGTGTGTCTATCTGTTTGTTATTTCTCTTCCGACGTAGTACGTCTGGTAGTATTTCTATAATATATGTATATATGGATAGCGCGGCTTCAGCGTCATCGACGACGACGACGACGCAATTGACTTGCGCTTGTTGGATTGCACTGCACTCGACTCCATTCCAGTCGGTGTGTGTGCAAAGTGCATCCATCGTGTCTGTGCAGATACGTGTGCAGATACATTTGAGCACACGAAACGAATGTGTACGGGAATAAAGATGTTAAACGTTTTGCTGATTCGTGTTTTATGAACTCAATTTCAATTTATAATCTCCGCCACTCACTCACAGTTTAGTCGATCGTCGTTAAGTCGACGAATGCAATGAAATTTCTGGTCTGCAGATACCCTCGAAATTTTCCGAATAGCCGCAACGGCGAGTGTTAAAGTTTGTGTGAGCACCTTCTTGGCTCAGCACCGCATTGTCAAGTTAACAATTTTAATGTTGACACAAATCAGATATACGAGTACTCGTAGTGCCAAGACGATGATAGCAATTGTTGGTATGTTGCAAAGTGCAAGAAGAAATGTTTTCGGTAAGGCAAGGTAAGGTGCGAATTGGTTCTTACCTCATAGTCAAGCGAAGAGTAGAATTCATAGTATAGAAAAAATAAGTAAAAGTACCTGGAAAGACAAGAAAAAATATGGTTAATTAAAGGACATTTGAAATTAAATTCGAAATAATTTCATAAACATTTTAATAGTATCTTAAAAATAGAAACATCTGTATCTGGAAATACCAAATGAAACTAAAGTATACATAGAAATTGGTGAACTTAATCTATAATAATTTAATACTTCTGCTTTAATTTTTATATCTTCATTTCCCTCATATATCTCCAAGAATATGTAACAAAATTTATGACTCAAATTACATGCCATATTTTTCAGATGAATTCAATTATACGAAAATAAACACTTTGGACGGACATTAAATCCCCAAAGAGTTTTCACATTTTCTTATATCTCATTTCATATGTACTCGTACTACACGCTGCTCGTCTGTCTGCATTGCCACTTTGTAGCATTGAGAAAAATATCTTCGATACAAGATTTTACAAACTGTTGAAGGTCTAATTTCCTTGCAAGCTTCTTGTAATATCCTGTATAGCATAGTAAATTGTCTACGCAACACAGACACACACACACATACTCACACATACTCACACAACATACGCCAACATCTCCTACGTAAATACACACGACGCCAAGGATAAAATGACAAAATCTGTGTATGTGCATTTGGAAAAAAGGAAATTCAAGAAGTCTAGATGCGTATAGGAATACGAATACGAATACTCATACATGGGCATTTGACACTTTTTCTACAATTAGTTTATTTCTTTGCGAGTAGTTGTCAAGCCGAAACGTATTTCGCATGTGTAAGCGAAATAAACGCCTTGTTACACAGTATGGGTGACGGACTACTGCCCGTTTGCCGGGTATGAGTTGACAGGCGTGGCTATACTCATTTTACTGTATACGTATACGTAGTACTTTAAGGGTTGTTGTGCTGCCATCGTCGTCGCTGTGTCGTTAATGATTTTCCCTTTAGCTAATGATGAGGTTGGTGTTGATTTTGATGATGCTGACAGTTACATTGATTTATTAACCCTCATCGTGAAATGGCAGTTGTTTCTGATTTTTTTTTCCTACTACTACTTCTTATAGTTACACATTGAGAAGTGACAAAAAAAAAAAAATGGTAGGTACTTGTGTTGGCCTTACTCACATATGTATGTGAATGTACATGTTTGAAATTTCGGTTTTCTATGTCATATTGTCGTTTCCAGTTTATCACCACTGATGTGCTATTTCGAGCTTTAATTAATGTATATTATTTTTTTTTCTTAGCTCTCCTTTTCGCGTTGACCACCACTACAACGACCAGCCGACATCCCTTTGTGTATAATTAGTTAATTGACCCTTTTTCTACACACGCATACATTGCATACTTATTTACATATGCGCGTATACTCGTATAGAAGAACTAGTAGCAGTGCCGACCCAAGTTCGGTGTGGATTTTCAGCTTGTTTTAATTTCATTTTGTTACTTAATTAAACAAGTTTCTCGTTTGACAGTGTAAGTAAGAAGGGCAAGGTAAAGCAAATGAAAGTATACAATTCTCAAGAGGGTTTTGTTGTACGAGTATGTGTCACTTTATGGATTTACTTTAAATTTTTTGTTAGGTTTTTAAATGATAAACCAAAATTTGAAGCAGTAACTTTTTCTTCTTCTTCTCTTAATTTTACTTATTTGAACTGTTAAACATTTTGTACTAAAATCCGCGTTAAACATTCGCATGTCAATGTCGGAAACAGCGTAAAAAAAAATCATATATTACATATCAAACTACAGCGCTCACAGCGAGCGCTGGCATCCGTTGATGTACATTTCAAGATGTGTCTAGAGCAACACGAAACAACAAAAAAATTGTCATGAATTATGAGTTTTCGATAAAAACGCATGCGGTATTTTTTTTTTCTCCATTTCAGTTTTTATTTTGACAATTTACTTTGTCGAGTTTTCATGCTTGTTAAACCGTATCCAACGGGTGAAGTAACTGAAACTCTTTTAAATTTTACGTAAATCGCGTGTTTGAAATGTTGAAGTCCGTCAAACTTGGTGGGCATATTTGAAAGATAAATTTGTGATATATTATGGAAAATAATTTAATTTATTTTCAATTAAAATAAACTCATGAATGAAAGTTCGTACTGATACGAAACAAATTAGTATAAAACGCTTAATACTGTTTTGAAGGTTTTTTTTTCACAATGGGTGGTCATTGAAAAGATTGCCTTATTTTATTGCTCTTTCTAATGTATAGAACTGAACATGGTTAAATAGGATTATTAAAAATTATTATTATTATCAAGTAAATTTTTAAAGATTAGTATGTTAGTTAGTTAGTAAGTTAGTTAGTTAGTTAGTTAGTAATGGCGTCTTTTGATAAGATACCCACTTAGGCTTGGAGTCCTTTGTAATGCCATGCGCTATACGAGTTATACCGCTAACTGAATCATCCTGTGCTGTTTATAAACTGAAGAATATTAAATATTTTTGATTTGGATATATCTACTAGACCAACGAAGAAGTGCTTCTCCAGATGTATACATAAATCGTTGATTAGCCAAAGCGGAGCATGAACAAAGAATATGTTTTAAAGTTTCTTCCTCTTCCTCATCTCTACAGCTTCTACAGAAGTCATTTGAGAAGATACCTAATCTTCTTGCATGAGTACCTATGATACAGTGTCCTGTTAGAACGCCTACTATGGTGCTAAATTGAGATCTACTAAGAGAGATTAGATCGATTGAGCGTTTTTAATTCAGTTTTGGCCATATTAGAGGCTAATTTTATATTTTGTCAGAGCCTTTAATAAGCCAACAGGAAAAGTCAGCAATGGGACAACAAACTGTCAGCAATAGTTTTATGGTAGTATTGCTAGCATAAGAAATTTCATTTTAAATGCAAGCAAATGTAATGAATACTCTATTATTTTCCCTTTATAAACAAGACTGTTAGCAATATTATGCTGACCTACACGCTGACGCTTGGGTCATATTGTCAGCAACAAGAATATTTTACTCCACTGCTAAAGTCTTCGCCTTATCTTGGTAAGTAAAAGAAGTAGCAAACAAAAATTTATTGCGTATTATATGGCATGCTAGAGTAAGCAGTACACATTTTCCTGCTGGGATCGAGTATTAATCTATTATTAAATTAAATTTGATTTCATTTCTTTTTTAGTTGTCAATTTGTTAAATATGCAATTTTATATTATTATTATTTTTACTAATTGTTGTGTTAATATTAAAATTTCATTTTTACAATACAATCAAAAGTGAAACAAATAATTTTTAAAATATTCGCCACGATCGAAAAAAATTATAATAATAACAATAATGAAAAAGGTAAAAAGGAACAAACACTCTGGTGTATATATTAATTTGCGAACAATCGAAAATCGACATGTGACACGCGTTCTCGCAATTTATGCGCTACGAATTGCATTTGCAATTTTTTTGTGCTGTCCTGCGGAATTGCCTGCGCAAATGTGTGCTTGTATGTGTGTGTGAGTGTGCGTATTAGGGTGTTTCATAATTTTGATATTTATGATATTACTCTTATTATATTTTTAATATACTAAATGCATGTTTTCAGTGTTGCTTGTAGATAATAGGTGACAAAATATTTCGACTATTTTCATTAAAATACGAATATGAAAAACTTCAAAAATATTGCATGAGTGCTTCTAGGGTATCTAAGAACTCAGTATGTCAAAATGGACAAATTTTCTTTATATATAAACGCCCATTTTCTATGATTTACAAACTAACCAAAAACTATGATAAACCAAAATATATTTCAATATTACTTCGAGTATTTGATGCAATGAAAATATTTTCAAAATGTTGCTAATAATAAACAAATCGATTCAGTTATGAGCAACACTTTAATGTGACAATATGCATTGTGCATGAATTACATGAAAGCGTCCTTTATTTTTTTATTTTTTTGTTTGTCACAAATTATAATGATCATGTGTGTCACAAAAAGCATTTTGGAAAATTGAAAACACGAGTGTGCGGTTGAACGCAACAAAGGCAACAACAGCAACAACAACAAATTGCATTGGTGATGAATGCAATGAATACTTGCAGCATGCATACGAATATGTGTAAAAAGTATATATGTGTGTGTGTGTGTGTGCGTGTAAGGCAATGTAAGTGGATGTAGAGTATTTTTGCAGTTGCGCATATCAAAACGCATTCAACCTCATCACCAACCATCATCAATGGCAACGGATATGCTGCTTGCAGCTTCTTTTTTTTTGTGTGTGTGTGTATGTAGTTGTTGTTGCGTTTTTTTTTGTCTTTAATTTTTTTATTGTTGTTCGTTTTTTTTTTGTGTGTTGCAAAAGTTGCAGCGCGCCATAAATCAATGTTCGATTTTAAAATTGAAAAGGACATGCGAGTAAGGACGCAGGACATTATGTTCGCGCCATGTTTTCAATTTCTGCGTTTTTTGTAGTTGTTCGTGTTGTTGTTGTTGTTGCTTTTGTAATTTTTTGCTTTTGTCATGCGTTACAATTTTTTTGCGTATCCGTTGCAGTTTTTCATTTGATTTCGTTTCTTTTTTTTCAATGCATTTTACAATTTTTTCAATGACACGCGGGTAGAGTGCGGCCCCGCGCCCTTTATTGCACATTTGAAAAATTAAAAACAATTAAAAAAAATATATATATACTAAATGAAATACAAAGAAAAAAATCGTTAAACTTTTTGAATAAACCAAATTCTTGCAATTGCGATACTTTGCGCTGGAGGCGAAATTTGCAGCTCAGCCGCCGCCGCTGTGCCGCATTTTGATCTTGATTTCGCTGTTTGCTGTTCGCTGTTCATGATGATGAGTTTATTATATTAAAGTTCGCCAAACATTTACAAAATCATGAACTTTGCACCTTTTTTTTTTTTTTTAGTTTTTGCCCGCTGCTGTTGCTTTTCTTGTGTGCGCCGTCGTAACAGCTGCACACAACTCCTTCGCTGCTTGGCTCCTCCAAATAAATGCAAACAAATCGCAAAGTTTAATATTTATTTTTGTAGTTGTTTGTGCAGTCCGCTCTAACCTCTTGCATAACCTTTTTCTAGTTTTGTTATTCGTCTATTTATTGTTATTGTTGGGTTGTTTTTGTTGTGGTTTTTGTAAGACTGAAGATTCATCTTCATGGCATCTAAGGCATATTTCACAATTCATTGATGCCAAATTAGTATTCGCACTAAGGCGAAACAATATCTGCGATTTAAGTTTGAGTGAGTTATTAAGGCTTACGTGCTCAAGTCAATGCGTCAGTGGCGGGATTTAAAATACGATAGAAATTTGAAAAATTTGAAATTTAATTGTATTAAATTAAAAAAACGAATGGTACACTCAGAGAAAATAAACTCTTTATTCAGTATAACGCTCTTGAATCAAGCCGATCCGTTGACGAAAGTTGTTTTATCGATAAAATTCTGAATTCAATTCGAAATTTTTACTTTTAAACTTTTTCGAAATACAAATCTTGACATATAAAATATCAACCTTAATTCATGATTTAACCTTCTTATTTGTAGATTGAAACGATTTTAATTTAAGAATTATAATAACTATGTCGTTTTAGATCTTACGACTTAAGCTTCTTATTTGCTGCATTTTATATATTTTATATATTAAATTGAAATCAGGCAATATTATCTAGAGTCAGGTTTAAAGAATCTAAAATCAAGCTCGTCCTTAAGTTTATATTTCGATTTTCTCTTAGTGTATTGATGATTTTTTTCAGGATATTTCAGAATAGTCTATCTTTTCAATAAACTAATTTTAAGTTTTTTGTCAGTCTAAATAAAAAGGTAATAATTCAGTCAAGATCTAAATAACATCATCGAAAGTTGACTCTTTTCGATGGTGCGAGTTTGTATCTATGACTTTGTCTATCTAACACTAGATTCATGTGTAAATAAATACATATGCAAAAAAGCAGATCTAAATGTTGTTGATTTTTGATTAAATCATTTAAATTTTTTAGTACTCACTTATTTTGCAAATAATAGCTTAAAATTTAATGCAATTTTTATAATAAATAAACAACGCCACTGCTCTTATATAAGCCGGGCACAACGAAAGGTTTAATCGCGGTGTGGCGCGCGCAATGAATGCAAAAGGGAGCAATACTATTTATTTGCGAATTTGCTGGCCATCATCATCATCATCCTGCACTTCATAAAAGCGCACAAAAGCAAAAGAAAAACAAGTTTTACATTTTCATATTTCTATTTGTTGATTTTCTTTTTTTTTTATTGTTGCATTTTGGTTAACTTAAAGGAAGGAAGTGTCTGCTGCGCACAGATTTCGCGAATTTACTGCAAGACGAGACCAGAGCGCGGCAATGCAAACCAAACGCAAACCAAACCAGACCGAGCAATCCGCACACAACAATTCGTGATTTTGCTCGTGAGCTGTGCTTTTAAGGTTTCTGCCAAACTTTTTTTTGCACGCCGCCATCGACGCTGCCGTTGTTGTTGCAGCTGGAGTTGCCTGCAAGTTTATAAATAAATCCATAAGGTTGGAAGGAGTGTAAGTAAAATCGATCGAATGCGACGCGGACGACCTTATGAAACTCTTGGATTAAGTTGTGAATCGTGATTTGGCGGGCAAGTGTTTGCCGGTGGGCATAAACCGCGAACTCAACGATGTGGCTTTGCTTTGTTGTTGGTGTTTTTTTTTTGTGAATTTTTATTTTTGTGATTTCTTTTGCTTAATTTTTGTGTAAAGGAGCAGCACGCATGCGCGCAATCAGGCCAGCTGAGAAGCGGTTTACAAGACGATATCCAAAATTACAAAATGCGCATATGCGCGCGCGTTTTAACCCTTTCAGTACGCGTGGTCCACAACGAAAGTAACAAAAATATTATATGAACAAATGGAAATTAGCAATAAATAAAAATTTTAACATAGATTTTATTCAAATGTTTACTGAGTAAAAATAAACTTAATCTAAAGAATCTTTAGCTTTGGTTTCATTTACTGATAAATGGGCGTGGTTTATCGACCTAAATGCCTATCAAACTTTAAAAAAAATCCTTCTTTTGAATAAATTTGGGTTCATCATATTTCTTAATTAAGCTTTTCTATAAGTAAACTTGGTCTAGAAAGGTTAAGCAAATGCCAAAGAGTTTATTGTATATGGGTTGAGTGTAAGAGTGTGTGTATGTGTGTGTGTGTGTGCGAGATACTACTTAACCGTTTATTACAATGTTTGTAATTTTTGTTTCACCTCGCGGCCAATTTGTAAAAATTTCAGCAACAACACGGCCAACAAAAAAAGTAAGAAAAACAACGACAACAACCTGTAATATTGCTGCAACAGCTGCTGCTGCTGCTGCCAAATCACTTCGCAAGCGAGTAGGATGCGCTGCTGCTGCTGCTGCCGAAAGTGGTTTATGGCGCATGCGCGCTTCGATCGTTCGTTCGTTCGCTGGTTGTTCGCTGGCGTTGTTAAGCAATTTATTATTGCCGCAAATTGATTTTTATCTACGCTTAATCGATTGTTGCTTACACTCGCGTATTTAAGTCGCTGACTGCAATTATACGTGTGTGTGTATATATAAGTGTGTGTATGTATGTATATGTGTGCCCTCGGTGGTTTAAGAAAATTATTTATGTTCGTTCACACGTTGTTTTACACGTAATTTATTATCATTTTCTAGCGCGCGCAAACAAGCTGCTGTCCGCTTGCTTGCCTGTCTGTCCGCTTGTCTGTCTGCCTGCCTGCTTGCCAGTTTGCCCGTCTGCTGCCCGCCCGCTGCAAGTGATATGTATGACCTTGGGGCGGCTCTTCGTGGTCCCGCGTGTGAAGGTGATTTAGAGCGTTTACGTTTGCGCGCCTTCCTTTTTGCCAATATGCATGATTTTGTAATTTTTCAAATCATTAGTCGCCGCATCGCATCGTTTCGCAGCGCGCCGCAACAATTTATGGCATACGACGACGACGACAGCGAAGAAGATGCAACAGCGACGCAGTTATGCACTAATGACACCCGTAAATGGTTCCGTTTTGATGTGTTATGCGCGCGCAGCAAGATGCCATTCAACCATTGGTCAAAACGAGCGCGATAGTTGCATTGGTCTCGACCGGTTCGTAGCAGGAAGTCAAGGAGTGCTGGAATTTTAATTTTTTTTTTTTTTTTGTTCAGATGACTTTGACATTGTCAAACTCTGCACAATGTTGCATTGACAAAGTTGTTAACAATATAAAGCCAAAATTACAAACTCAAAGTAGTTGAAAACTTCTGTAGGCTAGGAATTAATTTTTCGGTCATAATCAGAAAATGCAATTTTCAGGATTTTGTGGGTATCTTTAGAATGTCGAGGTCAAATTTCTATTTCAAACAGTACTTTTCGAAAAGATGCATTTAAAAATTCGGATTTTTTAGATACTGTAAAGTATGTAATTAAGATAATGTTAAAATATTAAGGTTATGCAATTTAAGGGATACGCCGTTCCCTTAAATTGCATATATAAGACAAAAGAATGTGTCGTATTAAAAGTGTAAAGTAAGCTTATATTTCAGCTTTATATCTATATATGTACATAAGTTACATTCTTATTTTAAAGATACATTTTATTAAAAAAAAAATATTCGTTTTTTATATGATAAACTGAAACAAATCAAAAAAATATTTGAGATAACACTTTTAAAACTATATTATTATCGATGATATTTTGAATTTGGTGTTCAATCGATTAAATAAAATTGTATCAAATTGTATCAATAGTTGGAAAATTATATCCATACACAAGGAACAAATTCCTGGGAAAGAAAAGCTTACTAATCTAAAAATACCGAATTCAGCCTTGTTGCCGCCCTGGGCCAGTATCCATATTATCCGATATTATAGTGCGTCTTTAAACATATATTCACAGTATGATACTCCATTATTTTCTGTGATAAAATAAATCGATTTTGTCTAGGAATAAAACTTCAAAATATATTCTAGTTTGTTTAAAACATAAGTTCATGTAAAATCAAATAAATTGGCAAAAACAGAACAAAGTATTATTAAAAATTCGCTTAAAAATTGCGATATTAATTTTGGTTTTCGTCAGTTTGAATGAGAAATTTTAATTCTTGAGTCTGAAAGAGTTTCAAAAATTGTACATGATTTTTTAAAAACTTCGGAGATTTGTCTATAAAAATTTGAGATAGTGACGGTAAGTCCATTGGGGCCCAAACATTTCTTACGACAATAAGTGAAGCTTTCCAACTTAAAATACTCGGAGATTATGTAGAGAATTTATCCGAAAAAACATTTACCTTGTTGTGTTGTAAAAATCTTGTCCAATCCTTTTAAAACAAAGCCAAAAGCCTTAACAATATTTTTGTTTGTAAATATTTTTATTAAACTATCACAAACCGAGTGCGTAAAACTTCACCGAAATTAAACCGACAAAACAAAAAACGAACACAAACACTTTAAAATCGTCTTAAAAAAGAATGACTGCGTAAACAAATTCGAAAGAAAAATCAGAGGAGGATGGGCAAAAACGTTTGTTATTTGCGAAATTTTTTCCTTTTAGTTCGGAGGCGTATTTTGCGTTTCTTCAAAATTATGGTAAACAACAGTTTCGGATGCGTTAATGAGAACATGTTCGTTTTTTACGACACCGCAATAGATTCGAATGCAGATTTTGAAACATCATCTTATATCATGATTCCATGCAGAATCGTGCCACTACAATGGATTTCTGTTTTACCGACGGCAATTCCGGGGCTATCGCACAAACTTTCAACTATTTATATTATTATTAATATTATCGCGTTTATATTCAAATCGCTTACTACTATTAAGCATACTCAAGAGCAAAAAGTCTAAAGTTTAAAGTCGTTCCGAAATATTTCTTTGTTCTTTAGAGATTCTTTTGCTTATTTTAATTACACAAATTTATTTCGTTTTGGGTTTTTCTCCGATTTGCGAGGCTCGTTTCCGTTGGCAACCCCATCGCAGAGAACAGAAAAATTCGTACTACTCGCTCGTTGCGGCGTGTGAAGAAATGCTTCTTTTTTGCTTTTGTTGTTTAGCTTCTTCTTCTTCTTCTCACATTTTAATGTGGTAATTTTGTGTGTGGAAATTGGAGAAAATAGCTCATGAAAAACACACAAAACTACAATAACAAAGGAAAAAACGAAAGAAAAAAAGAAATATGGCGACAACAACAAATTCGGAAAAAGCACAAACACGGAACCGAAAATAAGCAGATATAAAATCCAAGAGCATAAATTCAATTTGCCTCTTCGATTGCTTGGCAGAATAAAGTGTATCCCGCAGATACATATGCGTTAAAATGATTTAAATCGCTCTCTGCTTCGTTCGAGTGGTTGATGTGCAAAAACCAGGGATGACTGCTTTGTAATTATGATATAAATAGTTACAATAATCCTTTATTAACTAGCAACTAATAATTTTATATAGCTTAAACAATTTAGACAGATACTTTAAGTTAAGCCCTTGTTTGGTAATAAAGTGGAGCTCTAATTTTTATAGAATTGTTCATGTTATTTTTAGTTATTAACTAAATTTTATACTTTTATAATAAACCTATTGAAAAGCTCTTCAGATCTCCCTTAGATCTATTTTCGCATGTTAAACTTGCATCCATGGTAGCTGGCAATGTGGCACACAGCATCTGAAATTTATGAGCATTTCGTGAGCGGAATTCTCTTAAATTTATTGTGAAGTTAATTGCTAGTAAATTAATTTGCAATTAATTAGCAAAATATAAGCAAATAAATTTTAAATTTTGTAATAAATTTAATTACCATCATGTGAATAAACAATTACTTAAACTTTTTTCATAAAACCAATCAATGGAATTAATCGATGAGATAAAGACAAGAAACAATTTGAATATTTTTGTTAACCTAGACTTGAAATAAAGTTTGCGACTTTGCCATTAGTTTAAATTAATTTAAAATCCTGTTACTAAGATACCGAGCTCGCATCCAAAAGATACAATTGTTGCATTCTATTATTTGCATTTTCATATAAACAAAAACAAAATCAATGCTATCTCAAAAACAATTGAGCATAGATTTTCAACCACACAAACATGCGAGTGGAACTCTCTTTCGGATGCTCTTCGCTGTTCAACATGCGCACAAGTGCCAACGGGTATACCACGCAGAGAAGTGGAGCTGGAGTAGGACCACCACCACTTTTCGGCATCAATTATTTGGCAGTCAAAATTGTTCACAGCTAATAAAATAAAGCAACAAAATACAAATAAAAAAAATGAACTGCCATATTCCTGGCGTTGATAACAATAAGCGTTGCTATCCAGTGAGTGAGTCTCATGGAAGACGACGACGACGGCGGCGACGGCGGCGACGCCAACGGAAGACAGAATTTATCTTTGGCATGCCCGAAATACCTGTAGATGCATTAACTGAATTTACATATCGATTTTTGGCCACAGCTTCTTTGGCCGTAAGCATAGCGTGGTGATATCGCATAGATGTCTGTGGCACCTTTTCGACGAAGCCAAAACAGAAAAGAAGAAAAATATTATGAATATTGAATTTATTTAGCTACTTGTCGTGGCATTGCGTCGACTTGTCGTCATTGCTCAAGGTACTGCTGATAGTGGGTGCGGGCGGGCGGAGCTGGCGACACTGGTTTAACAATTTCAACATGGCGTACTACGAAAGCCGTTGCTGATAATGATCAGCAAAGAAATTGAAAATTATACAAATTTATTCTTCATCATCAGCTTTGTTTTTGTTTTTTTTTTTGGTTTTTGTTTTGTCAAATATATGCAAAAGATGATTTATGTGCCCATAGTTCTCTGCTGACGGATATTGACTTCGATCTCTTATCATTAAGTAGACAAAAAATTCAATTTTAAATATAAATACGAGTACTTTGCTTTCAATTTGTGCGAGTATGTATAAGTATGTTCCATATGCCTTAGTTTAATATTGAATCATGTAAAACATTTGGCCACATTTGAGGCATTTTGTTTGCATGTCATTTCATTTACACATTTTCTAGATTTTATGTGTTTTTTTTTTGGTTTGCAACTTCAACTTCAGCACCGCTCGCTCTCTGCTGATGCGACGGCTTTTGTAGTAGGTCGTCGGTCCTACAACAAAGTAGTTGGATGATGATGGCTCTGCTTTACGGTGAAAACGTAATTAAATTAAAATTCCTGCTACATGACATTTTCAGCAAAAGTGCCGACACTTTTCTTTTTCTTTTTCCTTTTTTTTTTATGTTTGCCTTCTGCTATATGCAAACTAAGACAGCGCTGTCAGCACGCCTGTCACAAAATTCTTTTTGAAGTGCTTTTAACTTTGAAAGATTTTTCATTAAAACTGCTTCTTCTTATTCTTCTTTCAATAGTTTTTCTTGTGTTATTGGCAAAGATTTTGTAGTTTGTTTGGTTGTTTTAAAGATATGCGTAATATTGTTTAAACATATTTATATACTTATATATGTACATGTATGTCATGTTGGGTTAGTTCCAAAAACTATTTAACTTTTGAGAAAAGAAATAATATGATTTTTCATAAAAAATATAAATTTTGTTCTCCTTATTGACCACAATTTAAGAACATTAACAAAGAACTTATTTACAGACAGAGATTACACGATTTTCTTATAGAAGAGAAAATGAATGTAATCATCAACTGACTGGAAGATAGGTTCTACTGGGCCTACCCGTCGCCGCGTCAATTCCATCTAGTCCGTTGAGTCCATACGATATTTCTAGTTAATCCAGTCCATTTAGCTCATTCAGTCTATATCTTAAAATTAAGTTCATTATGTCCTTCTAGTTCATCTAATCCATTCAAATCATTTAGATCAGCCATCCATCCAGATCATCTAGTCCATTCAGTTCACTCAACTTATCTAGTCCATATAGTTTATTCAATTCATCCAGTTAATTCATTCATTAGGTTCATTACACCCATGAGGATGAACATAACTTTCAGACAGCATAACTTGGCTTAAGGTTATCAATTTGTATGGCTCATCATTTTTATATTTGATCATCTTTTAATCAAATTTATTATTATTTACTTTCAGCAACACCGAAACAATTTGCTCCAAAGTAATCCCTACTAATACTAGTAAAAGTATAATGAGCATTCCGGATTACTCTCTTAACTGAATTATGCATTAAAGGTTTAATGGATATATACCTTTCAATTCAATTAAACAATTTTAAATTAATGTACAGCTAAACGCTTCAAATTTATAAATCGCTATTTCCATCAGTAAATCAAAAATTTAAAACATGTAGTAAGCATGAACTAACTCAACGCTCTCAAGATATATACCTTAACAACGCGCTTATCCTTCACTCTTGAATTAAAAAAAAAACAAAAAGAAGTAACAGCCAAAAGTACAACAACAACAACAACAAAATATAAAAAAAAAATCTTTCTACGTCAGTTCTGCTTGTCTTATTCTTTGGCATTTTGCTCTGCGTTATTCTACGCGCTTTCAGACGCTTGTTTCTGGCTGGCACGTTGCTGTTATTGCTGCTTCCATACAATTTCCTTCAGACATTTCTGAACGAACCAACGAACGAAGGAACGAAAAGCAGGCAAAAATTCAAACAGAACAGAACAACACACGGACATGAAACTTTTAAGAAAACGACGTTAAACGCAAACGTCTTACGTTGCGTCTATCTCACTCTGTGTTGGTCCGTTGGTGGGGTCGTCCTGCCGCCTGTCTTCCGTCGACTTGGTATTACGCCCGCCGCCGTTACCGTCGTCGTCGCCGCCACCGCCTTTGACGCCGCTGCCTGCCTGCCTGCTTGCTTGCTTGCCTTCCGTGCAAGGTTCCATGTTCATTTTGCAAGTGAAACGGAAATGACAGTTCCGCAACGCAACGCAAGGCGAAGCGAGTCGAGTTGAGTCGAGTCGAGGCTGTATAACATTTGCTGCTGCGGGCAGGTTTAGATGGGTTGTTGCCTGAGACTGGTTGTTGCCATGAAAAGTGAAAGAAACCTTTCTCGCATAATAGTCTGTCAAATAAGCTCCGCCGTCGTCTATGGAACATGAGGGGGTTCCATGGGGTCTTCTTCTTTGTGAACGCGCAGCATCGAAAGTAGCAGCAAACCCCTGGCCCCCCAAACTCACAGTAAGGACAGCGCTGTGGATGACACAGTACAACATGGACAAATCCATTGATGAGTATCAAAATTGATTTGGAAGATATTTATTTTCTGAAAGCCATGTAGAACTTTTCATTAAAGAAAATTCTTTTAAGTAAAGTTTTTAACTCTCAAATGATAAGATAGAAATTAAGTTAGTGCTGAAAATAGTTAACTGAAATTCTAAGTTTCCCAAAAAAAAACACAACAAATAAAAATTGTAATCAAGCACATTACATTAAAACGGTTCAAGCTTAAATTTATAGTTTCCTTCAAGCGGGCTCAAGTTTCTTTTAATATATATAAATACAAATTTCAAAGGACTCAAGCCAAAAATGTTGCACTGTGTAATCTTTGGAGCAAGTTGAAAGTGCTGAAAAACAATGAAAATTGAGGGAAACTTCGGAAAAGACATGTTTTCTTTTGGAAAAGTGTCTAACGCAGCAGTAGCAAAAGCAAAAGCGGGAGCAGGAGTTGCAAAGTGCCCACAGTGCGCGTTTCTAAATGAATGAAACGATGCTTTTAAAGAACTTGTTATTGTTGTTGTTGATGCCATTGTTGTTGTTGATGTTGTTGAATAGCAAACCTTCTTCAAAATTTAATTCGTATTATTTTCGAGAAAACCCCCGCAAGTAAGTAGTTGGGGCGGCCCTAATCCATAAAGAGTTGAATGATTGTTTCTTGATGTTATTTCTGGGGGGTTGTTTGGTGTTTGGTGTTGCACACTAAAAGCCAGCCCCGAAACAACGAACCAAAATATATTTACAATGAAATTGAGTTCTATCGAGAATTTTACATTCGTTCATATGACAAAATAGCGCCAAATTACAAAATTCCCATATCCAATTTCGGAGGTTACTCTTCGAAGCGTTGTTTCTTTCTGCCCACGCCTAAAACGAAAACGGACGCTTTCCTAATTATGAGCGGCAACCAACAACAAGAATTGTGTCGCATTTTGAGTGATTTATGTGTTCTAGAAATATGTCAAATATTTAGTTGGGTTCTTTGGTATTTTCTTCTTTTTTTTCCGATTTCTTTCTTTTTGGCGACGACTGAGACTATTCTTTTTTTTTTTTTTTGTCGTTTCGTCGCTTGCCTATTGCAACTTTAAGTTATCCAATTTCCGAGGGGTGTAGGGGGGTTGGAGTGGAAAACACTTTCGGCTGCTTGTAGTATTTGATTTATTCTCTATACAAATAAATGGCAGTAAATACAGAAACAAGTTCTTGTTGTTGTCATTGTTGTTGTACAGATTCATTCGATTATTACTGGCCTTTATCGTGTGGCATCAGCTTATCTGTACTGTTTTATTTTATTTCTCGGTTTTTTTCTTGTTTTTGTTTTTTGTTTTTTTTGTTCGCTTGAACTTTCTATAATTGAGGCTAAACGCTGCGATATGAATTGGCCAATGTTTTGATTTGGCAAATTTTTTAATTTTGTGCTCGAGTAGTTAAAGAACGAAAACAAAGCATAAATCATTCAATTGTTTAGTCATATTAACTTTGCTAATTTTATAAAAAATTTTGGGAAAGAAATGGCAGAGGAAATTATTGGCTTAAAAATGTTGACTTAAAATAAGAAACAAGTTAAATAAATTTGCTTTTTGATTTCTATTCGATGCATTTTTGGACGCAGTTTTGAGGAGCTTTAATCACTATTTAATTAGGCCAGGCTACACCAAAATTGGTTGGGTCTAAGGAATGCGTTTTAAAAAAATGTGGAAATTTCCTCGAAAATTCCTGGTATGGCAAGCTATCTGCACTTGTGGTGGGAGGACCAAGTCTTTCGCGACCTTAGGTACAATAAATTCGGAAATATACATCAAAGAGTGATTGGAGAAGCGACTGAAGCCTTTCGTTAGACAGCATGAGGTGTCTACTTTCGTTTGGTTTTTATTTTTAAAATTGAATCACTGGATCAACAGATTTTTTGAATTATATGATGGACAATTTTTTCAAACGTATTCCTAATTTTGGAGATATTATCAGTTTGTTTGTTTGCTTTTTGTTGCTTCTTTCTAAATTTATAGTGGCAAATACAAGTGATACAAGAACAATATTGGTATCATTTGATAGGTCAATCTATAACATTGGAAGTTGCAAGAAAGCTCATAAAGGTGAATTAGAAAAATCCAAACAAATGTGGATACTTAATACGAAATTTATATGCGAAAATTTAAATAAATTTAAAATGATTGTAAAATATAAGTAAAAATGTATCTTAATTTTCGTTACTTTTTTGTGATAAAGAACATCTGAAAACGCTTTTTAAAATTCACTAGAATCAGATGAAGAAAAATACAAATACAACACAACACGCTCACGTATGTATGTTAATCTTTTGTTATATTTCGTATATGCAAAGGTTTCTTTCATTCGCACATTGACATTTCCTGTACAATATTTAAACCGAAAAGTCAAAAGAAACCAAAAAGTAACAAAAAAAAAACTGACAAGAAACAGAAGAAAAAAAAACTTAACCACGGACAAATCTAAAGCCAAACTGCTTAAACTGACAACAACAACAAAAAAAAGAAAAAAGCGCCTCGCAGAATTCTTGCGCTAAATTCTTTTCTTTTCTTTTTTTTGTGAATATCTTTTCTTTTCTTGTTTTTTTTTTGTATCGTATGTTTGTATGTTTCGTCGTGTCGTTTCCTTGACAAAATAACAGCATTTGTGCGCGCTATTTCAACATTGAAAGTTGTCGTCATCATTAGAATAACGTAGCCGAAAAGAACAAAAAAAAAAAATGGAAAAAATTAAACAACTTTTTTGTTTTATATTAAAAAAAATTGTCGCTTCTTGTTCGAATTACTTTTTGTGTTTTGTTGCAAAATTCATTCTATTTTCGACGATTGTTTTTTCGGTGTCATCGTCATTGTCAGCGCAGCCTGCATACGTCACACATGTTGTTAGAGTGTCACAGATAAGAAATAAACATTGTACCAATGTACCTATACTTCTTTGTAGGCTAGTGACGATCAAAACGATAGTAAACATTAATTTAACCTGATCTAATTTCACTGTAAAAAAATGCAACTAAAGCGACCACGTATCCCAACAAAAAGTCCTGCATGGAAGTAATAGATACTCGTTTAATAAAATGAATCTTTTTCCTGATTTTTTCTAATTTTTGACATATTTTGGTATTTGTTATTAACGTCTTCTTACATTTTAATATCTCTTACTAAAAAAAACTTCTAAAATCCTAGTACTTTATTTCGTTTAATACAACTGAAATGTGTTTGTGCCAAATAAATTTGCAGTAAATAATTTTGTTATTGTTTCAATAACGACTTTTTACATTTCACATATTTCTTACCAAAAGAAATTCTTCTTGAATTTTGTTTAATACAACTAAAAATATGTTTAGCCCAAATAAATTGGCAGTAAATATTTTTGTTATTTTTTATTAACGACTTCTTAAATTTGACATATTTCTTACTAAAAGAAATTCTTTTTGAATTCCGTTTAATACAACTAAAATGTGTTTGTGCCAAATAAATTTGCAGTAAATAATTTTGTTATTGTTTCAATAACGACTTTTTACATTTCACATATTTCTTACCAAAATAAATTCTTCTTGAATTTTGTTTAATACAACTAAAAATATGTTTAGCCCAAATAAATTGGCAGTAAATATTTTTGTTATTTTTTATTAACGACTTCTTAAATTTGACATATTTCTTACTAAAAGAAATTCTTTTTGAATTCCGTTTAATACAACTAAAATGTGTTTGTCCCAAATAAATTTACAGTAAATATTTTTGTTATTGTTTTAATAACGACTTTTTAAATTTGACATATTTCTTACCAAAAGAAATTCTTCTTGAATTTTGTTTAATACAACTAAAAATATGTTTATCCCAAATAAATTGGCAGTAAATATTTTTGTTATTTTTAATTAACGACTTCTTACATTTGACATATTTCTTACTAAAAGAAATTTTTTTTGAATTCCGTTTAATACAACTAAAATGTGTTGTTGCCAAATACAATTTTATTTGGGTCAAGTACAATTTTAGTACATAAAATATTTTCTATATAAACTATTAACGAACTATATTAAATTTACTGAATCAAAAATATATTAGCTTTAGAATGATGTTTCTAGCAAACAAATTTGTATTCCATAAACAGTTTTTTTATAATTTTGAATTTTCCACAAAAACAATATTTAATCAAGAGAAGTAAATAAATGCGTTTAGAATATACAATAGGAGGACTGGAGGAATTGTTTGACACCAGCAAATTTTTTATTAAATGAATATATTTGACGTAAACAATTGATACGTTTATTTATTTGTTGTAAGTATAAAAAACTAACAGCAATAACATATTATTTGCTTTAAATATATACTTTAATTGATAAAATATACTTCGAATATCTATATATATAAAAATGAATTATTCTTTCTTTCTTTCTTTCTTTCTTTCTTTCTTTCTTTCTTTCTTTCTTTCTTTCTTTCTTTCTTTCTTTCTTTCTTTCTTTCTTTTTTTCTTCTTTTCTTTCTTTCTTACTTTCTTTGTACCAAATAGGCGCCTAAACCATTCATCCGATTGTGATGAAAATTTGGGAAGTTGCTATGCTTACGCCAACTTAGGTTTAGGGGAAATAAAAATTTGCCACGCCCACCTATTTCGCCCACAATTTGTAAAAACGTTACTAACGGAAGTACCGGAAAGTTTTGCTACCATTTTTCTTTAATTGAAATTGCAACGCATGCCGGGCATTCGCTAGTATTATTATATTTGTGAAAACTAAACTGTTTTTCACCATTAACACTTTAGCTGCGATTCTTAAAGATACATTTGCATTTCAATAAAAGTTTAAACGTAATCTTAAAACAATATTTGAGACAAACTATATTTTTGTTGTTTCCAAAAGTAAACCCAAAGACTTCCTCGTCACTGTTTGTATGCGAAAACAAAAGTTCACAAGTCAGACTGCGTTGCAGTTGAAGGAAGACGCGCTATGTGGCCTTCAAATAACTTCTGCATCCGTACGTCTGTTCATACATCTGTCCAGCTTTTTGCTTTTTTAGTTTTTTGTAGTTTTTTTTGTAGTTTTTCAGAAAACAACATTTTTGTTTTGTTTTTTTCTTATTCGATAGTTGATATTTATTTTCAAAAAAAAATGTTTTTGGCTGCGCAAAGTCTTTTTGGTTTACTTAAGTTTTGTATATTTTCTATATACTCGAACGCGTTGTGTGAGCGGCGAGAACTTTTCGCGCTAACTGTGACTTCTGTTTTCTAAATATGTTTGTGTCACTTTGTTCATTTGTTGACTGGTGTTGTATTTGTATTTTGATGATATCCGCTGGGATATAAATCAAAAGGCGGCAACGCCGAGTGCAGACATTTTGGAGTTTGCAGGTCTTACGCATATCATAAATGGTTGAAAAAGAATCTCATTATTATAAAAAAAAATTTCAAGAGCGCTATGACTAAAAGCATCATTCCTATGATGCCTTTAGCAATTTTCTTTGGTATTTCCATATCATAGTAAAAACTAAAGAACAAAAAAAAAACGCTATTCACAATTATGTTTTGCAACAAAAAACTTACGATACACAGAAAAAATATAGTTAAACCCTCAGAAATGTAGATCGGCGCGTGGTGTACACACCTCAAAGTCAAGTCAAGTCAATTCAGACCATGGCGCTCGGATCTGCTTGTTGGCCATGAAAAGGAAGTGCACGTCAAAGCTTAGACACAAACCACAAAGCGTAAAGGTGCAAGTGAAACTACCTTTATTAGCCACAAAACACCGAACTGAGCGAACGAACGAACAACAACAACAACAACAAAAATAATAATAATTACGCTGCGTGTGAGCGGGAATTTGCTTAACAATTTCACAAAATGCCAGCAAAAATACGAAAAGTTTGTAAAAAAGAAAGAAAAAAAACAACAAGAAAAACATAAAAAGGAAACACGTCAGGAAAAACAAACGCTGCAAAGAAAACATGTCTCGGCGAAAAAAAACAATATATAGAAAAAACCCGGTTAAATTACAACAATTAAAAGGCATTGCAAGCCGAACCGCAATTATCACATGTTGTTGCTGTTGTTGTTGTTGTTGTTGCTGTAAGCTTGTTCTTGTTTTTGTGCGCCGAGCCCCAACTACTTTAATTTATGAACTATTTCTGTTGTTTGGTTTTTTTCTTCATTCGTATAGTATAGCAACACGCCTGGTGGCCACTCAGCGAAGCACTCAAGCACAATCAACAAACGAGCGCAGCAACAAAAAAATAGAATAAAATAAAATAAAATAGTACTATAGAAATTTCTTCAATTTTCACTGTTGTTTTCACTTTGGCTCTCGCTCGGTTAAGTTTCGTCAAATGCACAGCAAACTAAATTTGGCCTAAAATCTCAAGACTTTACTTTTAAATTCATCAATTGGGACCTACATTAAAAATTTTACTTTTCAGCAAAGGGTAGCATAACTATGACTTAAGAGTATAAACAACTTAAATTTTGGTTTCAGTCGCTCTTTCGCCAACATCTTCATACTTATGGCGAAGTATTTAAATAAGTCAAAGTGGAATTCTATACAATGCCCGCAAGCAAAGTGCGGCACTAAAGCAAATCTCGTTTAAACTTGACTAAACCTTTTTTTGAAAGTTCTTTTGCATTTTTAACAAAGTTTTAATATTTTGAATTAGAAAAACGTTTTTATTTTGGATTTTAAACATTTCAATACTTTGATTAATCTGATCCAACTTTTAATTTGACCTTTAAAAATAACTAAAAAATTAGTTAAAAATTAGTAATGTGTAATAAACTAATCAACATCTATATTTGATTAATTTATTATTCGAGTATGTATGCATGTATGTATATTAATAGTATTTAATATTAAAACTTTGCGTTCCTTCGGATACAAAATGTTTTACTGTGTTAATTCAAAATTAACTACATCTGTAGTTAAAAGGATTAAGCAGGTTTGATTGCGTGAAGGAATTTATAAGAGAATGCGAATTTTTATTGTCTGCCTATGCAAACGTAATTCAAGTGTTCATTTGAGCCAATTTAACAGGTGCCAAACAGCATATCTTGTAGGCAGCCAACACAACAACAACAATACCAGCAACAATAACAACAATAACAATAACAACAATAACAATAACAACAACAATTACAACACCGGATGGATGTTCAAACAACAGCTTGAAAGCAGCCAAACGTAAAAGATTCCTTATCACTGTAGGTTTAACTTTTGAATTTTTAAAAGGAAAAATATGTAGTAATAATATATGTATGTATATGATTTTTTATATACGAGTACATATAAATATGTTTTTTTTATCTACTTCCGGAAGCATTTATCTCGAGACAATAAACCAAAACCACATTAACAGTTTGTTAACTTGCTTTTAACGATCCACAAATTCAATTTCGAGACATCTACTAACAACCTTCCTTGTTGCTGACAGACAGACAGACAGACAGACGGCCAGCTACATAGATAGATAGACAGACAGACAGAAAAAATACGAAAATTACTGAAGCAGATAACCTTTTCTTACCGCATGCCTACAATTCAAGAAATTAACTTGAATTTCTTTTTGTTTTAATATAACTTCGAAATAATTTGCATAATTAGAAAAAAAAAAACTACCCAAGTGGAAAAACTCGAGGAAGGTCTTCCAATTTTGATATTTTGGTGGACCATAAAACGATTCAAAGAAAAAAAAAACCAAAATATTTGTTGTACGATAATATTTATATGTATGTATAAAGAATATCTTCATACCAATCAAAGTAACTTTTAATTTAAAAGATATTTGCTGTGCTTTAAAACTCAGATACTTTCTTTTCGATGGAATTGGATGAAAGAAAGAATTTATCTAATCTAACAAATTGACATCGATCCAATTTCATAATGAAATTTTCTTTTTGCTGACATTCTTCAAGGCAAAATGCAAAACAAAAACAGAACACACAGAGACGAAACAAACGTATAAACAAAGCGAAAAAACAAAACAACACAAAACAAAACAAACAAAAAAATGTATCCCAGCCAACTGACAACAACAATGCGATGGATGAGACATAAAAAAAAAATTAAGAAAAAAAAAATAAAGAGAAAAAATAGAAATAAAAATAAAAATAAGTAGTATATCGAAATAAACGAATAAAGAAAATCAACAACAACAAAAACTTTTTTCCACTTCAGTTACTAAAGTGCCAATTCCCCAAAAATGAAACGAAACAGCCAGCAACAGCAGCGGCAGCAGCAGCAGCGGCTGGAGTGGCGGCAGCAGCGCTATTGCCTCCACACAGACAAAGGGCACACAAATTCCCCCTTTTCAGAATGCGCGGCAACAGCAACAGCAATAACAACAACAACAATAACTTAAACTTCAACGCAAGAACTTCGCAGTTTGTTAAGCACAAATAAGGCTAAAAATACGAAAATCTTCTTAAAACGACCGATTTTCGCCCATTGTCTCTCATTTCATTTTATTTCATTTCATTTCATTTGATTACTTCTTTTTTGTTTTCGCACAATTTTCGCACAAGTTTGATTGCTTTTATATGCTTTAAATAGGCTTTTTCTTGCTTTCTGCCGTTCTTGTTTAAATGCCGCTTTTAAATTTTATTAAATTTATTTTTAACAAAAGCTTTAAAAAAAAACGAAAATCAATTCTTGTTAAATACGCGGCCACTCAGCGGGAGTCAGTCTTATTATTCTAAACCAAAATATTGCTTGGTAGTGCGAACGCTTGTTTCATTGACTTGAATTGGCTTAATTGGTTAATCGAACTCGAACCTTGCAAGTTTTCATGTATATCAATAATTTTCCATTATAGTATTTGGAATACTGATAAGTCAAAATTAAAGATTGAAAAAATCTAAAACCATTTTCAAAGTGCTCCTTGGACAATTTTAAGAGGTAAACCTGATATTATGTCCTTTTAAAATTATTTTTGCGTGCTAGTTTGTTTTTAATGTCCTGCTTCCGAAGCACACATGGAATAGTTTCTGGTTGATAAGACTTACTCAACTACGCCTCCACTTCACTGACCACTTTTGGTGCAGATAGTTTTAGGGTTTCCCAGATTTTTCGGACATTATAGCGCTAATCCGTTGAATTGGAAATTTTGTTGAGATAATTTCTTCCCTTATTTTGCAATATATATTTTCCAGACAAATAAGTAAAGGACGCTTTTGACTGTGAAGTTACTCAGTCCAACCATTTTACCACTGAACGTGATTGAAATTTTGTGGGCTATTTTGTATATAAACATACGAAACGAAAAATATCCGTTCTGAAAACAGCTTTAGTTGAGGAATGAACCAAAAACACGGCGGAAGTGATCTAAATGTCGGTTGAATCCTTTCCAAAGATGCTTAAATGGGTTATAGACCAGTAAGGTGGTCATACTAACCATTTAAATAATTTTGTATGCAATAAACTCAACTTAATAATGATTTCCATTAACTGGTTGAAATAAGCTGTGACATTGTTTTTGGTTGTTTTATTGTTTTGAATTGTTAAAAATATTTAAAAAAAAATGCTTAAAAAATAAATAAATATATTTGATAAGTTAAAACATTAGGCTAAGAAACTGCATTTAAAAAATTTTGATATCTCTTTTAGTTTACTTATTACAGCTTGTTGAATTATTTGTCAGTTGCTGGTTGAAATAAGCTGTGAGCCACTGTAGATGTGAGCAGTAAAAATGACTTAACGTTTGTTCAGCTTATCATAGTTGATAAATTTGGAAAATCAATTTTTATTTTGGAAAAACGTTTTTTGACAATCCATTATTAGGTAAACTACATTTTGTATTTTAGATAACAAAGAGTTTGTAAATAAAGTGCATAATCTAAGTTGGCCAAACTAACAATAGTTTTTTAAAGTTTCAGAAGTTTCTTCAGATTACCGATGACCTGAAGAACATTTAAAATTTTGAGGCTTTGTTCGATTGGTTAAGCTTCATCAATTAAAGGAAACAATTATTGTTAAGACTGGAAAACCAAAAAACAAAAATTGGCAAATACTTATTTTATTTTTCGTTCCTTCTATAACATTTGGCTCTTTAAAATATAAAATATATGCCTAGAAAAGGAAAACCGGGCAAAGTCTTGCCAAAGTCGAGAAATTTGCAGAAGATGTGAAAATATATCGGATTCTTTTCTAGATAAGATCGACACTACATCGCAGAGAAGGAAGAGCCACCTTTTGTGAAAGTGGCATTTTAACCAGTTATGTCCCGTGAACCCGTTATTACATATAGATACAATCAGTTTGGCTTGAGGTTATACAGTGAGACATCCAAACGCATGTATAGCTTGGCTTGTCAAAGACCTGGAACTGTTTTTCTATGATTGCGACAGACGATGTCCAGCTAATACCACAGAATGGTTTAGGACCTACATAAAGGTGGGGAGGGGTAGTCACTTCTCGCTGGTTCATTCACCACTTTGTTACTTTCAAAGCGTCTAAATTCCGGAATCCAGCATAACGTGACCTTGTTGTATTTATGGTTGTTATATTTTTCCATCTTTCTTATAATAACAAAAATTTCTTATTCAATGTTTTGTTAATTATTCGACAGCAAATTTACTTGCCAAACTTTGCCAAGGACCCTTTTGAACTCTGTTCAATACACTTATATGACAAACACTTATGTACATACATATATATTTATTAACATCATTATGTAATGAAGAGTTTGCAAATTTATTTAATTTATTTCAAATCATAAAATAAAAGCAAATTTTCAAAATATTTTTCCCCTCGATATGAAGAAACAATTTTTTGCCGACGGAATTACGACAAGAATTCGCTTGTATTCAATTTGCTGCTGTTGTTACTGTTGTTGTTGTGCTGATGACGATGATGACGTAGTAAGCACATATTTCTGCGCTCCTTTTGTTTTTGCGTACCGAAAAATGAATAATGGCTGCTTCCCGACCTCCATAAAACACACATCCGTCGATTCGCATTGATCAGCCCATAAATACACATACTCTTGAATACAACAGCAACACTCACTCACACACTCAAACACGAACATACACGCATATCTACTCTCGCCCATATGCGAGCAACAAACGAGACGAGAGACCGGCATTAAGTAACACAGCAACAATAACAACAACAACAAACACTGCCAAAGTGTAGCAGTAACGAGAGTCGAAAACTCAGCCATTGCCGGTCGACCCGGCCCGACGGCAATTTGCGTTACGTTTGAATTTTTTCTTCTTCGTTCGTTCCAACCATTATTATTATTATTGTTAGCGCTCAGCTGCTGCTGCTGCTGCCATGCGAAGCCGAAGGAAAACAAACACAAAGTGTTGCCTGGCCTGTCCACCTCCTCTTAAAGCATCGTACATCGTGCGCATATGTTGTGTTCTCTCTTATTACTAAGCGAAGTATGAAATGTCGATAAAAGAGCACAAAACTGAAAAGAGTTTGTGCTCTCTTTTTATCCTTGTTTACCGTTTATTTGGACTCTGTAATTAATTGATGCATGCTATCTCTTTTTGTTGTACTATGTCTGATAGTGGTATCTCACCAGCGCAGTACGCTGGCACTATCAAAGATTTGACTTGCTGTTCCACTTTCGAAAAACAGCTGTTTCCCGCCAAACCGAATGGTGCGCTCTTCGTGCCGAAGAGAGGGGTGTGTTTATAGGATTTTGTGGTACTCTTTAAAATGGAATTGATGGTCTCTGCTGGAAGGTCTTAAGGATGTGCTACAGATAATTTAAAAGGTTATTGGCGAAATTTCAAATCGTTGAAATTTTAGTAAATAACATTTTATATATATTTTATTAACAAAATTGTATATTGTATCATATTCATGTACAAATTGTGAGTCTTACGTACTCGTTAGTCTGCAATTTATATAATTTTTATTCTTACAACTTTTTTAAAATGTCCGGTTTGATATTATTTTTATTAATAAAGTCTGTAGAAGCACTGCAACCTGAAAGATCTATTGTGCAGCCTCGTTGCCCTACAAACACAATTCTAGACTATTTATAAATCTTGTAATCGTTGTGGGCTTAATTTTTACTATATCATTAGGAACTAGAATCCCGGTTTTTTAAGGGTTAAATTATTATTTGATTTATATATCTGAATTTTTATACGCTAAAAAGTTAAACTTTTTTTGTAATTCAAATCAAATCTAAAATTTTATCGATTTTCATTCGTATGGCTTGTTAAATATTCAAAAATTTTTTTTTATATATACGAAAAAATAATTTAAAAGCTTCAAAACGATAAAAGTTCTTAAAAACAAGATTCCTTATCCACTTTTTTTAAATTTAAAAAGTCAAATCAATTTCCTTAGATTAAAAAAGAACAATCTCAGAATATATTCATAAGTCTTTTATATAGACAAGATTCATTTATAAAACTTCCACTCTAACTTAAATTTTATTGATTTTTTTAAATAACTTTCTTTCTAGTATAATCCTTCCGTCCAGCTAGAGCAAAACGAATCTGAAACGTAAATGACCTTTCATATACTTGGAATATTGCTTGTTTCTAGGACCCAACTTATATGCAATTATTTATTAACATAAAGATTTTTGTTGTACAAAACAAGTCCACCGAACAAAAGTAATTTTTATGATAATTTTTAATACCAAACGACTGCCAACATCGTTTGACACTTAATACAGCGAGCAGCATTTTCCTCAAGCGTCAGTCAGGTGTCAATACAACTGACATGTACATTTCTGTGCCCGGCCACGCTACGCTCGCTCTTAACCAAAATATAAATGAATAAAAATAATTAAGTTCTCTCAAAAGATAAAAATCATGTTGGCCATTGATCAATTAGCAGATACTTTCAATGCGTACGAATATTTCATTTTGATTTGAATTTTTTTTTCAGCTTTTTTCTTTTTTGTTCTTGAGGCAGCCGGCAATTTTCGCACAGTTTGTCTCGGCGACTGCCTCCTCGCTGCATAAATTTACATATGAAACATTTTTTAAATGATTTTGAAAGATGCTAAAATGTTGGCGGCACGACGCTGCAACCTGCTGCTCCGAAGCAGTTCTCGATTTCGTATTGCATTTATGCGAATTTCGATTTGGATTCATTCATGTTACGCATGCGGCATGCATCGACCAGATAGAAACATCAGAGGCTCGGTCCTTCGTACGAAGGCGCTGTATTCAAGCCGAAAATGAGCGCACGCAAAGACGCGCTTTAACTTGTTGTTTTTGTTTTTGCTTTTGTATTTGTTTATTTTTATTTTGGCTGCATCTTAAGTTATCGCTTGTCTGCTGCCACAGACGCAGACACACAGACACACAGACAGACAGACGGAACGAATGGACGTCCGGACAGAAGAACAGTCAAACATGCGCGGGCCACAGCAACTTA